>OX336424.1:9302005-9693720 GCA_946903255.1 Schistosoma spindalis
CTGTTGACAGTAAACGAGAAATGTGGATAAATCAGAACATTTTCATAAATTGCTTTTAACTAACTAACATCAAAATACAGTACTTGAGATGCTAAATCACTTAAACTAATGGCTTTATTTCAACTTAATCAGCAAATTTCACTCATTGTTAAGAACTAGACAAACATAATATTGATTACTATTCAGTAATCAGTCATCAATTTTCTGTATCTATATGTTGAAAATATTTGGCTAACTTATTCATCTTCATGCTTATATATATACACTAAAGTAGGCAATATCTTTTTATATAGAAAACATTTATCAGCTCATAGTAATAACTTCATTCTTTCTTAAAATTCTACGGTGAGACTATAATTTATGGACGACCTTTGAGCGATACTGAAGTGACTCTGAGAATGGACACATACTGATTAGGATTAAATAAGGGTTATAAAGCAGTTAGAATTCTTATTTACAGTTGATAGTTAGGGTTTAAAACTAGATTTAAGGTTTTCATCATGAACTGACATCAGCTATTATGCTAAAACTTTATTTAGCCAAATGTATGGATGAATTTCACGCCGAAATTCGTGACGCGTTATCTTATATCTGATTGGTTCGTTCATAAATTGTAGTCTCACCAATTTTACTTTGAATTTCACAAATATTGTGTCATATAATCCCTGTTGTATATCATATTATATGGGTTGATTGAATGTACTAATTATATGCTATTCAACAATTTATTCCATTACGATTAATGTTTAATAGATTGAATCATTATTTATGAACGGAAATTAAACAACGAATGAAAAGAATGAGATTGGAGCTGCATTAAAACTGCTTCAAATGAAGAATTTCTGCAATAAATTGATCATAACAGTTAAGGTTTTAAAATGTTGAGGTCTTGTTGAGACTTTTATTTCTATTCAAGTTAATTTTCACTAAGGGTTTACAGTAAGGAGACGTAATATGAGGACTCAACTACATGTGAAAGAAATAGATAAACGTTCGAATAACAATTTACATAAATCTAAGTACATTTTAAACATAAGCCACTAAAATTCGATTGACTGACTCACTGACTGTAACCATAAGAACTGTAGATTCTTGGTTCGATTCCATAAAAAGTCAATGAAGTTAACTGACCAGAAGTTTTAAATCTCGGCAACATATTCACCGACTGTTTTGTGGCTTTCTAAATTTTTACAGATGATTTCATTTCTGTCCTCGACAACACTTTCCAGTTGTTGCCAAGTACTATTCATTCTTTCGATATCTCTTTTCAATTCCCGACTCAATGTGTTGCTTAGTCTCCCGCCTATCCTTTTCCCTTCACGACTCTAAGTTAGTGTTTGCTTCATGATGCAATTTGATGACTTCCGTGGTGTATGTTCTGTCCACCTCTGGAGTCTTTTCCTTAGTTTGTTCTCTATCATAGTAGGTTGTTGCTGATTGTACCTAGCCAACAAATATTCGGTACCTTGTGCAGATAACTGTTTATAATTGCCTATCACTCTATGATAGAAATTACTTTCAAAATAACTTAGATAAGTTACATACTTCTCCCCAGACAATTAAATAAAAGTAACATATGTTACAGTTTTAGTTATCCGAATTCATACTAATTTTCTTTCAGGCTTAACTTGTACTGTTCCTAGATCTTTAAAATTTTTTACTCGTCCCCCCAAAATCAACTTGACCTAAGGAAATCCTTTAAAAATTTTACTAGAAAAATCAATCCTCCAGAAAGTGGGTAAAAACAATTTCTTTAAATTCATAAGCTACTACATAATTTAACAAGTAGTATATCTTGCATGCAAAAATAAATAAACTAAGGTCTGTTGATATGTTTGAATAAACCTATCAAGTTCGAATAAATTTCAAATTACCGTGTTATGAAACGTGCCTCCTGTAAATCTTTGTTTATCCAACAAGTTCCTGTAAGACTATTAACAGAGATCTTCAGTCATTCACAACCAACCAGAAAAACGAAAGAATATCATTTAAAAAAGTCATCAATTCCGTGAACAACAGTGACAAAATGCTATTATAGTAAGTTGGATTATCCGGTTGTTGATAATAAAGACTGAATTTTGATCAATCTATGGTGGCATACATGGACCATGTGCGGATTGCCCTGTCCTATCCACCATATCACTAATTATAGGGAATAAACGGCTTGTAGCTATCAGAGGAACCCAAGTCGAGCTTCTCGTCCTGGTTGGGAGGGGTCAGCTGGATGTACCTTCATCCTAATGTCGATTCATGTGGATTCACTAGAGAAGTGGGAAGTGCGAAATGTACCGGGTTCGAGTTTCAGTGTATGTAGTACTAATCTAGTACTAATTTAGAATCAAAACTCATGACCTCTGAAACAAGGTATTCATATTTTATAATTACAGCTTAATAGTTCTTAATGAAGATATCAGAGTAGGACGATTGATTGACAGTGTCTTCGCTGATATTATTAATAACTCTTCTGTCACTTAACTAAAAAACAGATCTTTATACCTCTCAAATTCAACTGTTCCCTGATTTCTAAATAAAAAATTAGAAAGAAGAATAATTGATTATAAGTATCTTTCATTACTCTAATCTACAACTCAATGATATTAGTGAGATAAGTAATCACAACTTACAACAATTTACAAATTTCAGTATGTACAGAAATAGTTCTGCAATCGATTGATCACTGAGTAGTGACCAGTATTATGTATATTAAGTCCTCCTTAGTGCTGATCGAATCCTATCAATCAAGTTGCAATGTGACCGCCAGTATAAGTGATTCAACAGTTAATGTACTATGTGAACCAGTAAGGAGGTGGTTAGAAACCCTGAACCTAGGATTGATGCTATTTGACACCCATCAGCAAAGTTGACCCGTTATCTCAAGGGCGCTGGTGCTCCATGTTGGATTAGATCCCTTGTTACTCAGCCTCACAGTCAGAGACGTCACCATTGAGCTATTCAGGCAGCCGATGAGTACGAAACCCCACAAAACCTAATTTCAGGGTTTTATGTCAATTACCTCCAACCACCACCTCACATAAGTAGTACAAACTTATTGGTCAATTTATAGTTAAGTGATAGTTCGTTTTGGTTGATAAATGATATTGAAAAATTGATTATGTTAGTATTCATAATGGATCAAGATAATCTATATAGCCATTAAAAATCAGTGAACACAAAACATTCATCTGGATCTTATTCAGGACTTTCAATGAGTGCTTAATTATAACTTCGCCATTGATCAAGCCTACCATCGATTGTCTCATGATGAGCATTATACTTTTTGATCATTTCAAAATGAACAATTTCTTGAAATTCTCCACACTTTTGATACTAAATATCAAGCTAATAAGTGTTGTTATATATATAGAGAGAGAGAGACAGAGAAAGGTAAATGAGAACTGAATATGTAGTGAATAACTACTCAAATTCATAATCCTCGGCCTTCCACGTCCTACTACTACTTGATGCTGATTCAGTTCGTAAAATTCATAAAACTGATTACAGATTGCCTACTTTTTAATTTTTTTTTAGACTTTACCTTATAAAATGAATATGTTTCAACAGATAATGAACAGTCTGATGTCTGATGTCATTTTTCATCCACTTGTTTCTTATTAATACAAAATATCGAAATTGTAATTTCACCTAAATAGATTATCGTTACTTTACCAAGCTAATCATAAGGAGACAATTATATTATTATGAATAGTTTAACAGGTCAGTGTAAAACATAATAAGATAGTGTACCCAAACCAAGATGACGAAATAATCTAAATTAAACACTGAAATAAAATCAATGAACGAATATAGTTCTACTAGTTCAGATGTTTGTATCTAGTGGTTTTGCATCCTATAGAATGTTCTTTACAGTGTTTTAAATTATTGTTAATAACTTGTCATTCATCAACTGAAGCGGTTGAAACATGATGTGAACAGAAAAACAAAGAACCTATGACAAGTAACGGAAGCTATTTTTGGGACGTTATTTCACTAGATTCAAAGTTTGTAAAATATTACCATTTAGTTTAGTCCCTAGTTTATTTTATAAACTACAAGCTATCGTTTAATGCATGATATTGTCATATCGTTCTCTATTAGTTGAATTCATGAGTCGATGTAATCTAGACCACCAAGAACAGTGTTAATTTCTAACTTCAATCGATCCTATCCTGTTCCAAAACAATTGTAATTTAAACATAACCTTTGGTACTCTAATATTCTACCCTAATGCCCAATTTTGGACGCAATCGCATTTTTCTAACTGTTTATCTAGTCACCTAATTATTCATGTATCTTTGTTCATTGACCCGAACCGGAGTAGGTAATCGGGGAACATGTCGAGTAGTGTTCCAGTTGACTCGTCTTTTCTCTTTCGTGTGCGCTTGTCAACCAATCAGGTGGTAAAACAGTTTTCGTCTCTTTGCCCAAGACTGTCACTTTCTATCCGGACTCACGCATTTCTAGCCTCAAGGTTAAGCCGGCTAGCCTATCGTGTCAAACCCTTAACCTATCTCGAGACAAGTTCTCTCCTGTATATTAGTGAGTAGATAGATCAAACACGTAACAAAACACGTATTACGTGTGCCCAATAAACACCTACCTCGACAAGAAACGTTGTCTGGTATAAGAGCAGGTTGAACGAAAGCTGGGGATGGCCAGACCAAAACGCGGAACCGAATCTTGCAGTCATTGACAATTAGAATGAGTCGTGTTAATAGATGTAGACTACTCAGTTAGAGTCCACGTGGTTATCGTAACTAATAGTTAGAGATTTTGTCTGGGTGACTTGGTACAGAACTGTTTGTAATCATACATTTTTTTCATTCTATGTCTAATCTTTCCTACAGCTGATACTGATACTCTTTCTGCCCTGGGATTTGTTATAAAATAATTTTATCACACTGTGCTAACTTGAATGAATGTACATATGTTTCAGGTTGCATATGATTAATTGACTGACTGATTATTTGCTTATTCGAATGTCTTCTTTTTATCCACTTCGTAACTTGATATACGCTAATGTAATCTACATCACATTTTAAGAAATATATAACAACCAGTGACTAGAGACTGCATTTCTTTACGACATACTCTATATTTATTCATTTCTAGTGGCCGTATTACAACTTGACTGTCAGAATTTGATCAGCACTCAAAGAAGTGGGCAAACATGATAGTGATTACTGATCAATTATTAACTGATGTACATATTTCAGTTTCACAGTAGCTCGGTGATTTTATGTCAGAGTTTGTTGCCGACTTCCCCCAACCACCTAATATACATATAATCATTTCTTTTATAATCCATTCGCTCTATCAACATATATTAACAACTCAATAAAAACATCAGAAGCTAGATACACGTAAACTTATTACAATATTATTTTATTCCACTGGTTATATCTACAGTGATTTTATTCTCAAACTTGACCATAAATTATCATCAATCATCTTTCTTGATTAATTATAGCAAATGTTTTTAACCTACCAACCATGTAAAGTAGTTTAGGTACTTTAAACTTAAATACAGTTTACTGAACTGGAAGTGAATGTAATTGTTTTTAAATATCTTCGAAAGGTATTAGAAGGATTAACATTTTTGAAGTCCTCTGAAAACATTTTATCAAAGAATGAACCCTACTAGCAACTATTAGTTTCTTGTGAAATATTACTATTCATAATAATAATAGCAATAATAATAATAATAATAATAATAATAATAATGTTCTTTTCATTCAATCATAATGTTTAATTACAACAGACAATTCATAACACATATATCCAATACTGTAAAAGATTTCACACTTTTTTATAATATTGAAAAAAGTAGGCATAATGACCATTTTTACAGGGACCAGATTTTAATCAATACTCATCTGAGTGAAAGTACATGCAGTTGACAGGATTTAGTCATGATTGAATTTTCAACTAAAATATACCATTGCTTATCAGCCAGTCACAACATATCACTAAAGTTTCTATTACCTGAATAGCGTTAAATAACCTTATTTATATTTTAAATAACTCTTCATGTGTTCTTTATTATCTGACATCCGATTGAGTTCAACACAGACATAGTTGACTAAAGTTCTGATGACTGTTAAACTGAAATAAAAGTTAAAAGGTGGTGATAAACACAAGAGTCATGCATAACCGAATGATTCGTTAAGAAAACGGCACTTTTTCAAAAAAATGTTAAAAGTAAATTCTAAGATGATAAACCTGTTATGGAACCGACAATCCCCAACAATACAAAACATTATTATGTTGCTTAACACGATTATTTAATCAGTCTAAAAATGTTGTATACTTCAGTTTTCTTTATAAATCATTTATTGTTGTCATAGGATACAAGGTCATAACAAACTTGATAATAAATACAACAGAAAATTTATTGACTTGTTTTCACAGTGTCTTAATGTATGATAATATGAATAATTACGAACCAAACACTAGTTTTATGTAGGCAAAGATATACACATTGTCAGTCTGCAATCACACGCACACTGACCATTAATTAGTCTTTTTTAGTCACATTACACCATCGTTTATAATATTAAAATCCATCAGCAAGGTGGTTAGAGGAAATTCTCCAGAATTTCTACTTGAACTACGTATCATACTAGCTTACACTAATCATTAAGACACATCTTCAGCTGATACCCCAAAAATTTTACTTCGTGTTATCCAGTCTCAAAGTTAGAGATGTATAAACTAGGTTATGTAGAACCCAACCAACCTCATTTAAGGCTAAGATGTTTACAATAATCGGTAATCCATTAATAATTAATTTCATGCTTTCTAGAACCTGATGTTGATTCAGTTACATTTACAATATAGGTGCTGGTCTGAAAGATCCTAAATCCCGTTGTATTTTGTTTAGTGTCAGAAGAGTAAATCTCAATGAATAGCTCATCTCTGAATCCGAAGCTAAGTGATCCAAGTTGAGATCCACACAAGATAATTAGTTGCCTCATTAGTTTAGATATTCCTTATTGATGATTGTCAGTCATCAAAACAAATAGTTCAAGTGGAACTCACTGTGGATTGTCTTCTCTGATTTGATATCAAAGGATAAAGTATACTTGTTTAAGAGGATCTGATAAGTACGAATTAATACTACTGAGAAATCCATTGTCGTTCTCAGTAATTTAGATCTATTTAAACTTTCTGAGTAAGAGTTCGAAGGGGGATAGAACCTTGTGGTTGCAGGCTCCTTGTAATATAACTTTGAATCAGTTAAAATAACACTAATAAGTTCACGGTATTAGTCTTTATCTAAATTTAAATAGATTACTCTGTATTTTCTCTTCTCGATTCTCAACCTTCTTGTTCAAAAGCGTGGAGTTGTAAAGATTGTTTAACTTCAATAAAATCATGAACCGATCATTGTTAGACCACTACTGAAAACCTGGAAGCACTACATGGGCGTTTCGTCGTGGAATAAGACTCCCCAACAGTACGCATCCAAGACCCTGCTCACAGGGATCGAACACAGAACCTTCAGTCTTGTGCGGGTATACTTAACCTCTAGACCACTGATCCGACATCCAAGTGTGTTTATGTCTAATTTTAATCAGTTTACAAATCAAGTGACTGTGGAGGTCCCTTCGTTCCGAGCATAAGTGGTCAGCGATTCCGACATAACAATCAGCGACGACCAGATACAAAAAGTAGAATTCGATTCTTAAGTCATAACAACTGGCGACGGGGATTTCGGAAAACATTCACAAGATATAACAGTTGTCGACGGGGTGGAAAAAAAAGCCAAGACAATCAGCATACAGAATTCTCGCCTGTTTCCTTCAACGGCATTGATTGTTAATTAATCATACAGTATTTCTCATCACCGTTCTGATTCAGAAAATGGCTATCTCTTCCGACCAATTACAGTTACTACTTGAGCGACAGCAGCAGCGTTTCAAAAATAGTCAGTTGAATGTCTTAGACAATTTACGCACACGGCTGCTAAATCATCCATGTTTTGGAGATGTAACAGAAGTTGATAAATTAATTTCTAATTTGCATACCGAGCTGGAAAATGACTGCAGAACGTATGAATATGTCGACAAAAGCCTCTATGAATCCTTGACGAGCAGTAATGTAAGAGAAGCAATGGCAGTCATTCATGATCCACCCAGTGATCCAGAAATGTTCATTTCAGAAACACGCCCTGTCGTGGGTTTAAATCCCATTGCCTCCGAAACACGATGTGCAAACACTGAATTGTCCAGCTCACAGACAGACGACGTCTTATTAAATGCTCATGAAATTATTGCAGTATCCGCCCACGAAGAGACGAAAGATGAATTAAGCAGCATAATGAAGACAGTTGCATCAATTGGAGCTCATCATTCCAGAACAAACGTTCCTGATGAATCTACTCATTGGAGTTCTCTAGTTGCTTTATCAAATATGAGTTATCTTAATGACTCATATGCTTTTGATCAATTTCCTCACAAAAATGAGAAAAATTTGTCGAATGCATCAAACAATGATCAAGAACCTAGTAAAATTTTGATAGATACTGATTATTCTAGTAATCGATTATCTACTAATGAGATTTTCAAGAGATCTGATGAAAATGTTTTACAAGAATCAAACCTTAATGACCCCATGTCTACTGTCGTTGATCCTCATCATCTAGTCAATTCTAGTGGACTGTCTACTCAATGCGAGAAATATACTTTAAATAGAGTCACACTAACTGTAACTTGGGAATATGAGGATCCAACATTATTTCGTGGGGGAGGATGAAGTCATAAAATTTAAAGACGGATCTCAACATGGAGTCCTCAAAAAAAGAAGGGGAGGTGATATGATGGAAAGAAAGTCAATTTTCTATCGATTTACTCATTATAAGTTTTATTCAACATCTGTTTTGATTCAATGTAATGATTACTCAATGTAGTATTTCTTTTCTTTTCTCGTATGATATTTTATTCTGTATAATATACGACATTGTTGTATTCAGTTGACATGAACTATGCTCTATAGGTGATTTGTGATAACTGAGTATTTTTCATATATGTGATTTCATTCTAATTATTAATCAAAATGGGTGTACAATCAATATATAAATGAGTGTATTTTCGACTAAGGTCGTCGTCGTTATCATAGTGTTTTGGACTAATAAAACTTCGCTTATACCAGTCTTATGTTCTTACTTTCGCGTTGTGGGAATTGTGGAGGTCCCTTTGTTCCGAGCATAAGTGGTCAGCGATTCCGACATAACAATCAGCGACGACCAGATATAAAAAGTAGAATTCGATTCGCAAGTCATAACAGTGACCATCTTCCACTCTCTTTGGTGGATAACTGCTTCACGCTCGACAGGGTTAAACTCCACTAGTTCATGACTTCTCACCAAAACTGCTGAAATTTCCTCTCGAACCTAGTCATCAGTAACCATATGATAATTCTCGGTGTAGGGTCATAGATACTGTTGAATTCCGTTAAAATTCCGAACCAATTTTATTATTTTTTACTTGAAATGCGTTTGAAAACTACTCGTTTTCTACAACCAATGTAACTCTTAGTTGATTTCCTTTCTATACAATTGTAAATTGTGATCATTTGAAGTAATTCACCTGATCATACAATAGTCTATATCGATAAGTCTTTCTATATTTGCCTGTATTTCAAGATGATGTAGTCATTGTGATAGCCACAAAAAAACGGATTTCTACCACTTTTCAAAACAACAATATACAAACATTTGAAAAGCTAACGGTTTATCCAATATTTTCATTATATTTCTAGTTGTCCACACATTAAGTTATCGACTAACCAACTTTAGGTGCTACTCAACTTAATATATGCAAATCCAACTACTGGTTAGTGTAAATAAAGCATTAAAATCTGTATATTTAGACGTAGTCTTGATTTGTTTTTTATGGTATAATAAACCTCCATCTTAAGCCTTTAGTTTTTTTCTTACATGGATCCATATGGAATTTCCGTCCGATTGTAACCATTCTTTTCCACCCTGAATTCAACATTTTTTATACTAATTAGGTAATTTACCATGACAGCACTCACTGTTACACAATAGTAAGTGTCATGATTTAGTCTGAAAAGACTGGATGAATACAGTTGGAAATTTAATGAATATACCACATCCAATACAAATGCTATCTATACTACTATTTAAAAACTATTGATATAAGCTTGAAACTTCTCAGGATTTAGAAACATGGTATTGTGGTATATGCTGCTTATGTCGCTGACAGATATAAGTAGTATGTGACAGCAATCGGAAGTGGAATGACTTCTAGAAGAAGATTGGATTGAAGAGAACAGGAAAAGAATCAGAAAGCGATTGGAATAACAACAGAATTGGAAGAGCCATGAAGCATGTAAAGGACAACTGAAGGAAGATGTGAAAATAATGTATTTCATGTATGATTATCATATTTTATGAAGTCACTATGTAATTCCGAATTTTAACAATAAATTGGTTATCCCCTCATGATTTTTCGTTCACCTCAGTATCCGTAACTTCTTTTAAAATATAAACTTAAAATTAAACTAATCAGATATTGGATATTTGGGTTGATAGTCAGTTTTTCAAGGATTAAGAAGAAACTCGGTGGGATTTTATTCTTTCCAGCTTAGCACAGAATCGAAGACAAGATCTTCATATCTTACAAATAATACAATATCTTAAGATCAGTCCGTTAGAATGCAACTCTCCAGACGTTTAACTTTAATCCACTAATCCTTAATTTTCAATACTTTTACAAGTAACACCAATTTTATGGTTTATATCATGGAGTGACCTCACTTAGATAACCAATAAGAACTAGGAAGCACTGGGCAGCTGTTTTGTCCAAGGGCGAGACTCCTACCACAGATCGAACCTAAGACCTTCAGGTCTTGTTCCGAGCTATAAATCTTCAGACAACTATGTTGGTATGTAATGGTTTATATTTCTAACTTCAATCAGTTCATGAAATTGATAAACAATCTTACAGTGGTACTGATGGGTAACTGCCTCACGTCCGATATGGATGAAGTCCATTACATTTCGTGGAAGTGCCTCTCAAAACTAGTTACTATTAAGCACATGATTATAATTGGTGTGTGAATTAATTGAAGTTAGGCACGAAAACAATTGGATGAGAGTTCAGTGGTCTAAGTGTGTGGCGCTCTAATTCTGAGTCTCTTCCTTTCTAAAAACGTAAATACACATTACCGAAGAGTTCCTTACCAAAAGGAAGTAACTTCTCAGTGGTCCTGGTTTTTAATGGTTATCTAACTAATATTTGTTCGTAATGTAAACTAAACAATATAAAATCATTATGGGGATGATAGAGATCGTATTATTTTAATAGTTGAATTCACAAGTCAATCTAAGCTAGACTACCATTAAAGCCTGAAAGCACTGAATGGCCATTGAATGCCGGCTCAATGGTCTGGAGGTTAAGCGTTCGCGAGCGAGACCGAAGGTATCGAGTTCAAGTCCCATATGTTGGATCATGGATGCGCACTGCTGAATTCCATATTAGGATGAAGCGGCCATTCAGTACTTCTAGGTTTTCAATAGTGGTCTAGCTCAGATTGACTCATGAATTCAACTGTACTACGATCTCCATAAACCCCTTATACCAATAATGTTTATTTGTTAAAACGCTTCCAATTTCAATCATCTTAATATTTGATTATTATTGTACAGTAACTATAATTCATCTTTATTCTTAACTATTCTAGATAAATCAAGGAATAATACAGAAAAGTGCAAATTATAACAAACAAAAAGTTAATACATTGTCAATATGATTTATTCTCTGTATCTCTACTACGAGTTCAGTTGATTATACCTTGAATTCAATATTTATCGAAAATAGTTCTATTTTGCAATACTATCGGTATTATTATTGTTGCTATGCTTTAAAAAGAAATAACAAAAATAGACTGTAATAAAATTTAATTATCATTATATAATTATTCATTAAGTTCACCATTTTGATACATTAATCATTGTGATTATGGTGCAAGTACTTTAATAATCGAAACATTAATTTTAATAATTATGCTTTCTAATATTATTAGTACATAACAATTTCTATGATAAAAATGCCTTTGAGACTCATTTCGACTTTTGGACAGATAAATTGATGTAATCTTTGCAGTGATTCTATCATAAATATATTTGCCCTTGTCAAGTATTTACGTGTAAACTTATTCATTTTTTTTATAAATGTGTACATAGTAATATGTATACGTCTATTGCCTTCTTGTAATTCATGTATGACTTGTAAAAACTGAGTGACCTTATTATTCATTGAACCAGTGTATTACCAAACTTAAATTATTGCATCATCCATTTGTTTGTCTGATGTCCATTATGAGAACGCATAAAATATACATATCCTAAATACAGTTTGTATTCAACTTTAATTATCTACGTTTGTGTCATTGTTGTTCGTTAACGGAATGAATACAAAATAAATAGAATATACATTTCATTACTGTCAATATAGTTCAGTCATTACGTAGTCAACAACAAGCAATAAAAGTATATGTAATAGATATTGAACCAGTTAGCTTAACAAAAAAATAGTCATCTATCAGAGTTAGAGAATTCTAAAAGAAATCACAAATAATATGTACAATTCAGTACGGTAGGGAACTTGTAGCAACTTAAATGTCTAAGTGGCTACGTCTATGGATGCTGTTTTAGGTTATATTAGTATAAAATTATCATATGTCTCTTCTCTAACACTTTAACCATTCAATATCATGATAATGATAACACTAAAATTCAGTTTCGAATACCAACAATAGGATAATACAAACCCTTAAGAATAAAATTCATACCTACTAACTAAATTACTAGCTATCTAAACTCAACAGTTCATCGAATAAAGCGTTGGTATATAGAACTGTAGCTACTGGGTTCAAATCTCATTGTGAACATCAACATTAAGATCCATGAAAACTAAACTGATGAGTCTTAAACAGAACCAAACTTATGCCCATGTTTGTACACACCACAGACCATACATACTAAGACTTATAACAAAAAGAAAATACCGCGAAAATCCTCATACAATAAAATAATAGTATAGGGTTTTTCAGATGCTCTGTTACACTTGTAACCTACGGAATTAGGAAAATATCAAAGACCAGAACAATACACCTAGACCAACATCCTGTCAATAAATTTATGAAAATAAATCCAAAATCATTTGTCAAAAATGAGCAATAACCGTAATTTATTTACAGCATGCATATATATATATATATATATATATATATATATATATATGACCTGAGCATCAATAAGAGTTTTCAACATTTTTCACAAAATTGTACAAAATTAATCATAGATTCTCTTATTTTCAACCTTACTTTATTGTCAAGTAACAAAAATAAAAAAATATATGTATATAGTTCAATCATTAATATCAAAATGATATGAAATGATGATCTTATTTTTTTTTCTTAACTATACATATAAGGCGCACAAAAGTAACTTGATGATCTATTAAAACAGTAGAATATTCAATGTTGAAGATTTGTTGACATTGCACTGAATTTGATCAATTGATTACTATTACTACTTCGATTACTATTATTATCAGTATTGATAGTAATATTTGTAATAGCTTTTATACGACTCTTATTATTATTATTATTATTTTTATTATTTTTATTATGTTTTAATGATTTCAATTGACTAACTTTATTCGTTTGACTATGTGGTCTTGTAAAAGAATTCATTGATAGATTTTTAATTTCTGACGTTGAGTATTGATTCTTTTGTTTTATAGATTGATGTTGATAATGAATTAAGTTACCAATAAATGAATGATTTGAATTATGAATACTTTTAATAGTTAATGCATTTTTCTCATTAATATCTGATTGAATAGAAAGATTATTTCTTGATAAATTATTTAATCTTATTTTATTCATTAAATAATCATCATTAGTATTAGTAATATTTTGATGAATTTGTTTACCAAATACAGATACTGTTTGATATTCTTTAGAATTCATTGATATAGGTAAATTATCATTGATTTTTAGACCATTCATTATTGATTTTTTATTAATGATCTCTGGTAATGTAATTTCACATACTGGATTATATACTTTACTAATAGAATGATTATACCAATTAGATGATTGAATTATTCCATAATTAATTATATTTGATAATATTTTTTCTTCATAAAAATGTAAAATATTATCTCTTTCTTCTTTAGTTATATGTATTCCATCAATAATTTGTAATTTAGGTATATAATATATTAATATAAATCGATGTATTTGTTTTGTTGTAATTGGATTAGAAATTAATGAAATTTCATATAAATTTTGTTGATTTTTAGCAAAATTTTCTAAATCAATAAAATTATTTAATTTATTACAACCAATATATAAACGTTTTAAATTTTCTAATTTACTTAATTGATTTAATTCATTAATATTATTATTTTCTAAATGTATTTCATTTAATGTCCAATTATATAAAAATGTTAATTCATTTATTAATTTAATTTTATTATTATCTAATATTAATTCTTTTAATTGATTAAGACCTTCTATACCATTAATTGTATGTAATTCATTATTTTGTAAAAATAATGTTTGAATATTATTCATACGATGAAATTGAAATTGTTTTAATGAATGTATATTATTATTAGCTAAATGTAATACATTTAAATATGGATAAATTAATTGTTTTGATTTATATAAATTAATAAACTGTAAATCAATGGGATCGATTTTTTGATGATGATTATTATTATTATTATTATTATTATTATTATTATCATTTATAGCTAATGTATAAATATGATTTGAAAATAAACTTTCTATATTATTATCATTTAAACAAATAATTTGTAAATTTTTAAAAAATAATAAACCACCAAATGATTTTAAATAATTTTTTTCTAAATTAATACATTTTAAATGTATTAATTGATTTGGATCAATATAATCAATTTTATATAACATACATTTTGATAAATTTAATTCTACTATATTTATAAATTGATTAATATTTAAATAATTTAATAAATATTCATAAGATAAATGACCAAAATATAATTCATTTGATTTAATAAAATCATTTATTGTAATTTCATAACCATCAATTGATTTAATTGATTTGATATAATAAATTAATTGATATATATAATTATTGATTAAATTACATAATGGATTACCATATAATTCTAAAATATTTAAATTTAATAAATTTTTTAAATATAAAATATTCATAAAATGATTTAATTGATTATTACCAAGATATAATTCAATTAATTGTTGACAATAATAAATACCATCAATTGTATAAATTTGATTATTACTTAAATTTAATTTATATAAATTAATTAATGATTTAAATTGTAATTTATTCATTTTTTTAATTTTATTATTACTTAATAATAATGATTGAAGTTTAATTAAATGATTAATATTATCAATTGATTCAATTAAATTATATTCAATTGATAATTCAATTAAATTGATACAATTATTTAAACCTTCAATTTTTTTTATATAATTATAATTTAATGAAAGATATTTTAAATTTGTTAAATTATTTAAATGTTCAATTTTATATATATTTAATGATTGTAAACATAATGATGTAATCAAATTTAAATTATTTAATTTTATTGGATTATTATATAAATATTGATAATAATGATAATGATAATCATGATAATAAGCAATAGGGAATAAAGTTAAATTTTGATCAAATTCATTATATTGATCAAACTGATTATTATTATTATTACTATGTAAATTTTCAATCATATTTGATGTGATTATAGATGAATTGAATAATTTATTAGCTAATTGAATATCATCATAATGAATAAATTGAAAATTCAATAATTTAATTGAAGATAATTTATGAATTGTATATAATTTAACTAATTTATCAATATTCCATGGATTATAACGCCATGATAATTTTTCTAATTTTGGTGTATTTCTTAATAAAATTGATACATTATCAATAATACATATTAATTGATTATAATCTACTTGAAGTTCAATAAGATTAGGCATATATCCTATTGATTCTAATGAATTTAATTGATTATGATTAATAATTAATGTGATTAAATTATTATTTATATTATTACATTGAATAAATGATAAATTTTCTAATTGACAATGTGTTATATTTAAATAAGTAAGATTAGAAAAATTAAAAAATTGTAAATTTTTTATAATATTAAAATCAATTAAAAATAAATTCGTTTGATTGAAATAAAAATTAATTGAATTATGTAATAATTCAGAATTATTTATAATTTCATTAAAATGATATAATTTATTATCATCTTCTATTGATGATAATATAGATATTGATTTTATAAAATTTTGATCATTTTTTATTTTTTCATCATATATTTGAAAATTATTATTTAATTCAATATTAGTTTCTATATTGAACTGATCAAATATTGAATTATATTGATTATTTTTTAATAAATATTCTAATTCTACAATATATTCTGGATAAAATAATTTATTTTTTAAGAGATCAGGTTTTTTTATTTGTGATAAACAATAACAATTTGATTGATTTTCATAAAATTTAATGTTTTCTAAACATGTTTGATCTTTTTGATCATTATTATCATTATTATTAAGGTTGTGATTAGTTGACATAGATACTTTAATTAATAGTAAACGTGCTATAGGATCATAATGATTTAAATTTCCTTCAGAAATATATTGATATATAATTTGTAAATTTTTATTATCTGCTATATTTAAATTATTTGTTAATTTATATTGATCACCGATTTGTAATCCATTACGAATAATATTAATATATAATTTTAATTCATCAATTTTTTCAGGACATACAATAAATAAATAATTAGAAAATGTTGAATATTTAATCGATAAATTAGTAATTGATGATTGAAAACATTGTTTATATTTCTTATTAAAATTTTGATTAAATATTCTATTATTGATTTTATATAAATGTAAAATTTTAATTCCATTTATTATTGATTTAGTTTTTTCATCATGATAACAAAATCTAGTATTAAGAAATTCATTACAATCAATAAATAAATTATCTTTATTATTTATTTCATTTATTTCTATATAACCAAACATTTGTAATTCTAAATCATAAATATGTTTACGAAAATTTAAATGTTCTTGTAATCTGTTATATAATAAATTATATTTTGATTTATATTGATCATGTATATTTTCCCAATCATTGATTTTTTGATTAAGTTCATGTATTAAATTTATTGAAATTGGATAATCATACAATATATTCATATTTTCTTGTTTTCTTATTATATTTTGTAATAATTTTAATGTTTTATCTAGATATTTTATATGAATATCAATTTTATTATATAATTCATTTAATAATAATTTTAATGAATTTATTTTATTTTCAATAATTGTTTGATAATGTTCATATTTCATCATATAATAATATTTTTTATTTTTTATAATTATATTAATTGTATATTTTAAATCAATATAATCAATATTAATATAATCAATATTACATAATTGTGGTAATTGATAAATTAATATCATTGGTAAATTAATATTATAACATAATGGATTTTTTTTATATTCTGGTTCATTAATATTTAATGTTTTTAAATATGGAAGTTTTGATAATAATAATATATCATTAATATTCCATAATTGATTACCAGATAATGATATCATTTCTAATTGTTGATTATATAATAAATTATTATTTAAATTTATAATATGATTACCAGATAAATTTAATTGTTTTAATAATTTTAAATGATTTAATCCTTCAATATTATAAATTTGATTATTATTTAACCATAAATATTCAAGTTTATTATTATTTGTTAAATTTTCAATTTTTTTAATATTATTATCATATAAATATAATTCAATTAATTGTTTACATGTATTTAAATTTTCAATTTTTATTAGATGACATTCACATAACCATAACTTTTTTAAATTAGGACATGTTTCTAATTTTGTTATTTTATTAATATTTTGTGATATAATAATTAATTCAGTAAGATATGGAAAATTTTGTAATGAAATACATTTTTTAAAACCATTAAATAATATAAATAATTTATAGTTATAAAAATAATCATCATTTAAATTTTTATATTGAATTCCATTGAAAAGACAAATTTCATGAAGTATATTTAATGATTCAAGATCCATTGAATATTTAACTTGGTTGGGTTTTTTTTGTTGTTGTTATAATTATTATTAGAAAATATCATGAAATATTTGAAATTTTTTTTTAATTACTATTAGCTATTCATTGTTTTTTGTTTCTTTGTTGTTATTGTTGTTCTTGTTGATGATGATGATGATAATAATAATAATTCAAATGAATATGAATTAGATTAATTATGTATCTTTAGAGGTATGCTAAAAAAACAACAACGAAATAAGTAAACAAAAAAGAATCATCTTGAATTAAACTTTGTAAAATGTATTGTTATATATATATATATATATATATATATATATATATATATATATATAATTTATTCTATTTAGACTAAATTTATTTTTCCCAATCTGAGCATAATTATGATTAAGAATTAAGAGATAATTTAGTATTCAAAGAATAAAATTATACTTCTCTCACAACTAATCTATTATAACTTGTGATCTATGTGCCCTGTGAATGTATAACGTAATGATACCGCTAATTAGAGAGTAGTGAATTAGTGATCAAACTAGTGATGCATAAAATACGTACGAGCAGTCTATAGTGCTTATCGATTCTGCTTTCTGCTTAGCCCAGCCAGTTAAATCCGGAACACCAATCTCAGCCTTTTCGATATGAATCGTTTATTTCAAACATACTAGGTTTATATACAAATCAAACAGATCACATCGTACTATAAAATGGAAAATAACATTGGTACAAGATTTAGCCAAAAGTGTTTGTGAATCTGGGAGATAATAATTGATAGACTAGGTATAACTCGAGAATGGTGAATCGTATAATAACAGTTCATAAATCAAAATGAAGCTTATAATAAGAGGGATATGAATATGAATAGTTTAGTTATTTAAAAATTATACGATAAAAATATACCCATAGCACTGGTCCATAAATAGATCCCAAAAGTTACCATTCATTATGCTCATCACGGCATAACATAACCAAAATACCACAAATGTTAATGGTGCACGTGTGAAACTTAAGAGAGCTCTCTATATACATCAAGTTAGTCATAATATATCCAACTGCGGCGAGACTATAATTTATGGACGACCTTTCAGCTACTCTAAACTGATCTTGATAGTGTTCACCTAATAAATAGGACCAAATGAGGGTTATAAATCTGTGTGAAGATTTCGAATTGTAATTTACAATTGACGATTAAGGTTGGAAATTATATTTAAGGTTTTCACCGCGAACTGACATCAGCTATAATGCCAAAACCCTATCTTGTGCTAAAATCCGAGACCTGTTATCTTATACCTGATTGGTTCGTCCTTAAATTATAGTCTCGCCTAAACTGCCAGTCAATATACTATTTATCAACAGTTACGTTATTGTGTAAATAAGTGTATACTTCCGTCACCTGTAGTGCAACTGACTTGTCCATCTAACAGCTAAGAAGTGAATATGTTTAACACCAGTTCAATCTATTTCACTTTATGGCTGCAAAACGCATCTCTCACAAATAGAGCACATTCAAAGGCCAGTAGTATCTGAGATCAACTATCCTTAAAGTATTGCCTGTATATGTTTGAACTACCAAGTAAGAAAATTATTTTAAACCTTTTATTCTACAAGTTAATCCTTTCGGTGGGACTGTAATTTGTAGACGAATCAATCGGATTTAAGACGAGGAAACTTTGATTTTAGAGCATAACGCACTCATCCATATGGCTCCACGTGGCGTCATTTAGTCAGTCAGTAACAAAGTCATTTAGTGATTAAAACTCTATCCCCAATTTTAACTCTTAACTCTACTTCTAGACCTCAACGCTTTACACTCATTTATAACCTCATTTTAACATACGTAAGCGGCCAGAGTTCTTCAAGGTGACTTTGGTATCACTCAGAAATCACAGTTATTGTCTCAATATGCTTCCCTCTCAAATCATATTCTTTATACCTAATATTTGTTGCTATAACCGACACTAATACTTCTACTACTTTAGTATTCACTTTGACAACTTCATCTTGATGTGTTGATATGGTGTATCAACTTGGGACGATGAGAATTCGGCTGACGTTCTAAGCCTCACACAACTGACTGACTACATACTACGAAGTTAGTTGAACTGTAAGTATAACTTAAACAAGGAAATCTGATACGAGAAAAATGATCTGTAACTGCTGCTGATTGGACTTTTTTACATATTTCATAGATAAAATGGCCAATTTTTAACTTATTTATTTTTCATTTTCATTTACTATGCTTACAATGCATCCTAGATTATTGACGGTAATCTTTTTAACCCTGCATAGCAAACTTCTTTTTGTCTTTTCATGAAAAATATGAACTATTTTGTCTTTATTGAATTTTGGCTAATCATCAAAGATCAGGTAGTTCACACGTTAAAACAAAACCAAGTCCAAGTACCTGACTGAAACCCGCATGATTATCGTGATCAATTGTTAGATACCTTAATTGAAATGGCTCAAAATCGTTTGTAATGACACAGATGTATCGATTCCTTATCTCTCCCCTCTAATTCTAAGCTTCTGAATTCCTCACAATGTTTTTGTTTTTACTAATTTGTATTTTCTTCAATGTTATCTTCGATCCATAATCTTTGCTATCACTACTTATATTGTTGCCAGCTCTAATGAATCGGGATTTCCCTTGAAAATTTCATTTCTCTGTTCTAATTGGGTTCGACAACTACAATTGATGCATGTATGTACTAGGTTTTAAGCCGCGACGAACTGACTGGTTCAAAACCTGTGTAAGTCCATAGAGCTTAGAATGTTAAGGAAATTTCTCTGTAACCTCTCATTAACCTTTTCCTCCCACAAAATAAGTGATGGGGACTAAGAATCAACCTGGACTAGTAGCTTTTATGAGTTTACAAAGGATTTTTAGACATCAAAAAAGCTTTAAAACAATTAGTCCCTTCGATAAATTTCAACAATGCAATGAGAAAACGAAGTTTATCAGAGTTCTGATAAACTTCGTCTTCTCATTGCATTATCGAAAGCTTTATTCCGCCTAAACTACTAAAATGTGAAATACTGTTTAAATCGGCACCCAAATCTCGCAACTTTCCTTTTTTGGGTGACAATAATATACGTACATGCATTACTTGATGACATATGTTCAAGAAATTATACTCTCACTTCATTGTAATATGTTAAAAGCATATAATAGTTTTCCTGTGGACGGTTTACGTAAATCAAAACTCCAAAACATTTTCTACTATCAATCACGTTAATTACGGTATTATGGGTATAAATTTCACACGCGTGTCCAATTATAATTTCAACTGAATAGTTGAAATATGGATAAAATTTGACTCAAAATGTCATTTAAAAAGTTAAATATTACCTCTAAAGGTTGAGAGCTATTCAATTTTTGCACTATAGATTGTTAAAAATATAAAGTCAGAAGCTTTTGAGCTTTCGTGAAAATTATTTCTTAGGTAGACTAATAAACCCCGTTTTTGATGGTCACAAACATAATCTAAAACAGTGCATTAGAATTCTCAGTTTGTAATAATTCAACAAATAAACATCTAGATTAAGAAACATAAAACAAATGATGTCTTCCAACCTATTTCAAGCTTCATAAATATATTTGTGCGTGTTTCAAAAAAGAGCAGTGATTTAGCACTTGTTGTGATTATCATTGCTTTTGTTTACTTGTTGCATCAAAAAGCATTCTCTATCTACTTTAATTTGAAGCATTTCGGTTAAGGTTTGAAATTTTGCTAAAATATGTCTTGTGGTACTTTCTTTCTTGCTGATTCTGACACTTGTGCTTATATTGTGTTTTAAACCTTCTTAATCTGATTACAATCGCTGGCGGTACTTATAAATGTGGACAGCCAAATTGTGGTTTCATAAAATGTGTACCGTTTAAGTCCCATCACATACAAAAGATGCTCGAAGCCTAACTCGAGTTGGATTTGTATGTTTCGATATAAAAATAAGCTATGCGTCTCTTAGCTTTGGCTTGCAAGAAGAAAAATATTGGTTGCGCTGGTAACACGAATAATGACAGTGAAGAATGTATCAGTGTAATACGTGCTGTTTCGGGACGCGTTAAGTATCCCGACTATGATTGACAGAAAAGTAAAATCTCCGTTGAAACTAACAAGGAGTAAAGTGACACTTGATATTGATATTGGTAATCATGCTTCTACAATAGAAATTGAAGACCTGGATAAAACCGTCACCGTTCCTACTAGTCCCGATATGGCTGTCCTGAGTGACGAAAAATGAATGACAGTACAGAGACAAAGTGAAAGGAAAAAATCTATAAGCAGCACCCACTTGGTTGGCAAGTTATTGATAAACTTCTATTCTCAATCACAAAATACACTATCAAAGTTTGGTAGTAAGGCAGAACTCCACCTTAGCGTGGCTGAGAAAAATTTAATCTCATCGAATATTATTAAGGAATTTGCTAAAATCAAACGATCTTGATCCCAAAATTAGACACGTGTTTAATTTATCCGTAGCATCTTTCTAAAACATTCCAAAGGATTTCGTGTCAAAAAATTGATAAGAATAGGTAAGAGGACCGACGACACGTTAGGGTCGGAGAAGCAACGTAATCTTCTGTTAAGTAGCGCTCTTAGTCACGACAATACTGACATTCGAGTAAGACCTGATATGTCTCTAGAATAAAAAAAGTAAACGGTACGAGCAGAACTAAAAACCTGTCGACAAAATGGTGAGGAAAATCCCCGCCTGGTGTGTTTTTGAACAGTCAGATCTTGAGAGCGGATCATACCGGGGCCTGTGTGGGCATGTCGTTCTCCCTAGGAGTTTTATATGTAAATGCTCGTAGTCTAAGAAATAAATTCAATGAACTAGGGGCATTAGTGGACAGATTAAGGCTGCTTATTATGGCTGTGACATAAAATTGGTCCGTCCATGAATTCGACACTACTCCAAAATTATCCGGATAGCATAAGCAATGGTATAGGAATTCGCTCCTTCGCTTGTGAATTCCATGACGGTGGAACTCGTGAAGCCATTAGCTATGGGCTCATTATCGGATGTTGTACATTTATACTCGGTGTCATCTATTGCAGTCCAATACGCTTAGCTGATAACTTTATGTCGGAACACATCCAGCTGTTGAGTGCAAATAACAGATGCTTGATTTTAGAAGACTTTAATGCACTTGATATTAGCTGAACTGAGATGGCCGTGGTAGGATCTATAAACTCCTTTGGTAGTAGGTTTCTATTAACAGCAATAGACCATGCATTAGCGTAGCATATATCTGAACCACACGTTTTGGTTTAAACCAAGGTTCGCCTTTGTTAGACTTGGTAGTCACTTTGCGACTGAAGATATTGCCAATCTAAATACTCTTCCACCTTTAGCAAATAGTAATCACGCTGTTTTGTCATTCATGTTTAGAGCTTTTGAAATGATATGCGATCAGGTTAAGCCTCGTTCAAGTGTATGAAGAGCGTTGCTTAGACAGATTGGTCAGTAGATACTAACTCATTAGTTGACGAAGCATGGTCTATATTTAAAGGCAAACTTAGTTCAGTTACGTCCTCGTTTATACCATACCTGGTACCACGTAGATCGAATAACTATCCGCTATGGAGAACTTAACAAATCAAGGAACTCACCCGGTGTTGTATTACTTGTATCTTCCCATTATTATTTAGAACTGTAATTGATCAGTCTCATGTTGGTATATGTGCATCCTATGCGGATTGCCTCAATATAGTCTTAAGTCACAAGCTAGTGGCAATCCTAAATATCAATAGGAATATACAAGTGAAACAACACCAAGTGAATTAAAAACTTCAACCCATTGCACAAGCAGGTAGCTATCAGAACTCAGTAGCTAAGTGGAAAACGCGATGGCGTTTGAAGCGAACGGTACTGGATTCAAGTCCCGAAGTGAACATCAACTCTGGGATGCAGGTACATCCAGCCAACGAGTTCCGAATGGAACGAAACGCGCGTCCTGGATACCATCGCTAGCCATTATTCATCTTTGCTTAACTTAAGGAACTTCTTAGATGTAAAAAAAAAGCATTAGAATATGCTTATTTCTACAGAACAGATCCAGTCATTGTAAGACTAGGAACACTTGTGTATAAAAAGGTGAACTCAGGGAAGTGATGGATTTTTATCACTTTTCGTACAAGGAAGTTAGTTAATATTGGCAAAAGACTATCCTGAAAATGCTGAAGTTTTATCGGAATATTTTAACCCTGAAAAACAAAAAACACGCTCTGATTTATCATTCTCCATTCAAAAACTGATTAATTTATTACAGTTCGTACTGGCTTAACTGTTTTATATGAATTATACATACGCACACTACACTTTAAAGTGTAGTGTGTGTATCAAATTTGATGCTACATAGGAAGCCATTAAACGAACGGTATGTATTGACAAAGGTAACCAGATGATAGCGAACCAGACAGGCTCTGTGAAGTCAACATACAATAACTCCTCAAAAAATTTTAAGTAGACACTTCGCGTATATTAGGCGAAAAATAGAACATGATGAAAAAAATAAGGTTTGAAAAACCAGAATATCTCATAAACGATTACGATAATTAAAAACAAAGTCTTACAAAAACGGATCATGTGATTTTCATGAAAACTCTCTCACCCTGTTGTCGTAAACTATCTACAGGAAAAAACTACACGTTTCTATCATATTGTAAGACGCGGGGCTGTGAATCTTAGGCAGTTATTATTTAAAACAAGTAGATGAATAGTCTGGCTACAGTGAGAATAAACAAATACTCAAGATGTCTAGGCTAATGTAACATCGAACTCTGAGTAGATTTGTGTTTGTTCTGTAGGTATGTGTATGTTAGTAGTATGGCAGAACGAGTACATAGAAGTTTGAGTCTTCCTTCCAAATATCAAAACACCGTGACGGACAGTCAACTCTTCACTCATCTTACTAGGAATTCGTAATCTAGACAAACCTAGCGCTAGATGCACTATAACTGAACTATATTATAGCACAACCCTTGGAGGTTCTGAAAGATTGGTCGGTCCCTTAACATGGGCTTCTGGTTAACCTCAATAAAAACTGTCTGACACCTAAAGAGACTTTGAGTTACACAGTAAGCAAAGTTCAGCCATTTTCCTAAGCTTGTTACGAACCCCTCCGTAAAAACTGCAGGGCTCCAGGATATACTTGCAGGATCATCAAGCTTAGCCTAAAAAACAGGTTCCCAACAAGTGTTAAAAAGAACTCTATGCCATTAAAACTGAAGACGCTCTTGTGTTTCAACACCCAAGAGATCCGCTTCTGTTGTACTTGATATATCTGGAGTATAAATTGGCTACATCCTACAGTTCATCATTATCCGTCTATTTGACAGCTGATGGGCATTATTTCTACACACGGTGCCGAAGAAAAATGAGTGTGACTGGAAGCAACGTGAAGACTACAGAACTCTCAATCTTCGGGGTGTGCCGAATGGCTACTGAGTTGCTACTCAATACCATAAATCCAAGATTTTGCAAGAAGTCCGCAAGTTATGGTCATATTTACCGAAATCCAATAATCCAGGGAATATTAACGTATCCCAATGACTGCAGGAGACATTTTCGGGAATGCTATCCTTAGGATCGTTTGAATTTGAGAGGATATCCTTTGATCTGAGGAGCAAGATGAAAACGCTTTGAAATTTTGTGTCTCTGTGTGTAACGACCGAACTCCCATTATTCGGTTTAAACGCAGGACTGACGAATCAAAATGTATTCGAATAGGTCAGACTACGCTTTTCTGTATAGCTCGCCAAGCGTTTTTTGAGACACGAGTATTAAATTATATCAAAACACAAATTCTGTGCTCAATTTAAACGGTTCTTATTTAGGAAATAGAACAAATTATATCAAAAATACAAAATACCTCAAACGGTACAACCTGTGATATACAGTCAAAAGTTTCTCTAGGGCAAAGTAGCCCGCTGATAATCAACAAATATATCCCCAACAAACAGGATCAAATATCTATCTGCAGGGATTCCAGAAATCCTCCCAAGCAAACAGTACAAAGGTTAATAGTCACACACTGAATCACGCCGTGACCTTGAGCTTAGCCAAGCACGACCTTACCGTCAATAGTCCGGCAACATGCAATAGGTAACAAAAAGATAAGTCCTTAATCAAAATCAAATAATAAAAGCTCAAACGAGATCTGAACAAAGGTTAAAATATAAGACAGCGAGAAGAAACAAATAAATGACAATACTGTCCAACAAAAAAGACTGTGAAGGGATTTTCATCGTTCTATTTCCGTCACACTGTGTTTTTGAATACGTCTTCGCGTTGAGACGGGTATATACAGATCTTTAAAAAACTTAGGTTTTTGATATTTTAAAGGTGAAATTTTGTTGAAAATATTTATTATGTTGCAATAGGATATATTAGTTAGTGTGTATTTTTTCTTTACAGTGAAGTTTCCCCAATCAGTGCTTAGGTAATTTTGTAAGTCCTTCCAATCGACTTTGTGATGATTTCTACGAATTGTTACAGTATTGCGTTTACCGGCTGTGGTATTTATATTTAGGCTACATATGACAATGTAGTGGTAAATAAATCCCCAAAATAAATAGCTCTGTAAGTTTTCGACATTGGATGCTGACCACATTAGTTTTAATGCACTCATCTAGCTGAAGGTGCTCGGTCATGCATCCGCACCAGATCACGTGTGGGAACGCCGTGCTCAACACCTACTGCAATTCCGTTTCTCGCAAACTTCATCGTTCTTTTTATCGTCTTTTCCAGCCGTCCCGGAAAAGAAAAAAATATGTAAGTGCATGTCGAAATACACTCGTACGCGTGTAAAAACACAAAGCAGGCGAAAAAATGGAAAATATATTCATGTTCACGTAATTGCGTAATAAAACGATTTTTATAATATGGTTTTCCGTGTTTTGTTTTTTTTTAAATAAAAAATAAAAATGTATTAACATCAAATTTTTTGTTTTTTTTTAAAATTATATACAGTGCAAGGGAAAATCGAGATGATATAAAATGTAAACGTGTATCTTACGTGCAGTAATCGTTCAAATGTTCTGGAAATCTCACTTTTCTTCCAGAACTCGTTGTTTTATGTTTATTTTCTGATACCGTCGAAGTATCAAAGTGTGTGTAGGCTTTCTGTTGAGGTATTATAATTGCAGGAGTCGTGTCGTGCCACTGTACTGAAGGAAAGTCGACTTGAATAGGATTTCCTTCTAAATACGCTGCTTTGAGGCGATCGATACTGATGCTATCGTTGATTCCGTTCTTATCGATTATATAGTACTTAGATTCGCGTTGAAGAACTTTGAAAGATCCTTCGTGTGCTGGCTCGAGAGGTCGTCGATGAGAGTCTCGACGTACGAAAACGTGTGTACTATATCGTAAGTCAGGTTGAACGAAAACATCAGTTGATTGTGGTCGAGTGGAAACATGTTTAATTGAACGCATTGCGTTTGTAAGCCTGTTCGCGTAGGAGATTAGATCCATGTCCATCGAAGAAGATGAAAGGTCCACGAATTCTCCTGGAAGTCGAACGGTCGTACCATAAACGAGTTGAGACGCAATGTATCCAATGTCAACTTTTACTGCATTGCAAATACCTAATAAGACGAGTTGATGAGCGTCAGTTCACTGAGAAATGTTTGCGGCTGATAGTGACGCTTTTAGTTGTCAGTGAAAACGTTCTACTAACCCGTTTGCTTGTAGGTGGTAAGCCGTCGCTCGGAAGCGAGCGATTCCTAATTCTGCAGTCAGACAACGGAAAAGTTCAGATTCGAACTGGCGTCCACGATCTGTAGTGATTGTTGTTGGGCAGCCGAAGTTTGCTACCCATCGTTCGACGAATGCGCGGGCCACTGTTTCAGCAGTAATGTCTTTATGGGTGTTGCTTCTGGCCATCGAGTAAGACGGTCTACGCAGGTTAAAAGATAAGAATGTCTATTTGAATCTCGTAAAGGACTACAGTGCAAAGTAGGGCATGGAGGACAGCCGACAGACGCATCCCAAGTAAGGACCGGAGTCAGACAAGGCTGTCTACTCTCTCCCTTTCTCTTTCTTCTGGTAGTCGACTGGATTATAAAGACCTCGACATCTGAGGGAAAACACGGCACACAATAGACAGCTTAGAACCAATCAGACGATTTGGACTTCACATATGACCTAGCCCTTCTATCGCATACACACGAACAAATGCAGACAAAGACAGCCAGCATAGTAGCAGTCTCTACATCAGTAGGCCTCAACATACACAAATGGAAAACCAAGGTCCTCAAACACAACAGGGAGAACAGCAATCCAATCACTCTTGATGGCGAAACTCTGGAAGACGTGGAATCCTTCACATACCCGGGAAGCATCGTCGACAAACAAGGAGGTTCAGATGCAGACGTAAAGGCGAGGATTGGCAAAGCTAGAGCGGCATTCCTTCAACTGAAGAACATATGGAACTCAAAACAACTTTCAACCAATATCAAAGTCAGAATCTTCAATACCAACGTCAAGGCAGTTCTACTGTACGGGGCTGAAACTTGGAGAACTACAACAACCACCATCAAGAAGGTACAAGTATTTATTAATAGCTTTCTACGCAAGATACTTATCATCCATTGGCCGGATACCATCAGCAACAGCCTTTTGTGAGAGAGAACCAACCAGCTTCCAGCTGAAGAGGAAATTAGGAAAAGACGATGGAAATGGATAGGACATACATTGAGGAAATCATCAAACTGCATTACGAGGCAAGCGCTAACTTGGAATCCTGAAGGGAAGCGGAAAAGAGGGAGGCCAAAGAACACATTACGACGGGAAATAGAAGCAGATATGAAAGGGATGAATAAGAACTGGAAAGAGCTTTAAAGGATTGCTTGGGACAGGGTTGGATGGAGAATGCTGGTGAGTGGCCTATGCTCCTTCACGAGGAGTAACAGATGTAAGTAAGTAAGTAAAGGTCCTACCAAATCCAAATGAACGTGGTCGAAGCAAGCATCGGGAGTTTTAAACGAGCCTAAGGGACATTCCTTATGTCTAATAACCTTAGATTTCTGGCAGCTTACGCAGGAGTGTGACCACCCCCTCACGTCTTTATTCATTCCAGACCAGTAAAACCGTTCTGCTATAAGCTTAATGGTTGCACGAACACCTGGTTGAGAACGTTTGTGCAACGTATTGAAGACGTTGCGTCGATAATGTTTCGGCACGATTGGGCGATCCCTACCCGTAGATGTGTCGCGAAGTAAGATTTCCTTACCTCTTCCCATCTGTTTAATTCACAGTTTAGGTTTTGTTGAGGACAACTCGTGCTGAAGATCACTGTCTTCTTTTTGAAGTTGGGCGTGTTTTAGAAGGTCGACTGCTTGGAAACTGTTCAAGGAAATTATTCGAGATAAGGCGTCTGCAACTACATTGTTTGCTCCAGAAATGTGTTGAATATCTGAAGTAAACTGCAAAACGTAGTCCAGTTGTCGAGACTTACGTGGTGAGTATTTTTCTGAAGATGAGCTTAAAGAGAAAGTAAGAGGCTTATGATCGGTAAAAAGGGTGAATTCACGGCCTTCAATATAGTGTTGAAAATGCCGGACAGCACAACACATAGCTAGGAGTTCCCTACCGAATGTGCTGTACCTCGATTCAGTGTCTAGCAACCGTCTAGAGAAAAATGCCAAAGGTTGCCAGGAGTGGTTAACCCATTGTTGTAAGACTGCTCCGATTGCTGAGTCGGACGCGTCTACTGCGATGCTAATGGGCGCTTCAGGGTCCTGATGAACAAGCATGGTTGCTTGAGCGAAACGTTCCTTAACTGTAGAAAATGTTTTACGCTCGGTGTCGTCCAGATTGATGGATTTTATATTTCCACGAAGTTGGTCGGCAAGAGGTTTCATAATTAGGGCGCGTTTGGGTATAAACCGTCTATAGAAACTTACCAGACCGTTAAACGTGCGCAATTGCTTGATGGTGGTCGGTTCTGAGTGATTCAGAATAGCTACCACTTTTGTTCTAAGCGGTCGGATACCTTGCGCATCGATAGCGTGTCCTAGGAAGTCTAAGGAGTCTGTTCCCATTTGGCATTTCTGAATGATTACAGTAATGCCATGTTTTTGTAGTCGGTCGAAAACAAGGTCCAGATGCTGGAGATGTGATTCTCTGTCCGGACTTGCTATTAGGCAGTCATCAACATACGCATGCACGAAGTTGAGACCTCGATAAACGACATCTATGAACCTTTGGAAGGTCTGTGCCGTGTTTCTTAGACCGAAAGTCATTCTCAAAAATTCATACAGTCCGAAGGGCGTTATAATAGCGGTTGTTGGAATGTCGTCAGTGGCCATAGGAATTTGGTTATACGCTTTTACCAAGTCGATTTTCGAAAAGACAGTTGTACCTTTCAAGGTAGCTGTCAAATCGTGAATGTGAGGCAACGAGTAACGATCGGGAGTGGTTTTTGCATTCAATCGCCGATAATCACCAGTTGGATGCCAATTGTTGCTGTCCTTTTTAGGAACCATGTGCAACGGAGATGCCCATGGGCTATTTGACGATCCTATGATTCCTAAGCCTGTCATATGGTTAAATTCGCTTTTCGCCAACCTTAACTTCTGGGGGGCCAGTCGGTGTGTTTTAGAGAATACAGGTGGTCCTGTAGTCGTGATGTGATGTGTAGCGTTGCTGGTTATACACGACAATTTCGGTTGAGACTGGTAAATGCCAGGATACTTATCGAGTATTGGTTGATAGAAGGGGTCTGTAGTATGTTTAATAGTGACTGGAGATAACCTGCAACCAGAAAAAGAAGTTACGCAAACAGACAAATTAGTATTTCCGTCTACTAGCCTCCGTTTGCGCGTATCAATAACTAAGTTGTGGTGCTGCAGAAGGTCCATACCAATGATCGGCATAGAAACATCCGCAACAACAAAGATCCAGTAAATGGGTCTGCGTAAACCCACGTTAAGATAAACGTACCTTTCGCCATACGTAGCGATAGGCTTTCCATTTACCTCCAGAAGATTTAAAACCGATTCGTGAAGCCGGCCGTTGGAACTCATTGGGAGAACGCTAACTTCTGCGCCAGTATCAACGAGATAGCGGACTCTCGTTATCACATCTGTGACGTAAACAGACGGCTAAGTTCGCCGGCTACGGTTGCCGTTAACGCGTGCCGGCTTGGAAGTTTCCCGAAACATTTTTCGTGTCGACCGATTTTGAGTTTGGAAAATTGCAGGGTTTTCTGCAATTTCTGGAGGACTTTCCATACTGGTTATGATACTAGCACCAGTCAGGATTATCCGTCTCTCGAGGTCTAGAGACAGACCACCTACGTGAAGTGCTTCTTCGCGGAGTGTGTTAGCGCTTACGGTCGTTACGAAGTTTAAGATAACGCGTAAGTGTATAACATAACTGTGTTATGTCATTCTGAGTCGTTTGAGGCTTTTCTTTTACTGAAAAAGCCTCGGCATTAGAAGATTTAGTGATTTCGAGGATTCGGTCGGCAGATGCAGCCAGCTCGTCTACGCGTTGTTTTGAAACAAGACCAAAACAGCTTGCACCTGTTGAGGAAGTTTCGATAAGGAAAGCTGTTTGAACAGGCCATCATCGAAGGTTCTTTGGCCAATCATTTCTCTCATTCTTTGCAACATGTCTGTGGCAGAACCGTGTTGCAGGTCGATGTTGTTAAGGAGTTCGTCTAACCTTTATCGATCGGTTAGATCTCCGCGTTTAAGTATGGATCGTTTAAGAGTTTCGTATGATTCAGAAACATCACTAGTAAACATACTGGGTGTTACGTACCTGTTAAATTCGCGCGGTAGTGCCTTGACTACTGCGAGGAATTGTGCATGTGTGTCGTTCACGCCGTGCTCGTAGAAGTCGGCTTCTGCGTAGCAAAACCAGTCTTCGATGTTGTCTGGTCGGAAGGGCATAAGTTGGGACGAAGTTGGGGACACAGTCTTTAACTTAAATACCTTAGGTGTCTGTTCAGTCATAGTAATATATCAAGTACAAAAATGAACGAGTGGGAAATATGTATAGATCCTAAAACACGAGGAAAAATATCACAATGTATAGAAAATTAAAAATAAGTCAATGATATATAAAATCCCAGAAAAACAGACTCACAGTTTGTAATTTGGTGTATCAGATCAGGTTGGGCTCACCAATGAAGATGCCACAAGTATTCACAGTTTGACAACGCTTTAACCAGTAACACCTTCTACTATGAATCGTGCCCACCAAGTGAAATCAAAAGACAGAAGCGAGGAGGTTGGAAGATATATTTGGTAAGCTATCAATATATCGAGGATCGTCTGAAAGAATCTGGCTAGGGATTGCAGTAGGCGTTGAGCACGGCGTTCCCACATGTGATCTGGTGCGGATGCATGACCGAGCACCTTCAGCTAGATGAGTGCATTAAAACTAATGTGATCAGCATCCAATGTCGAAAACTTACAGAGCTATTTATTTTGGGGATTTATTTACCGCTACAAACCAAATAATACCCCACAGACTTATGATGCAACTCCAAAGTCTGTGGTGATGATCAACATGTCAGTTGTTCGTACTTATATCAATGATATCTAGAATTCGAACCATAGATTTTCCCAAATTCTTTACCACGATCCCCCTGACTGGTCGAAGATTATTTTCACAATAATACATAATTTCTGCAGCCTCCAAACAACTCATATTCCAACGAAGAATTCTTCCATCTAATAGTTTTGGTAGAGTCTCTCGTCACAGAATGTTTAGCGCTTCTATATTGCAGTATAAATGTATCTACTTCCCTCTCCAGTTCAGTAAATGTTGAAGCAGCAATGGAATTGATAGCAGTTTTCAATGTCCTGACGAAATTTTATGCCTGATCATTGGAACAAGAGTGCCCATGAGCAGTGAACAAAGTTCTCACCCAATACCCTTCAACCAGGTAATGAGCGCGTCTATAGTGAAATGAGCGCGATTATCAGTAATTAACACCACGGGAACCACTTCTCAACTAAACACCTTTCTTAGTGCTTGGATTGTGAAGTCGGAATTCGACTAAATTGTGAAAAACTTCAGGCTATTTAGGAAGAAGATCAATGGCAACAAGTGCATAGTATTTGCCAAGAAACGAACCACAATAGTCAGCATGAATTGTCTGCCAGGCCTCAGGCAATACTGGTCATATAGTTCACTTAGACGGATTGTCTTTCAACTCGTGGCATCTTCCACAGTGATTTACTGTACGACATATATCTGCACTTATCTTTGGCCACCAACATGTGAGCTTTGCCAAGGACTTCATTTTATCGACACCGAAATGTCCACTATGAAGATCTTCAAGGACAGGCCTACGCAATGAATGAGGAATAACAACACGATTATTTAAGCACAAAATACCATCAGGAGTAGTGGATAACTCATCCGGCTTTGAAAAATAGACAAAAAATCTGTGTTTCAGATTAGCGTCTCAAACTTTCAGTACAACACTGAGAATATTTCGTGCCTGTAGGTAACCCTCGTGTTATTGATAGCAGAAACCAGACTAATAGTCACTAGGTCTTTATTTAGATCGTCGCGCAGTCACAGTGGAGCGTGGGATTACCTGTTTAGACAAACAAAGCTTTTCAACACTCAACATCAGGTAATAGGAAATATGATACAAATGTAATACAAAATAACGAAGTGATTGAATACTTCAACTCTATTGTTTTGACATATACGTAGTTGTTTGAGGACAACTCTTAACCAATCAACCTAAGCTGTCATAAATACATCCAAAGTATCGACGAGTTTCTGTGATGAGTTCTGGAGGTCTCACAGGTAAAAGTTGAACTAACAAACAATCTGAAGAATTAACGGGTCTATCTTGTAATAAATGTCGAGAAGTGTAGTCAATGTGTTGAATTTGTTTGGTACTCCTGTGCTAAACCGTACAGTAAAAGGCACTCCAAGCAATACTCCATCGTTGTACCATAGCAGCTGAGGAAAGCGCTAGGGATTTTTTGGGATGGTAAATTAACTTTAAAGCATCATAATCAGTAACAATAATGAATTTTTTCCGAACAAATATTTATAAAGTCTTTTAACAGCCCAAAATAAAGCTAATGCTTTGTGAATAATCCTGATCAGCAATAGTAAGTTTGAGTGAAACATATATTAATGTTCTACCTTTCTGCTCCAAAACTGCACCATTACCCACAGGTTATGTATCAGCAATAAGTACGGAACGTGCATTAGAGGAGTAAACTTGGAGAACAACACCATTTTGAAGAAACTTTAGTAGGCTTCGTAAGCATGAATCTTGTTCTTCACCACATTCGAAGGAATTAAATTTCAGTATATTAAATAGACAATCAGCATGATAAGAAAAATTGGAAATAAAACGGGAATAGTACTGAAGAGCACCCACTAGTGAACATAGTTCTGTAAGATTTTCCGGAGATAGCGCACTTGTCATTGGAGCTAGTCACTTCATATCTGGTTTAAAAATACTACCGTGAACTATGTGTAGATCACAAAGGTAATTGATCTGTGTTGAACTATTTGGGTAATGCTCGAGTTAGACGGGAATGGTTTGACGAACCAGCTAACTTCGAAGTCACACCTAGCGGTCAGCACCCAACATGGATTACCCTTTCGCCGTATTAAGGTGCAATAGTTGAATGAGCACCGTACAACACAAGGGACGTTATTACAGAAATGTAGTAGTAAAAGTAGGTACAAGAAAGACGTTGCAACTACCACAGCATGAGCCAATCCACGGTGTTTGAGTAATTGATGCGCGTTGGTTGCCCTTGAACCTAAAGAGGGTCGTGAACCGTTCGAAATTTAGTGACTCGATCGCCGGATGATTTGTTTAGGACCCAGCGTCATTTCACTAGCACTACATAGATATCCAAGACATTCAGAACTAGATACACAAAACGAACGCCTACTACGACTCACTTTAATATTCTTCTTAATTAAACGACCCAACAATGCAAAAAGTCTCCTATCATGATCATGCCTTATCAAATCTGTAACGACCGAAATGCCAATATTCGGTTAGGACATAGAACTAACAAACCAACATTCATTACATTAGGTCAGACTACGTTCTTCTGTATAGCGTAAAAAGCGTTTTTGAGTTGCTCGTATCAAATGATATCAAAACACAGACTCTGTTTTCAATTTGAACGGTTCTAATTTAAGAAAGAGGACAAATCATATCAAAAACAAACAATACATCAAACGGTACAGCTTGTATTTTACAGTCAAAGATTTCGTCAACAAAGTAGCATGCTAAACAACAAAAAGAATAGTTGACAAACAAGAGTTTACTACCTGGGAATCGACAAAAATATCCCCAACAAGATGGGGTCGGTCGTCTATCTGCAAAAATTTCGGCGACCTTTCCAAGCAGAAAAATGTTGGAAGTCATCCACTGAATCGCCCTGTGACCTTAAATAGAGTCAATGGTCCGGCAACATGCAACGGTAAATTACGTAATAAAAGATATGTTTTCAGCCAGGGTCACATGACAGAAGCCCCGAAAAGAAAGACTGAAGAACATAAAGTGTGGATAAAAGACCTGAATAAAGGTTGAACTATAAGACAAAGGAAAGGAACAAACAAACTACCATACTGTCTAATCAAATGCTGTGAAGGGATTTTCAGCGTTTTCTTTCCGTTACACACATGCTAACAATGTTCTCACTAGATTTTTCTGAAGCTCAGTTTGACTTAAAGACTCCTAACATTAAACATCTGACATTAGGAGACCAGGCAATAAATCAGTCCAAATATACTTTAGTCATCTCAAGATTTGGGTTGTCATGAGACAAAGTGATCAACAGCTCTTCGCCCTATTGATTTCTAACAGCAAGTGTTTACAGTATGAAATGGTCCAACACAGTACTCTTGAAATCCTTCGAGAGAACTCGTCTTTTTTGCAAAGAACTCGAATTACCATCTTAGTATCCAATAGTAGATGGTAATGGTAGGAGGCTAAATATTGTATTTCCGTCTTCACGTTTTGCATTACTATGAAAACCAAATTGAGCCTTCAGCGAACCAAAAAGCGTTGATATATGTTCTTGTGAAGGAGCGAAGTAATTTGCTACTCGAAGCTAAAAGCAAAGTTTCATATATATAGAAGAATTTGTTCTGGATTTTTGGGCTTTCTGTGAATCCCATCTCAAAATGTATTGGTTCGTTAGACTTCATTTAGGTATTTTTAGCTCAAAGTCCGATTCCGCTTTGATAATACAAATATGCTATGGAAATAAATCTTCCATTTAACCCCGTATATTACTTAGGTTAACCCCGTTATGTGTGGTGACACCAATAAGAAACCAAATAAGGTTTACGTTGCTCGAATTTACTCCAGGCCTCCGCTTATTCAGACAGACATTTGGAACAAGAAGTGGGAAGGTGAAGTGTGCGGAGATGGCGAAATAGCTAACTTGATTTGATCACGAGTGACTCGATATTTTTAGTCAGATAAAATTAAGTCACAAATACTTAATAAGTGGGGTGAGCAATTAACACACATGCTCATGTAAAAGCAGTGAGGGTTAATAAGCGAATAATTAACAAGGTCAAAACGCGACACTAAAGGAATGAATAAATCGGACAGTCCGGAAGCTAGGACAACCAATGTGGGCTTGACATGGTACTGGACACACTTTCCTTCTCGTCTTTATACAACTAAATCCCTATCTAAATGCGTTAACGATCCGTTCATTAAGTGGATACTTCCTATATCCAGTATAAGAACATTTTAAATACATCTTGCTAAAAGCGACTTTCGGGCTCTAGATCTCTCCCGCTGTTTCATTTTCAGGTTTTTTGAGCAATCATTGCAAGAACTATGCCTTCCAACGCCAAGTAGCCATTTATTACAGTTTGGATACAGATTGAAAAGAAAAATCAGTCAAATACTTCTGCCGACTAAATATTGAGAATTGAAAGTATTTATTATTTATGGTATTTAGTTCGTTACTAGCATTTTCGGCGCCCTTGAATTCGTCGAGGTTATCACGCGTTTGTAACCATGACCCAGGGTTTTGTTAGTAATGTTCCTAGTGGATCTAACGCTAAAGCTAAGGAAGGTCAGTATGAAGATAAAGGGAAACCTGCTGCCATCAGGTCAAGCAACATAGTTGCCGCAAAAGGTATATCTTAATTACGTGTTAAGTATTTTCAGCTGTCGCCGATGCAATTCGTACTAGCCTAGGACCCAAAGGAATGGATAAAATGGTAAGAAATCTTAATATTTTGATTTTTGTGAAGATACAAGAGGCAAAAGGTGATGTCACGATCACCAATGATGGAGCCACGATATTGAAACAAATGAAGCTTCTACACCCTGCAGCCAAAATGGTAATTAATGGTCAGAAATATGATTTGTTAGTTGGTAGAATTATCCAAAGCTCAAGACATCGAGGCAGGTGATGGTACCACTTCCGTAGTTGTTCTAGCAGGAAGTCTTCTTGATGCTTGCTCAAAACTGCTAGATAAAGGTATCCACCCAACCTCCATCTCAGATGCTTTCCAAAAAGCTGCATTAAAGGCTTGTGATATTCTGGAGGGTATGTCCATCCCTGTAGATCTGGGAAACCACGAAGAACTTATCAAAGTGGCTACAACCTCACTTAATTCCAAAATCGTCTCACAACACTCGGATTGCTTGGCACCTATAGCCGTAAAATCTGTCTTGGATGTTATAGACCCAGCCTATCCTAATTCCGTCTCTCTAGATGATATTCGTGTCGTGAAAAAACTTGGGTAAGCTGTATTTTTAAAGACGTAGAGGTGTATCTGACTTAGGTGGAAACATATATACAGCCACAAGAATAGATTTGTAGTACATGAGCTTAATATATTGTACTATTTAACTGAGAATCCTGTCCTGCTAAACAGTTGCACTTTTGTTTCTTGCGTATTCTATAATAAACAGCTGCCGATCATCGCGTTCATTAATTTTTAGTGTTGCTTACACTAAAATAATGAATTTGTAGTACAACTGGTAATTGTCTCAACATTCTTGATGGATCAAAGTTCGGCATATGCTTAAACTCATACTTAACATCTCTTTGAAACGGCAAGATAAACGGCTGTACTGTAGGGTTTACTTCAGATGCTTTATGGTTTTGGTGTTTACATCTATAGAAGTTAAACGTTGGCCTAACAAACCGATTAAGTCTGTGCTCTTATATTTTGCCTAGTGCTGTACTATGTGGAATGTCGTTCTGACCAATAAGACTTCGTTATCGCTCATTGTAACAAATCTATGGTTCCTACTGTTTGGTCACAGATTCCACCTACTTCGATCTTGGTACGTGATTGCACTGAAATCCACATATATTAATATCACCCGATGGTTCCGTTACGTTATCTTAAAACTATCCCTGTGACTTCTCTACTAAGATTTTGCTATCTGAAGGGTTATAATATAATAGCGTTTATGTTCAGTTATATTGACTTGTATTTTCTTGTTGGCTACAAGAGTATTGATCAATCTCATCACAAATTTCGTTTTTAACATTTTACTCTAAATAATAGAGGCACAGTCGAAGATACCAAGTTAGTGGACGGTCTTATACTCACTCAACGTGCTGAGTCTGCTTGTGGCGTTAAAAGAGTAGAGAAAGCGAAAATAGCTCTTATTCAGTTTTGTATCTCTCCTCCAAAAACAGATGTAAGTTGTCCTAATATGCAAAACATCTCTGGTCTCAGATGGAAAATAATGTCGTCATTACAGATTATACTCAGATGGATAGAATCATGAAGGAAGAAAGACAGTACATTCTCAACATCATCAAAGCCGTTAAAAAGGCTGGGTGTAATGTCTTGTTGATTCAGAAAAGCATTTTGCGGGATGCTGTAAATGAATTGGCTCTACATTACTTTAATAAAATGAAGATTATGGTCGTCAAGGATATCGAGCGAACAGAAGTAGAATTTATATGCAAGGTGAGCTGGTTCTGTTTCAAATTTTAAAAAATATGGTTCATTAGTTCTTTATTGCTTCTTTAGGTTAGGTGCAAAGAGACTGGTCAGTTTACTCGTGTTCAGGATCCAGATGATTCCCTTTAACCTGTTTTCCTTACTAATCATTCTATTTATAACCAAGTTAACTAACAATCTAAGGTTTTAAAATCGAAAATTATCGTAAGATGTGTTTGTCTAAGCTGTATTTAGACCAATAAAATTATTTAAGTTCACAAAAGTCATTAAGATTTATAAAAGTATCTCAAGGAAAATTATTATGCAACATTTTTTCATGCCTTTCTGATAGACACTGCATTGCATACCAATAGCAAGTCTAGACCATTTCAACCCAGAATATATGGGATCTGCAAGTTTGGTTGAAGAATCAGAGGCAACCGCTCATTGCGTTCACATCACAGGTATTGAGAATAAGGGAAGGACAATATCAATCTTGGTCCGGGGTTCCAATAAACTTATGTTGGACGAAGCTGAACGTTCATTACATGATGCACTTTGTGTTATTCGATGTTTAGTAAAAAAGAGGTACGTTAATAACTGGTTTTTGTTTTGTAAAAGTCACTTCTATGAGATCAAATTGTATATCATAAAATCCACAATTTAGGCTCTGTATAATAGTCTAAGTTAATCTTGAATCCGTAGTTCCTTGATATAATTCTTAGTGTTTTAAGATTCATGTTAAAGGTACTCGTAGAAATAATTATTTATTTCTCTCGTAACAGAAAATCTATTCTAAATTTGAAACCTTATGATCGCAACTGTTTGAAATTTTAACATTTCCATCCATATTTCTAGAGCTATGATCTCAGGTGGTGGTGCACCAGAAATCGAAATTGCCCAGAAGTTAGCTGCATTCGCTAACACTACACCTGGTCTTGATCAGTATTGTTTCCGTGCCTTCGCTGATGCATTCGAAGTTATTCCGTACACATTAGCAGAAAATGCTGGTTTGAGTCCTGTACAAACTGTCACTGAACTACGAGCTTTACATGCTAAAGGGGAGAAAAATGCTGGAATCAATGTTCGAACGGTAATTGACTTTGTTTTTACTTTAGTTGAAATTCTTTCGGTCGTATAAATTACTGGAATGAAATCCCGTTAAAATTTAAAATTATCTAGATGTTGTAAACATCGAATTCTTCCAGCCTGCGAATGTTAATTTAATAAATTTAATACAACTTGGTAACCAAGTGCAAATTCATGTACTCAAGGTTGAGTCGTTTTTAATTAATACTAATGTAGTGTTCCTAACTGAAGTAGACGAAATATGGTTTAAACCTGCAAACCAATAATCGGAAAACAAGTATTCCAACCGTTGTGCCACAAATTGTAAAGTCGGTATGTATTTCCACTTAGTCGTATTTTGTACTGAAATCCTATCTAACTGCGTACATCTTACTTGACAGCATATTCACGTACTGTCGTCGCTATAGAAAGATCATCTAGCCCTGTATAACACTATTTCCCCTAAAACCTACTTACAACACAACTGCAACCCACCCCTCAATAAAATGAATATATTTGTTGCCATCTAAAAATGATCTGAATTCCAAAGTAGTACGATATTCACTACTTATTGTGCCCAGACGTAAACTTCCCATATTCCAGATTAGTTGCTACTTTTGAATGTCTTCGATTTACATAGTCAGTTAAAGTCCGTAAAAGTGTGGAACAAAACACTTTTTTAACCTTGATTGACTCAAGGCATTAATGATCTAAATGCATTCCAGGGAAATAACGATTTCTATTATTGATGTTCAACAGCTGAGTTATCAGTTAGTCACAAATGTCCATCATCCTAAGTTGTAACACAATGTTTACAATGTATGAATTGATATATTAGTTTAGATTACCATATGAACGTAATTTAAATTATCCAGAAATCAAATTTAAAAACCTACTCTAAAAGTATGCTATACGATAAAATATTTCGTTTTAGTTATTTCCAATGGTAGGTATCTGCGTTACTTATCTAATTAATGCTCATTCTTATGAATTCCGTGGAAATTCTTTTCGTTACCAATGTCCACCACTTTTCTTTATTATTTACTTTTTTCTCATTCAACTTAGCATTCTTATCAGTAATAGTGGTCGAACACCTTTCATAAGCCTTAGTTAACGTCACCTTATTGTGTTTTTAGGGCGCTGTCGTGGATATTTTGGCACAAAACGTGATTCAACCAATGCTGGTCAGTTACAGTGCTGTTACTTTGGCTGCAGAGACTGTACGTAGCATCCTCAAGATAGATGATGTGGTAAGTTAACTAGCTCCTTATAACGTAATTTTCGATCTAGTTCTGTTAGAACAATTCACATAGCTGTATTATATAAGCATATGATAATGTAGTTACTTAACAAATATCATATTCCTTGTATTTAGCTTGAGGAAGTACTTTTACTCTGGGTATTCGTTGTCAGTTCTATGTGATAGTCACGTTTGTGTATCATGATAATCCATTCGAGTTATACTGACCGCAACACTTATTTCTTTAGGTTCCACCGCTCTTGAAATATCTGTTGTAGAACACTAAGACTATAAAACTAAGAAAAGAGGAGGTTGGAACATGTCCCTCCTAAAAGCATTGTACCTCGACTTACCTCATGTATTTACGTACCCAATACTTAAGGTCTTAGAAGTACGGAGTTAATACATATAGAACTCCACAAAACGACCATGTTTGGCTGCTCTTAAACAGTTGTCCAGTGGATTCTACAGTCACGATCCCGGGTCTCCAAAACCACCCTTAACCCAGTTTCATTTTCAACTACCTCGAGAAAAAGTCTACTTCCGCGGTGTGCGAAACGGGAGAGGTGACGACAGTCCTTACACCCACAACAACTGCGGTTTAAGTATCTTTCTGGCCAGTCAGTCAGTGCATCGGTTCACGTTGCCGTGCCAGTTAGTTTTTGATTCGGGGAATTAAGTGGTAATTATTATCATGTAATGTGTTTAACTCATCTTGTATACAATGGATGATACATTTAAGATAAACATCATTTTTAAAAGTTATTGTTGAGTTTTCGATGAGAAGTGCAGCTTTTCTATGGTAAAAAAAACATTCCTCTTAATGAAATCTCATTATTCCACCTTTTTTTACAGATCAATGCAATCAGGAATTAAGCAACTTTGTATGGCTCCGATACTAAATATGTGGAACTTGTTATTGTTTTCATGAAATATAACGTTTTATCGAATTCATTAGTTATCTTCATATTCAGTCCAAACCTTCATGTGTTACTCACATGTCTTAACATATTTCTAGTGAAGTTGACTAGATATGCTGTATTGTAATTATACAGGTGTTTAGTTTCAACTTTGAAAGTCATTTCCCATCTCAATTTGATAGCCACATAATAACCACGATTATAAAAACGTAATCTCGAATCCAATCTACAAATCATCTTAATGTGAAATGATCATTGACCACTACTTGACAAAAACGGTATGATTGCAATGAATTATTTTTTATCAGTTCATGCCATTAGCCAGACTCATATCATTCAAAAGCTTCTTCACAAGTAACATTTAATTACTAATAAAGCCAGTTATAGATCAATTGAGTGAGACTGAGTATTATTTGCGTTTTAATATTCACTTTCAGATAGACGGTTAAGTATTGTTCTATAAACACCAGAGTTATTACGATCAATGTCTCTGATTACGTCTTATACTTTAAAAAACACCCACTCATCTTACTATCAAAGATAGTAAGTAACTAATGCTACAAGTCAAACTAAATAGCCCCAAATACTCTGAGCAAACTAAGCAGCTTCCTAACTAACGTATAATTCAATTACCAATGATACCCATAAAACTTATATAATGTCCTATAGTAGTACCGAATCTAAAGTATATTTTGATTACTTTTGTTACTGCAAACGTTGCTTTTACAGTTGATCTAGCCAAAGTTATCCAAGAGTATATTTTATTATAGAAAAAAATTTGAGATTTTGCAATAAAATTCCTGTTTTCAGTGGCGTGTACATATACTAAGGCGTTTCTACGGTTTGCTTCCTGTCTATTCACAGTATTCTGCTACATAAACATTAAAATATCGTATGTAGTGAAAATAGCAAATTTTCCAGACCGTAGCTGCTACCTTGACGTGGTGGTCGGGCTTGCCTATCGTGATGACCCAACCGAGCTATATTGGCTGGAACACATGTTCCTTCAGGTTCTATCATGCCAGGCAGGTCGATTGGAGAACGGTAAGACTAAAAGCAGCAACTCAAGGTCTGGGAGCGAAGTCGTACTGCTGACTGTACAGAGGTGTGACAGCAGTAAGGTGTTTCCCTCGGACAACCAGCATCTGCAGCGATGCCACCTTCTCACAAGGAAGGAAGGGGTTAGAAAAGGTTGACCCTAAAAATGTCACACCTTACCCCTCGGATTTCCGTCTCCGGTGGTAAGGCCCTTTGAAGAACGGAGCTAACACATTAAAAACCTCCCACAAAAAGGCCGTGCGCGACTGGCCTCAAGCAGTTGTCCCTTGAGCTCTGCGGTCACGCTCCCAGGTCGTTAAGACCAACACTAATCCGATTTTCTTTTTCAGGTTCCTCAAGAAATACCCTTCCATGGTGTGGGCAACCGGGAAGTGACATCAGCCCTCATACCCGTAACAGCACACGAGACCAAGTTGGTCACATTCAAATCCTTCCTACACCTCCTAATAACTCTTATCTCCACGACTAACCCTTCTTACGTCCCTTTATCACCTTGCCACGCTAGTGCGAACGATTCGAGTACGCGGAATATTATTCCTGGTCTCCTGAAACCACGCTCTAAACTACACGTAGGAGCTTTCAACGTCCGAACACTGTGCCAAATAGGACAACAGGCTTCCTTAGTTAGGACTTTAGAATCTCGCTCCATCGATGTGTGCTGCGTCTCCGAAACGTGCACACGGGATCATAGTAGTGTCATTCATTTGACCTCACCATGTCAAAGTAACGAACCAACTCGATTTACGCTTCGTGTATCTGGAAGCCCTGATGCTGCTTCCCGTGGCCTCGCTGGCGTAGGTATAGCATTGAGTCCTAGGGCAGAACTAGCTCTCTTAGACTGGATCCCATTAGACAGTCGTTTGTGCGCTGTCCGACTAAACGGAACAGTAAGGACTCGGAAAGATAGGGACACTCGTCGTCTCTGCCTACTCTCCCACTGACTGCAGCTCAGATGATGTAAAAGATGAGTTTTACGGAAAGCTTTCCGGCCTTCTCCGAAAAGCTAGGCGTTCAGATGTAGTAATAGCAGCTGGTGACTTTAATGCTCAAGTAGGTAAACTAAGCGAAAGGGAAAGACATCTGGATGGATCTTATGGTGTCGCGGCTCAAAGAACAGATAACGGCAACCGTTTGTTGCAGCTATGCTCAGATAACCGCCTGTTTCTTGCAAACACTAACTTTAAGTATGTGGAAAAACATCTTTTAACATGGCGACCCCCTAACTCGTCCCATCGCTGGACCCAAATAGATCACATCGCTATCAGCCACCGATGGAGGGGCTCGATAGAAGACTGGAGCACATGCTTAGACTCAGATCATGCTGTAGTCCGAGCGCGTATTTGTCTACGTCTTACTAGACGTAGGAAAGACGGTGCAAGGAAACCTGTTAGGGCTTTACTTAATGATAGTCAAGCTAAGAATATATTTCAGGAACAACTAGAAAAACAGTTAGGCAGCCATGTAGGCGATGCCCACCCTGAGGCAGTGTGGAATGACATTGAAAAGCTGTAGAAACAGCAGTGATGTCTGCAAATACAGTAAACCATAAGGTTAGGGAGAAACACTGGATCTCAGCAGCGTCTACCGCACTGATAGATGCTCGAGAACTCATTTCATCTGGCACTGAACATAACGAAGAGTGGAGTCAGCTTAAGCGTAAGCTGACTAGAAGCCTACGCATTGATCGTGAACAGTGGTGGGTAGCGAAAGCAAGAGAGATGGAAAAGGCAGCGACAGCAGGCAACTGTTCAGACTTGTTAAGGAAACCGATAGTAGGAACCCAACTGTTAGCGAAACTATCCCCGAAAAAGATGGACATATTATTCATTCTCAATCCAGGAGATTGGATCGATGGGCAGAACACTTTAGGGATCAGTTCAACTGGCCTTCAGCCACACTTCAGTTTCCCACAATCTCCAATCTACCTGAATGTCAAGTTAATATAGGTCCACCGACTCTACGAAGTTGAAAAAGCTACAGGAAATCTGAAGCGAGGGAGAGCAGCAGGCTCTGACAGGTTTACCCCTGAGATTTTTAAGGGTGATGGTCGAGTATTAGCAGCGAGATTGACTGAGGTCTTAGGTAGAATCTGGGAACTGGACGTAATCCCATCTGACTGGTCTCAATCACTGATTGTGCCAGTCTATAAGAAAGGATAAAAGTCATCCTGTGACAATCACAGAGGAATTAGTTTGACTAATATAGTGTCTAAAATATTAGCTTCAATCATACTTCGACGCCTAACCAAAGCTCGTGAAGAGCAGACTAGAAAAAACCAGGCTGGTTTTCGACCTGGACGTGGTTGTATAGATCAGATATTCACACTACGTCAGGTTTTAGAACATGGACACACATTCAGACGCCCCACAATAGTCGTATTTCTCGACCTTAAGGCGGCATTTGACTCTGTTGATCGTGAGGTTCTATGGCAGTGTTTGTCACTGAAAGGAGTATATTAACCTTACAAAGGCTCTCTACTCGAACACAACTGGTCGAGTGAGAGCTTATGGCGAACTGTCATCAGAACTGATTACCTCAAGGCTGTCCACTCTTGATTCCCCTTTAACTTTGTCGTTGACGTGCTTTTAGAAATAACACTTTCCAGGAGTTGAACTTCTACCGAGAGATCCACTTGTTGACTTAGAGTATGCCGATGACATAGTTCTATTTGGTGAAGACGCTGACAAAATGCAGAGTCTGCTGACCACTCTAAGCAACAATGCGAGCATGTTCGGCATGCGATTTTCTCCCTCGAAATGCAAGATGTTGCTTCAGGATTGCATCGACACCCGAACTAGTGATAGGGACTGAAGTAGTTGAGCATGTCGACCGCTTCACTTATCTTGGAAGTCTCATCAGCCCTTGTGGTCTGGTGTGTGACGAAATCTTAGCACGGACACAGAAGGCTCGACTAGCTTTTGCCAACTTGCGTCATTTGTGGCGTAGACGAGATATCCGTCTATCAACCAAAGGACGTGTTTACTGCGCAGCAGTTCGTTCCGTCCTGCTATATGGCAGTGAAACATGGCCAGTAAGAGTAGAGGATATTCGTAGGTTACTAGTATTTGATCATAGGTGTCTTCGAAACATTGCTCGTATATCCTGGGACCACCGAGTAAGTAACTCAGTTGTTAGGAAACGGGCACTAGGTGAGGATGGCAAGTCAACTGATGAAGTAGTGAAACGTCGTCAGTTGAGATGGCTGGGACGTGTTACGTATGCCCGACCGCCGACATGCGATGTTTTATGGTGTAGGAGTAGGTTGGAAGAAAGCTAGGGGCGGCCAGACCAAAACATGGCACAAATCCATGAAGTCATTGACAAGTGGACTGAGCCATGTTGGTAGGTATAGACTACCTGGTTAGGGACCGCGAGATGATATCAACCGATGGTTAGAGACCTTGAATGACATGTCTCAAAATCGTTTGCAATGGCGCAGGTGCATCTACTCTCTGTGTTCTCTCAAACTCTAATCTTCTGAATCCTTCATGTCCTTTATTTTCTTTCCAAATCTATTCCACTGGATTATGCTCCTTAAATAACATCATCAAACCCTAATGTTCCCTATCACTATTTATACTTTCACTACCTCTACCACTACGGGATTTGAATCGATAACTGGATCTCTGTGCTAATGTGGTATGGCAACTCGAACTGATGTACGTACGTACGAAGTTCCACTTTGTTACTGACTGACTGAGCAAATTTTTTCATAATGACTACACCATAAGAATTTATTAACCGGTATTTTAGACTACATTTTAGCAATTATTAAACTCGTCCGGTGCGTATATTTTCCACTAACACTATCCCCTATGATAAAGAAGTGGCAACGATAGATGCATAGAAAGTGATTATAGAACGCCTTGTTAATCCCAGACAAACAACCATTTACAGTAAAATTGACTTGGTATTGTTTACTTGGTTCTTCCCATTGATGTTTAGGACTACAATTAATCAGTCTCTTATTGGCATATGTGCGTATTACCTTAGTTCACAAGCATTATAAACAGATATGAATAGTGACTAGCAGTGAAATCCGGGACGCGCGTTTCATCTTATTTGTGACTTGTCATCTGGATGTACTTGCATCTCAGAGTTGATGTTCACTCTGGGACTTGAGCCCGGTACCATTCGCTTCAAACACCATTGCGTTTAAACTTCACTACATTGCACAAGCTAGTGGCCATCAGGACTCTGTGGCTAAGCGGATAACGTGATGGCATTTACAGTGAGCGATACTGGGTTCGAGTCCTAGAGTGAACATCAACTCTGAGGTGCAAGTACATCCAGCTGACGAGTCCCAAATAGGATGAAACGCGTGTCCTGGATTCCACTGCTAGTCACTATCCGTCTTTGTTTATAACTATTTAGTCTTCCATTGTTGAAGTCTTCAGTGTGCATATAGAAAAACGGGGATTATGTACACAAAAAAAACTCGTTCAACCTCTTATCCTTCATGATCTTAACGTAGAATTCTTTCATCACTTCGTTTCTTCAGCATCCATTTTTTCGTCCAGTGAAGCAGTTACCTGCCGAGGGCAATGGAAGATGGTTGCGCAATATCACGGACTGAAGTTAGACATGTAAACCGTTGGGTCCTGGCTCAGTGGTCTCAAGTTTAAGCGCTCTGTGAGACTTGACGGTACTGGGTCCGATCGTTGGTGGTGTCGTGGGTGTACACGCCTTAGGAGTTACATACTAAAATAAAATAGCTGATTAGTTCTTTTTTGAAGTTGTTTAAGATCAGTCTGTAGTGGAAAGTATATAATTCAAAAATCTTCACAAGCCTCTACATGATCTAACTGTTTATTTATTCACATATCTAACGAACTCTGATGAAATAAATTGTTAGAGCTTATAGATCATTAAAACCGGTTATTTATAGGTGATCATATTTTCAACTCAAGTACACTGCAGGTAGCAATAAGCATTTAGCTCATTGGGAGCTTCATCTCTCCACACTTCTGTGACGGTTCAATACAACTTTTGTTATAAACTGAAAGCAACTAGAGAACTAATAATATCACCTATGAGAAAAATATGGTACAATATAATTATAATTACCTATCAGTATCACTAGAATGTATTTAAACTAAATCGACAGTTAAATAGACATGAAAGTAACTATTACTGCCTGATAGTTTAATAATCCAGCAGTACTAGGTTCGGGAGACTAAAATCTTTAGTCCTATGATTAAGAATACCAATTGCAAATATCTGGTCATTACTCTTTTGACAAATGTCACGTTGAATAAGTCTATGACTAATAGTACTCGGTACGCTGATATTTCGAGTCAACGAGTTAATGCGTGTATATTTCCCAGTATATTTTACTATTTATCTATAATACAGAGTAAACTTAGAACGATTCCCTCCAATAACATCTTCAGTTATTGCATTAATCCTTGTTCTTTAAGTCATAATGAGCAAACAGATGTTAACACAATAATTTCTAATCTCGCAAAGTTTTATCATAAGCTGGCAACCACTCGGCCTCAATAAACTTAATTAGAATCAGCAAAATTGTCGTATATGTAAACCATTTTGATGCCATACATATGACGTACGTATATCACTGAGTTGTGCTTCAAGATGGCACCAATTTTGAACAATGGTCCGAACACACGTTGGTAGATTTAACAATACTTCTTTGATGGTACCACCGAATGCAAACATTTCTTCTAGGATAAAAACGTTCAGTTACGAAGTCACTGAATATCTATTAATCAGGCGAACTATGTGTAACGAATGTAGAGTTGAGCCCGCTGTACTAAAGCATTTTAAACTTGATTTTCTGCTACCTGCAAAATCTCTGGTTTCTACTACGCGTGACTGATCTCTTCAAGTAAGTCACAGCTAAAATTTGCAAATTCCCGGAGACACTCAAACTATTCATCAGGCCTGACTTTTGGTACAGGCTCTTACCATCTCTACATTACGAGTACGTCAAAAACCTCCTGGGTAATAACTTTCAAATGGCAATCCTAAATGAGATATCTAATTACTGAATATCGCTTTGGGTAATTAATTTTATAAATAAATATTAATATGTTCTGGAAGTAACTACAGAAAACAAACTGATTTACATGCATGATCAGACTGATAAATATACCAATATTACATGTTGAGAATAAATATAGAAGCGACCGTTTAGTGAGTTACAACCTATTAAACATGTGAAGACTTTAATGAAGATGAACTGTTCAGTAAAACAAAAATCTCTGAAAGTAAAATAGGGTATGGACAGAGTGATGATTTAACATATGCTTAATCAGAATAACGTGTAGTTTCCGAGCTACTGTTCATTGGTTGGGGTGTGTGACCGTGATACTACTTACATACTCAAATCAAAGGTAATGATTGTTATATCAGAACAAAAATTGGAGGAATGGTACGTTCCAGAGTTAGTTGTAGAGGCTGGCTGCTGACTTCTGGACTCAAAGACAGGGCAGAAGAAAGCTAGGTAGTTGTGAACCAATCGGAACTTAAATGTTGACTCAAGGTTATTAGTGCTGGTTAGACGTACAATTGACTAAACTAAGGAGTAAATGGTGGATGCGAAATAGCCCAAATTAGAACCGGGATTCTGTTTAGTGCTTTGTCACGTAATTTTGTTCAGCTGTCACAAGGCAATAATAGCTTCCTCAAGTGAACGCTTCTCTTACTGATAGCCTATGAGATTCATAAGATAGCGATATATATAATACCTATTAAGCAAAGTAGGTCTGTACGTCATCCCTTTATCTAAGACCCTGGATCCTACAGAGAGCAGTGGTTTATGGTCATGGTTTTTAATGTATCAGTGAGAATAAGCAGGTTTTCTTGTCTGGGTACCGTAAGAGAGCAGTTGTATTAATATAGTCCGAGTATTGATTTGTTCACCTGCACTGTCTACCAATGTACTTCGCCTAGCCAATGACATTCTAAGTGTAAGATAGCAGCTGAGAGTAACACTAAATCACCATCAATCCAAAACGCAGTTTTTCACGCTCACTCTCCTGATAGCCAGAATAAAGAACAACTAAACAAGTGGATAGCTTCTAATTATATTGTCCGAATTGAAGGATCACTCATACAACTCGATGTAAAGCAAAATCCTGGCCATAAGCGGGAGAGGACTGATCGATAGGGAAAGATAATACACAATAATTATTTGTGTGTCAAACAAAATACCTTAAATTTGATGCTCCAAAGCGTTACCATTCAATATTACTTCGAAATGCTTAATGGTATACACACTGCTGATGCGTCTTTCGTTCACTACTGTACAACCAAGAATCAATTAAGGTTTTTTTTCAACAAAACGCTTCATATAATTCCCAAAACAACTAGACTAATGTAACAACAATTTAAAATAATTCAGTAATGAGCTAGTCGACAAGCAAACACTCTTTAAGAATCACTCTAAATGTTCAATTCTACAGGAAATAAAGCTACCTACTACACAAGGTTCATAAATAATTGATCTTATATCAAAGTATTTTAAGAGGGAAAGTACAGTTTATCCAGATCTTATTATCACTAAAATACTAAGTGATCTATTTAAATAATTCACCTATGCATATCTATTACGTTTAAGGTTGTCATTCTAGATTATTCTCCGTTGTAAAATAAAATAAAAATTAATCCATTGTCATAATCCCTCTTAATTCAATACCATGTATAATATTTATAAACTCACTGAATGAATTTTCTTTACCAATCCACCTTATTTCATCAATTGAATGTATCTTTCATGAATCACTAATAGATTAGGTCACAAGGGCTAGACAATAAATAATTTAGTATAAAGTTCATTACATCTACACTTGGGATAAATACAAAAGGAATCTTTAAATTTTTTATTTGTCTCTCCAAACAAAAGCACTTTTTTCATAAAAATATCCTAATTAAATTTAGATATTTTATGATAATTTATAAAAATATAATAAATCCTAGACATAATAGTTTATTGATTATATAATATAAACAAATCTAGGATTGCTTTCCATGCAAACCAACTATACATATATATTTATATTACTTATTAATAATTGAGTAGTACCACTAAGTCCTAAGCAAAATGTCTGGCTTATAGTCGAGTTCGCAAACATAATTAGTCAGTGATTGATTTTGCACTTACAACGGAAACAAATTGTTTATATTATTTGAAATATCAGTGTGGTGGTTAAGAAAAATGAAGTGAAGAATTCTCAGGTTTATTGTTGATCGTCAGTAATAACTTTTCTAGAAACAATTAGCGACCTATTAGGCAAATCTAATATGGATGAAACCATTTCCGTTGATTCTACGACGATATTATTTTAAAACAGTTTGATAAACCCGGAACATATTTGGGGGAAATGATCATATATGTACTTTTTCCAACAAATAGGGTAGTTCCATCTACATCTTTCTGTTCGAATTAGTCTAACGACTTATAAACACTGATTGAAAAGATTCTGACGATTGTCATCATAGATTATACATAAAGGAGCACTACTGATACATCAAACAAGGCCGAAGGGATTGTATGCTAGAAAAAGGCCATACAGTTAGAGTAGGCTTTTGTAAGCAAAGAAAATATTGACCTACCTAGAAGAACACACACACATGTCTTTGTCTGAGCCAAAATGCAACGGATATCTTCCCATGTGCTGTCAGCAAAATTATTATGCTAATGAGCGATAGAGCTCACCACACAGTATTATTCTTTCTCTACAATGTAAATAGTTAAGCCTCAGGACAGTGAACGTTAGACACGCGAATCATACTTATTTTATAGAGAGAGAGAGCTGCCGCCCTGACATGATTTGCACGCTAGGATGGCCTAATTTTGCTGGAACTGTTGATCCTTAAGCCTTAACATATCAGCCAGGTCGGCTGGAAAATAGACTACGCAACAGCAACTTAAATCTCGACTGTACAGAACAGTGAGGAGTTTCCATCAGAAACGAGTATCTACATCCCTACCTTCCTAACGAAGGGAAGGCTTAAAGAAGTCAATCTTAAATGCACCACATCATATGTATCTCCAGTCCCAGCGGTTAGGCCTCAGAAGGATGAAGAAAACGCATCAAAAACTATTTACAAAACTATAGGTATCATTACCAAAGTTTGATTTGATAGTTTCAAATAACTCTACAAAACTACAGTGTGTAACTGACTACGAACAGTTGTCCATAGGCCTCTATAGTGGCATTTCTCTGTCGAAAAGGTCACTAATAATCCAACTTTTTCATCGGGTTCCTCAGGAAGATGTATGCTTTTTCTTCAGTGTTTGCAAATGGGAAGTGACAACCACCATACACCTATGACAGCATGCAAAATCATCTTGTCTAAGAGTATCATGTGACCTGATTAAATGGAAATAAATGTATCACTCCTGTATCGCATGAAAATGATACATCTATGTACATGCTTAAATCCCAGAAACTAATTCAAATCAAAGAAATATTTGACAAGAAAAAGCAGAAAGACCATATAATTAATTTTCAACCATTTTATCCATGAATAATGTTTAATTAGTTTACTGTTTACGGAAAACTCAAAATGAATAACGGTGTCATAATAACAATGATACCAAATAATAATGTTATTAATTAATGAATAAATAAGTAAATTATTTAATTAGCAAGAATGCTCAACTGTCTTTTTGTAAATGAAGGCAGAAAAAAAAGGAACTTCAAAATTAAAAACCCATAATGATCAAAACAATGAAATAATAAACAGATTCAATAGTTGGTTATTAGATCAACTGAACGATGAAAGTAAGAAAGAAACAATACCCCCCCCCTTCATTGTATTATCACCATTTCAACTATCATAACTTGTTTTCAAAAATCAAGACCATAACAAGTAATTTAACAAATAAATCATTTTCCTTTATTTTAAAATGAGAATAATTGAGCTAAATATGTATATTTTTGTAATAATAATAATAATAAAATCATTACTAAATTGAAGCGTATTAAAAATTCACCGATGTTTACAATTTAAGACTTGCTAAATTAAAACAATAATAATAGAGAGAACTAAAAACATCACAAGAAAAACAAAGTAAAAACCGATTAAATAACGATAATAATAATATTGAAGTTATTGTGAATGAAATGGTGAGACACTTTTTCAGTAACAGTTAATATACTAATTACTAATCCATTTGAGTAGTATGTATATGTTAACAGAAGCAGCGTACATGCATATGTATAAATATTATCATTGCACTGGTATCAGGAAGATGTAAGGAGTAGGGCTTTTAGGCACTACGTGGAATATTCATGTTTTAATGAATACATTTCAAAATTATTAAATAAGTCAGTATAAACAGCTGATAATAATAATAATAATGAATAGTGTAAGCGGTACACTGATTATAACAAAAAAATTATGAAATTAACACTAGTAGCCAATAGTAAATATTAGATAACACAATAAGAAATAACTTCCTTTAACAAAAAAAATGTTATTGTAGAAAAAGAAAAAATTTGTTAGAAAAGAGAACAACCGAGACATAAGTAAAGCCAAACAACAACCGATTTGAATGTTGGTATTGACTTCAACTTCACCGTCTTGTACGTTAATATAATCGAATAGATTACTAACAGTGGTAATTGTAGTATTAATAGTAGTAGTAGGCTAAACTTATGAATGCTTAAGAGAAGTTTGACAGCAAAGCTGCCTTCCTGAATTGGCTTTTGTTCCATATATGTCTATATGATGTTGTATTTCTGAATAATTTCAGCCAACAGGATTACCTCACAGCACTATGTAACTTATTTACTGCGAATACAAATAATTTTGACTGGATTTGAAGAAAATACAGCGTACAAAAAAAGTATCTATCAAAATGGTAAGCAATTTTGTTTAAATACCTATTATCCGTTATCACCGGAAACGTTCTATGTAGTCACCGACTTTGTTTCAAAATACTAGAAAAAGAAAAAATCCAACGTACAACTAATACTACTAATGGAAAGTATCAGTAATATCAGGAATTGTAGTAGTAGTAGTAATGGGAGTAATGCTATTAAGCAATTTTTTAAAAAAAAACCATACTATTACCACTACTGTGATAACAGTAGTAATGTGTTAGAATGAGTGATAAATAGATGCAATGGCGCTTTAGAAAGAAATGGACCAGTGAAAATGTCTCGAAAAAAAATTATAACAGAGAAAAATTCGGATTCCCTGAACTATCATCCATCATCAACAGCATTATGAATAAACCTATCGAGATAAAAATGTGATATTAAAAAAATGTTGACAAAAACAATGTAAAATTAAAAATGTCAAGAACTTTATTTGTTTTTCCTAATAGAAAAGAAAAAAAAACAATGAATGAATCCAAGTTGAATAATTGAAATTTTCAGTATAGTGTCCTATGAGAAACATATGCACGTTCGATTGGAAAAAAAACTCAAGTTTAGAATTGTCTTCCTTGCTTCTCAAATCCTGGTACCATTAGAAGCACCAATACTGTGAATCAATAAATCAGTGACAAGTAACAAGAACGGTTTATTGTCTTGTGGTTGTTTTATGTTTTACTTGACACCTGTGTATTGTTACTACTACTGTTACTAGGTGGATCATAACAGTTCGACTCCATTTTGATTTGATATTCCCTATTATTTTGAAATTGGTTAAGTGCTACATTTGTTGAAGATGTAGTTGTTAGTGGTGATAAAGGACTAGAACAATCCATTGAATTACTTTTATTCCCAGAAGATTCATGATATTCCAAGCCCCATGTTTGTTGATTATTATTATTATTATTATTATTATTACCAACATTACTGTCATTATTCCCTGTGCTATTTCCGACTGAGATTGATTTATTTGTCATGATTATTGTTGAATTGTTATCTAACAGATCTTGTCCACTTAATAGACGTGATCTATCTCTTGAGCCTAAAATCGATATAAGATTCGGTTGTGAATAATCTTTAAATGTAATAGCTTCATTTAAACTATGAGAGTTATTTTCCAATGAAGGAAATGATAATTCATAAGTGGAACATGATGATGATGATGAACCAGAGGCTGGACCACGTACAGATACTTGTGAAGTACTTCTTGACATTGGAATTAACATAGAATCTGAGATATCATGATCTTCTTGATTAAGAGTTGACACTTTGTTAGATTCAGAACTTTGTGTAAAAATTCGACTTTCATTGTCTTTTACAGAACTATTTGAAGAAAAACCAAATAAAGATTTTGATCTATTTGGTGTTATATGGGAATGTAACAAATTTACTGGAGGAAGTAATGATGACGATTCATTAGAGATGAAATTTTCATCTGATACTTCATTTATAGTGTACGTTTTCCCAAGTGCTTTTGTCTTCCATTCATAATGTTGAGTTTCACAATCCATATTCTTGTCTGATGTTAATAAATCATTTAAATCATCTAAAGGCTCTTTGAAATTATTTAAACATACTGGTACTTCATTTAAACATGACAAATATGGCACAGCAACTCCAGGACAATGACGTTGTAATAATATAACACAATGTTTTGCTCGTGAACGCCAGCTTTCTAATTCTTGCATTAATCTACTAGCTTCTAATTGTAAACATTCAACTTGTGATTGTAATTCTTGGGTTCGTTGAACTTTACGTTCACGACATTTTTGTGCAGATTTACGATTTCGTTCACGTCGTTTCATTCTACGATCTGCTTCATCGGGATCCACCTAGTTTAAATTGAAATATAAAAAACAATTAGGGATTTTTTTAGGAAGTAGTTCCTTTTTTTAATTTTTTCTAGCTGCAGTGTGAACCATTAACAGTGAAATAGAGGTGCATCTAGTTGACGAGTACTAAATAGGATGAAAGTCGTGTTCTGAATTCCACTGTTAGCCATCATCTCTCTAGATTGTGATGTTTTTAGTACAATGAATTACTATCGAGAACTTGATTTAGAACCAACAATGCTCCGGTACTATGGTTGGTTACACCTCTACAGCCAGATCTGAATAGCTGACTGACATCAACCACCTGGAATGAGTCTTGTTATCTCAGTGTGTTTGAGTTTCTAAAAATGATAGTGTTCCTTATTGAGCTAAGATAGTTATGTATTGTGAACTGAGTGGTAATACTCATCAGGAAAGGCATTAACTTAATTGGAAATTATTGAACAAACCCTTAACAACAGCTTATCATTCATTAAAATCCACTTTCTGTCATACTAGTTACTTTTGGACACAGGACAGTGACCTAATAAAAAAAACTTAACATTCAGAACTGACTGACCGTAGACTGAAATAGTTCATCTAACTAAACATTCAAACAACAAAATATTGGACGAAGTTTTTCCACTGTAAGTTAATAATGAAGCGAACCAAAAATATGCAATATCAAGTATAAATCATTGTAACCAATGTAGAATCACACTTTATATATAATATCCACATTCCAATTATATTGTCTGATTGTTAACCAAATACTAAACTACAAACATGAAGCAATTTTACACTCTAAACAGAAAAAAAAAGGGATAAGGGAGAAATCGAACTATGACTCATTACTATAATTAAAAGAACTCTTTTGTAATCTGATTGGTTAATAATTTGACCTTAAAATGTATCGACCTGAAATTGGTAGAAATTTAGCGAAACAGTTTGATTTACCTACGCCTATATATGTAGTAAGGCCAGACAAAAAAAAGTATATTAGATTTGGCTATCGTTATAAATCCGGAAAGATTTTTCCATGCATTGAATACATATTGATATAATATGGTCACGGTCTGTTAGAAATAAATGTAGGGCAAGAATATTTTTCGATTAGATATATCCCTTAAGAATTTGTATGAATCACAGACTGTATTTTTTATAGTGAGGTATCTTCGGGAAACGCCTAAGGAATGATTAGAGTACAAAGTTCTTCATGACGGATCATCAAATATTTCTGTCAAGCCATAAAAATTATTATCTTAATTTGTAAGAATCCAAAACTAGAAAAAAGATCTGTAGTAATAATGATGGCAGATCACATAATCAATGCTTACTTCGTCATAAGGCCAAAAAACAAGATACCTATATAGGATAGCTTTATTATATTCAATCAACTATACTAATGGGCTTCCAGATAAAAAAAAAAACCATGGTTAGGATGTTCTGGAGGTATTCGATGTCATTTTGACTAAAAAAACGTAATGTCATTACTGATTTTAGAAATTCTGTACCTCACTTTTCTATTTAAACTACTTTTATGATCTTCCACATTATACTGACACCGCGAGATATTCATTATCTTGTCGTAATTAGACAGTAATGTGATGTAATAATACTCATATAATCACTTTATTAACAATCTGCAGTTCGGATCTCTAGGATTCTCGTTGTTTGGTTCTGGGCGAAGTTCGATTATTCACTAAACGGTGTGTATGCTATTTATACATTGGACAATCGAATATAAACTCATGGGTTGCTAACAATACAGAGAATTAACAATGAAATCCAGGTTATTAAGTGTTTTTTTTTTCAATAATGAACCCAACTCTTATTTTTATTTTATATGTCTACATTGATGATGGATAACAACATATGAAAAAACACTAGGAACATTTTAGTGACGTTTAGGATTTAAACCTCGATTAAGTTCAAGAGTTTACACTTTTATGGCCATGATGATGTAAAGGGATGAGAAAACATGATGTTCTAAATCTAAGGATAATCTTATTAATTATCTTTTTTTAATAAACGTCATTCTTGCTTACTAGTTCGCCTTTCAGATTTCTTCGCCCAGTAGCTAATGTAGGTGCAGGTTTTCTTGTTCTTCCTGGAGTTTGTGGACATCCACTGCTACATGTTGGCGTAGGTGATGTTTCACCATCATCTGATGAACAACCAAATTTATTGCCTGAAAAACCTATAGTTGAAGAATCAGGAGTCATGGTAATTGTACTTGTCACCGGACTTGCTGTTGAAACAACCAATAATCGTGTTGGTGTGGAGGCACTACGTGAAGAACGATTAGAAGCTTGGGATGGATTTTTTACATCACAATTGATTCTTGAGTGAAGTATATTTTGTCCACAAGTCAAATTAGATGGGCTATGTGTTCTATTCTCATAAATATTATCGCCAATATTGCAATATCCACTAGCTTGAAATGCATGATGTTGTGGATGGCTACCTGCAGTTATATGAGATCCCGTTTGATGCCCTGAATGCTCGTCATGTCTTGGTGTTGGACAAGTTGTTGGACAACGATTCATGTTTGAGAAGACCGTTGTATTCCCAGTAGGTGATAATACTGGAAATCCATTTACACATGACGACAATTGTTGAGTATCATCAATCAGATGAGGACGAAATCCTGATCTAGAGTTGATTTTCAAATCATCTGTAAGAGAACTAGTATTCCAATGTCCGAATTCACTTTCTGGCATATTTGAATAATTCATGTATTCATTATTATTGTTATCATTATTATTACTATCATTATAGGCTATAGAATCAGTCAAATGATCATATTGAGAATTCAGTAAATTATTACGTTGATAAATGTAATTGTTTCTTGTACCATTATGATAATTATTCGTAACACTAACAGCAGTACTAGTGATTGTAGTAGTTGTTGTTGTATTAATGTATGGTTGTTTAATCTCCATAGTTTGATCACAATGATTCAAATTCACAGCCTCTGAATTATTTGAATAGTTTAAACTATTTGATGTACAGTATGAATTGTTAGCACGATTAATACTACTACTATTATTATTGTTATTACTATGAATATGTGTGTTTAACACGGATGATCGTGAATAATCTGATTTCGATTGCAACAATAAATGCGGTGAGGGTAACGATGTATTTTGACGACGTTGTTCTGATGAGTTTTCATTTGAAAAAGGAGATGGACTTGGCGTAGCCATGTGATTCATTGGATATAAAGTATTGTCATGATGATGATGATTACTGTGAACACCATGATGATGTATATTAAAGTTTTCAATCAGTGTGCTCGATATATTTCCACCATTACGTTCATTTGTCAATTTATTTGAACAAGCAGATATTGTCGACATTGGTAAAACAAAAAAATTTGTAGAAACTAGTTATATTCTTGTATCTTATTACTCCCGAATTTGCAGTCGATCAGTCATGAAGCTGAAAGTATAAGAATAAACAACATTTTTACTTTTTACCTCATTTTCCTAGGCATTTCGCGAATTTTAATAAAATAGGTTGAATAATAAACATCATTGTAAATTAGAAGCAGGGATGGATAGTGGCTAGCAGTGGAATCCAAGACACGCGTTTCGCCCTATTTGGAAAGCGTCAGCTGGATATACCTTCATCTCAAAGTTTATGTTTACTCTGGGACTCAAACCCAGTACCGTTCGCTTCAAACACCATCGCGTTATCCACTTAGCTACTGAGTCCTGATAACCACCTGCTTATGCGATGGGGTGAAGTTCAAATCCACTTTGTATTGTTTGCTTGTATTTCCCCATTTTTATTTAGAGGACGAAACGCGCGTCCTGGATCCCACTGCTAGCCATTATCCATCTTTCCTTATAAAGCTTGTGACTTAAGGCAATACGCACAAGATGCACATACGCCAACTAGGGACTGATCAATAACAGCCTTAAACATCAGTGAGAATGTTTAAGGAAATAATACCAAGTGAATTATTGTGAATTGTTTGTAGTGTCTGTCATTATGTTAAGCCCAAATACCTTATTATTCTAACTTTCGGACAGCCCATTCTATTCATTCTATTTGAGTCACATTCTGACCTTGTTAATTATTCGCTTATCAATATCTTGACCGTCTTTATATGAGCGCGTAGGTGTATGTACACTTCTTATCCCATTACTCATCACATGTCTGTAATTTATTTTTGTGTGCTTATGAATATTGACTAACGCTTGGTTAACAAGGTGTTGGCTTACCAGCCATCTCCACCGCGCGCCAATTTAGCTTCGCTTTCTCATCTTCGCACCGTTCCTCCGTTCGTTTGTCTAATCAACAATTATACAAAATATATGCATTCAAAACTACATCCTCGTTATTTGACTTATTGAATTCCGTTATTAACTAACGCGATTTAAGTCTATGATTATATACGAGGATAGGCAATAGCAAACATTCATACAATCATTACGATCCATTTGGAGTCAGATCTCGGGCCACTAAATGTTTTACTTAAATTGTTATCAGTAACATCAGCATTACAAACATAAAATTAAGAATTTTTGAAAGATTAGTTATCAAAGCTTAATATTTGAAATCATATAAAAATCTCCAAACTACGAATAACGCTTAATACATTTAGCTTCTCAGATAACGTTCATTAAGATAGTAGACAATTGTATGATATCTGAAACTATGAGGATTAACAAGGACTAATTTCCACTGAGAATATCAAAACTTAGTGATATATGTAAGTACTGACAAATAAAAAAATGTTGGAACGTATCTGCTGAATATTACTGCTAATTATCCTTTGTTGAATAGAATACTTAAATCACAGAATAGTCAGACAATACTCTAGTTTGAAACTACTAGTATGTATGTATGGTTTACAAAAGAACATATCATCAAACACACTAATCAATAGTATATCCTAGTTTAAAATAAATCCATCGAAGAATTCAACGTGAAGAAGATCCATGTCATTAATTTCAGTAAATTCGAAAATTCACATTTATTTATATATTATGGAAATCATATTTTAAGACAAAATAAAAGCGTTCGAAATAAAACGCGATGAAATCATGGTTTTTGGACGACCTTTAAGCAATGCTAAAATGGCCATAAGGAAGTTCAAACAATTATAAGTCCCAATGAAGGGTTAGAAATGAATCTGAGGAAACGGGATCAGAAGTTATAGTTAGAAATCAGTGTGTTCATTATGAACCAACACTAACTATAATGACAAAATTCTATTTAGCTATATGGATGAATGAACTTCACGCGAAAATGGAAATGTCTCTGTATTAAATCTGATTGATTCATCCATAAATCGTAGTGCCATTGAAAACGCCAGTCATTGATTTATGAAATGTCATTTTGCTTTTCCTTACATTTACTCACACAAATCTATTCATGCCTATCTAATTATTGATATTTTGGATGTAAGTGAAGAGACTTGGAAAAGTATTTACTGCAACAAACTATGGGAACAGATATGTGTCTTATTTCTATCATTGTGAAACATGGAATATGTAGATGAGAAAATTTCCAGTATTTTTATTAGAATGGTTAATTACGCAGGGACGGACAGTTCTCGTGAACTATGAATGATATATGAATTAGCAAAACTCTCAATTGGAGGAAGGAATTAGTGTATATGCTATTCATTTTTCTAGTTATCTTTGATTACTGGGCCCAGTAACATATGAACAGTTCTTACTTCATTACCTGAAGTAGATTACAGTGTAAATAACAGACACATTTTTTTCGCTTATCAAACGAGAAAAATAAAATCCTGCTTCCTATCCAATATGTCTATTTCTCTACATATCTCGCATTCTTCTGGCTTAAATATGCTCTCTCACAAATAATAACAATGACCTTCCAATTTGTTCTAACTAAACGACCTCGTCTGGCTGCTTTCGTGGTTGACATATCAGTGACCTTGACACGAATGATGGACTCTGCCTAAAATTAACGGTAAACAGTATAGTATCTCATGCGACCAAGGCACACACACACACACGCACGTTTATAGTCTTAGTTAGACTTATGTTTGAAAAAGCTACCTAACTTGATCAACATCTTTTATTTTAGACTAATCTATCTATTAGAAAGGCGGGGAGAACTAAGGAAATAAACTTTCTATCCCCTTGTTAATGTTCTATCCATTTTATTTTTAGTCAATAAAAAATACACTTGAAATGCTCATTATCAACATATTTCTTCAATTAATGAAAATAAGTTTCACTAAATTGTAAACACAAACTTAGAGGGGAATATATAGATGATGTAAACATTTCCCTCTTTAAAACACATTCCTTATTTGTAATTATTGAAAAAGAAAAGGATACAGAGGTCAAGTGTTGTAACTTAAATACGAATTGGTAGGTGAATAGCTTATTCCCAACTGGTCAAAGTTGATGTAGATTACTTTACGAAGTAATAAATAAAAGACATAGATTCCTATAATTGGTTGAATAGATTTGCCTAATCATGGAAACGGTAATATCTGATGAATGAGTCATATCCCTATCTAATGATACAGTAAACTTACCAATACTCTATCATTATATGATTACATTGTATTGATGTGTACATAAGCCTAATGGAGGTTGATAGGTTATCTGTTTTGACTGCTTTACTTAAAAGTACTTTTTAAGAGCCACATAATAGACTTTGACACCTATTTTTTGGGAAGAAAATGATACACAGAAGGTTTTTATTGTAAGGATGTATATTTTTCAGTGTGTAGTTTAGTACGAATTGCGACATTTTCAACATATCTCCGTCTGAATTTTAATAGCCAATCTGAATAAGAAAAAAAACTAGCTGAAATAATGTCTACTAGTAAAATCGAAAAATTGGTACGACTAAGTAATCATGTTGTAATGAAGGTCAATTTTTGCCGAAATTTATAACTAGATTAATAAAAAACGTTAACAGCCCTTCTTTTATGTAACTTATTTACCAAATATGGGCATCTGTAGGTAGTTTCGACCAATAGTGTTCATATGTGACTCTAAAGTTTCGATCGGCAATTTTGTCCTAGCTTTTTCAAGGAAATAAGCTTGGGTCAGATTGCCGAGCGAAACGTTGAATTTACTTCAAATTCAATTACTGGGATTTTATAAATATATTCTTTCTCCTTAATGTTGTACATTAACTCAGCGCCCAAATACTATGAATCTATTCATTCAAATTTAGACGAAAGTTCTTATAAAGTTTTAATGATAGTTTACAGCAAGACAATGGATCAAATGTTATTACAAGTGTGATGATCACTTGAGCTACATATTTCTACGAAAATCACTAAACCTGAGATAAGTAATAAGGTTTTTAGCAATCACAAAAGAACGAATAAACTATAAATTGATGATCATTTTGGGGTAAATTCACGCACTTTTAATTAATTTAACTCAGATGATTATTAAGAAAAAAACTGGGCCAACATTTAAAGATTCTTGAAATAAATTTGGAAAGGAATTATTATGGGGCTAGAGAAAGGTCAGTGACCCTTAGCCAAACTATCTACCAGGTTGAACCGTTTCTACGTTAGATGGTAGATCACTGAATAGTTTACTAAGCCTCTTCAAGGTCAAGGATAACCAATGCGAATTAATTAGTTACTCACCATAGATAGACCTATGTAGCGGCAGTTGAACTCCGAACTTCTCTAATCTGTTCTTATTAATACATGTTGTTGTTTCACCGATTCACATGGTTATCACAACAGGATAAGCCAGGTTAGGTATCAACTGAGAGGTGTGTCTTCGACGTAAGCTAGGTTACACCATCTAAGTAGACTAAAATCATCGACATAGACCGACCATCTGAATTGGTGATCGACATCATGAATAAATTATTCTCATTTTGAGTACTAGTAATTACTTATTTTTTAAAAATATGTTGCCATCTAGAAATTGTTTATGACGATATTCAAATAAATCGAGAAACTACGTATTTCAGTTAGGAGTGCATCAGCTCTACAACATGAGGTTAAAAACGGACTATTTGCTAACGTAATAATTAAATAGAAAATGAGTAAATAATTAGTCATCGATGTGAAATTAAAATAATTGAAAGATTGACCCATAGGTTAATGTACCTAAGTCATAGATTTCGAGTGGTTATTCATACTACATTGATATATAAACCAAAATAAGCGAACTTAAAGCTTTGGCATGATGTGATCTACAGTTGAGTGCGCTTTGAACAAATGAAATACAGTGATTTAGTGATTAAAGCAATCGGATTTCAAACAGTCAGTTGTAGGTTCGTTTAATAGCTTATCTATTATGATTTCGGCAACTGGATTAGGTATCGGTAACCCTCAAACAAACAGTATGGCTCAAAGTTAATAATTGAACTTCATAAATCTACTGGATAAAGTATGCTTTGGGAAATTATATATACAACCATTAGTTAACAAAAACTGTATGGTAATTTACAAGAATTATTTATGCTAAAGAGTCACGTTATGTTATAAATGTTACACGGACGCATAATTCTCATAGAAACTCCCTCATTTGTTTTCAGAATTTCAAAATTAACATCATATGAAATTTCTGGGATTTAGTGAACAGCTTGGAAACCTATGTTCTAGCCCAACTGTATCTGTATAGAGTTTTTTGTTGTCTTTAGATTTCTTTCCTAGCTACTCATTACTTTGTTCCAGGTATCTGACTTTATTAGTTTAGATGAATCGTCTCACACTTATTCCGTCATTCAGAATAAATTCGAACGAAAAGTTTAGTCATCTTAAGGATTACCATAAATCATAATTTAAAAAGTATCTGAGACTGTAAAAAAAAAAGACAATTCAGTTAAACAGACCGTTTAATTTAAACCAAAGTAATATTGCCCAAGAAAGACATCTGTAACTTATTGTATGTTAATTCATTGATATATAGTGAATATACCTTGGATATTTTTTCTGTAGAATAATAAATCACGAGAAGTAAATGGGACTCGGTCGGTAAGTACTCTGTTGTATACTACGATCTGTGACAATTGATGAAACTATTTGGCAGAAAGAACCAGTAGTAGGTGAAACTTACACCTAAATAATTAGGTGACTTAAACGAAACTATATTAAAATCAGTTTCATAATTAAAAAGACAAGATAATAGAGTGAAATTTAATGAAGAGTAGTCTTCAATTTGAAGCATCCAATTTTTATCAACAATAATACTGTAGTGAATGCTACTTATATTGACAGATGTAAGCAGTATGTGATACCAATAAGAAGTGAAATGCCTGTCAAAAGAAGGTTAAAAAGATTGAACTGAAGAAAAAAGAAAGGAATTTAGAAGTGGAATAATCATGAAACATATAAAAGACAATCGATAAAAGATTTGCAAATGAAGTATTTAATGTATGGTTTTCACATTTTACCAAAGAACTCGGTAATTTTGCGCCATTTAGTAAATTGGTTATCCTCACCAAGTCATCGTTCACTACAATACTAGTGAATCGCATTTCCGTAGATAGGTTGTTAAATCGTTCAACTTAGTTCACCAAACATGTATTAGTTTACAGGGTTTTAAGTTACATTTAGTTCTATTCAGACCGGATAGATGCTTTCCGGATAACCAAATCAAAGTAAATCAGGTAATAACTGACCCACACACAAATAAATGATAGTTATGTATTTATATTCCTAGCAAACGTCTCCACAAAATAAACGATAGATAACTCATAGAATGCTGTCCAACCCTCTTTTGATCATAATTGATTAAAATTTAAAGTTGAAGATACATAATGTTGGTCAAACAACAATTCAGTGTTGGGTAAACTGACCTCCGGTAATAGTTTGATCCTACAATCAATACTGAGTATTATTAGTCATTATAAGTTGCATCATTTTTAAATCTCCAAGAAAATGTTATGCAAAACTTTAACCTAGAAATATAAATAAGAATGTTACGAATCTGGTTTATTCCCTGGGAGTTTGGAGTCTTTTGGCGAATCCTAGCGAAAAGGAAATCTCGGTTTGCGATTTCATGGTGCCAACTTCAAACAATCCAATACATTATTGTATTCATACATAGTTTTAATTACCGTCCAGTAAATCTGGTTTTCGAATCACGTCAGTCAGTCAGTCAGTCAGTAACAACGTAGAATTTCGTACGTACGTACATCAGTTCGAGTTTCCATACCACACTAGCACAGAGATGCAGTTGCCGATTCAAATCCCATCGTGGTAGAGGTAGTAAGAGTATAAGCAGGGTTTTAAGATGTTATTCAAGGAATACAACCCAGTGAAATAAATTTGGAAAGCGAAAAAAGGGATACGAAGAATTCAGAAGATTAGAATTTGGGACTAACAATGTAAGAAAAATAATTGTAAACTCTATTCGGCGTTAATCAATACAAAATATTTCGAGTTTTATTTCATTGACATGACAGTTAATAACTCTGCTCTCCGTGTACACATTTCTAAAGTACATGGATTTAAGCCAAACCGCTTAATAACTAATTTTTATATTTATAACATCATCATAATCGTTACATTTAAAAAGTTGAGTAACAGAATTTGTTCACTATTATGCTTTTGATAAATTTTGGTAATACAGAATGTCTATCCAAATACAAACAAGTCTAAATTTGATTTCGAACCAACAGAATATATAAACAGTTTAGTTATAAGAAAAGTTTAAAACTGGCTTTGAATGAAGCTATATAGCAATCAGACAGTATGATATTGTCAATTAATCCAATGACTAATGACTAACTGAATAGAATAATAATCCTATCAAATTGGAATGATTTAACTTTACTTGAAGACTGTCGAGTCTTAAAAGCGATGATTTCTCCCTATTTTAAAAAAGAAAATTCCACTGCATACTTACACTTTGTACAGTAGGACCAAACTATACAAATATATATATATATATATATATATATATATATATATATATATATATATATATGCGGAAAACAACCTCAGTACCAAAATATACTGAGTTAACATATCACACTTCAAAGTGGAACGATAACAAAAAGGAGATATATTAAAATAAACAATGAAAATACAAATAAACAGAAGATCAAGGTAAGCAATGAATGTATCAATTTCAGTATGATCTATCTTTAGCCCCATTATTCAGGATATTGAAACAATCTGATTTGTAATACTTAAGGAAGGAGTGAAACTTCACTCGATATTTCACAAGGTTGTAATAACATAAAACTAGTTCTAACAAATTAGGATAAATGTCCGTGCATTTGCATAGCATCTATTTGTCAGTATTTAATGTGTTGTATAAAGCGTTTCCTGTCAATCCTTAGTTCATTTAGTGGGTGTGTTGTCTAAGAGTATAATTTTCACTGAGGATTCCATTTATAGCTCTAAGTTTCATTTTATTTACTTTTTCACCAGTTAAGTTGGGATGCTCTACGGTGGTATGTTTACAGAAGGGATATTTAGATACCTTTACATATCCCTCTTAATATGCAAAAAACGTCCTCTAAATAAAAGGAAAAATACTTGAAAATGCTACATACTTCACGTTTATTAAATTATTAATAAGAATGATTATCATTTAGGTCAGCAATAACCAATCAACACCGAGGTCTACAATACAAGTTGTGAACCATATGTGGCGAAATTTGAACACTTCACTTCTACCTGAAGTTTGTGCTGATGATGTCGTTCACAAGAACGATGAAAGCTCCACGACCAAACTATCCAGCTCAGAGAACAAAACTTCGTCAAAATCATCCACCTGAGCTACAAATCTCCACCATTTCCGTTATCCTTACACATTCTAACCAATGATATTGATATTCTCTACGACATGACTCAAGTGTACGATCGAGTAACGTAATCAATCAAAATCTGGGAAATAGAGTTTCGGGTATAGTAAACTATTTATAAGGAACATTGAACCTGTTATATGTCTGCATCAGTTCAAGTTGTCACACCATTTCAGCAAGAAGAAATGAAATTTATTAAAACAAACACCAGTGTGGTAAAGGCAGTAACGATATCGGCATTAAGAGACGGGGATAGATATTATGATTCGAGAATGAATGTGCAAAATAGAAAGTACATGACAAAGGGAAGTTGAAGAGTGAATATATTCGCGCCATTACACTCGATTATGAACAAAATCACTGAACGTCACTAACTTTTAGTTACACTACTCAAGCGCATCCTAACCAGAGTCCATATCTATCAACATAGCTCAATCAAGCAGTTAATGACTTCACGGACTGATGTTACGTTTTGCTTTGGCAGCACCTATCTTCCTTTCAACCTACTCCTACACTAGAAAATATTGTGTCGAGACAGGGAATGGCCAGGTGTACGCAATATATGTCCCAACTACCTAGGTCGATGAAAAATAACTACCACATCAATCGATCTTCCAACCTTCATTAACACCCTACCCCTAAACTCAGAATTGTTCGCTCAATCATCCCATGATACCAGGTAACACTTCGAAGACATCGATAATCAAAGATTGTTCACGCACAATGATTGGTATGTCAATGATGAGATTCCTGATTTTCAACATAATAATTTATATAAAGTATACTACAGAGTGACAGTAGCTTAGAAGTCTAGGCACTTGAATCAGTCACAGGGTCAAACATATTTCAACTGAATAATCATCGTCAAATTTAGCATAGGAAATAGTGTCTGATCTTTAACCTGTTAACCATTTCCAACCCCGAAATTTCTAGTTATCCATTTCAATTCAAAATTTGAATATTATAAGATTAAATGGAGTTTCAGTATCAATGATTTTCTTTAGAAAAAAGAGCATTATTTACATTCAATGAATTTGTTGCCTAAAATTGAAATAGCTTACGAAATGAGATGAAAGGAAACATTAACCAAGTTCAATGGAATAGATCAGACTTAGATTAAGGATGTTTCTGAAAAGTTGAAAGTAGTTTGGATCATAACACTGGAGACTTTCATAACTCTAACCATTCCTTCTACATAATACAGTAACTGATTTCATTAGAATGTTACCAAACCTTTGGTTGATAAAAAAAATACAACCTCTATATTACTTTTATTCGAAATAAAATGCTTTAAAATTTCTAGCTAATGATGTATACGCTTATCAAATAACCTGATAGACTCAAGGTGATTTTTGAAAAAAATGTAGTTGGTGTGTAGATAGTAAAAGTGATTGGAAATATGAACTGGATATAATTGAGGAGCTTTTATTGATATTCTAGATAACATCTTCAAAGCCTACTTCCTGTGGAAGTGAGCTTCCTATTTAAACAAAGTGTTATCAGTTCATTTCGGTGTTGTTTGTAATTGGCCGTCTTCGCAGGTTTTGTTGTCTTCATTTCCCTTAACATTCACCCTAAATCCATGTTGGTTGATCTCGGGCTTTGTGATTGGTTGAGATCTCTCATATCGGTACACAGACCTAGTCTATGTTAATGCCTCTGTTGATTGTTAATTGATTTGAACGCCATGCTTCTAAAAATTCTCTGGCATTGTTGGAGTTTCCTTGACCTAACATTTCGACATTTCATCAATCGAATTCGTGTCCATGGTTGTCTGCATATATTATTAGCAATCTAATAATAGTCCCCAATTGAACTATCTAGCTCAGAGAATTCAACACCACTAAAAGCATTCATTTGAACTACGAATTCTTTTCATAATTTTAGAAATATTTGAGGATAAACATTGCATATATAGTAACAGTAACCAAAAGATATATGTATATAAAAAGTAGCCGACTTACCAAAATGTGTTGTATGTACACTCATTCCCTCAAATATATTTTTCTAGATACTTTTATTTAGAATTAAATTGAATGCAATTTAGTTTTATCAAAGAAACTGGAAAGTTCTTAAGTCTGTCTTGTTCCGAAATAATTTCTATAATTTTTCATTCATAGCATGAGTACGTAGTAAGTATTACGTACAACAACAGGTCAGCATCCATGACAATGATATTGCCGTAGTTAATATCAACGTTTCCATCATGCTATATGCACACTGTACGCGTCTCCCTTTCGTTTTGATCGATTTCAAAAAATAAACCAGTCTGACGCATTCTTCACGCAATATAAAATTTTTACCAGCCACGTGGAAAGGATTGGTCAGCCAAAAATGACTATGACGTGTAGACAAATAAGAGTGTGAGAATCACATGTGCTGACCTGTCTATTGGCCGAAAGATACAGCTAGAACGAGAGTGTGTGTGTGAGCCAGAGAGAGAACAATTTAACTTGATGACTAGAAAATCTACTTCATATAGCAAACGTACATTGCTTTCAGAAACTTGTATGGTAGTATATAAATATATACAAGCACGTGTCTGTTAGTAATCCATCTTTTAATAGAAAGCCTCATCCACCCCCTTTGGTGTGTAAACATGTTTACATAGAGTGTAGCGAACACGGGAAAGGCGGAGCATTGGCACCGAACATGGCAAACTGTTATTTTTCTATCTTTCTCTCTTTATCATTGATACATGAATACACAAGACATTTTTAACACGCAAACATAATTTTTGTCCTTTTTTTTCTGGTTAACAGTATTACTAATCTAATCGTGTTACGGACACGTAAAATAATCCAGTATGACTAGTAGTGTGTCCATAACATAAACCGTTTTGACGTCAGTGTCTGATACCCCCTAATTTTCTTCTGACTGTTGTGCAAGTAGATTAGATTGATTTTCAATCAATTCCGAAGATACGTAGTTGTAATGAAAGTTGTTAATCAATACTTGACTATTATTTCCGTGGCCATAGACGTATGAAGGCTCAAAAAACTCTATGTGATCTAAGGTCAAACTTTTCCTGTGGTTTACATGAGTGATTGACTATAGTTAGAAAATCACTAGCACTTAAGAAGCACTAAACAGGTGTTTCGTCCTAATATGGTACGACTCATCATCCAATGTCTCCTCAGGGGTCGAACTAAGTCTTTAGTAAGCAGGATAAACCATAAATCCAGTAATCACGAGAAACTTTCTATAATACTATTAAGAAGTTTTATTTAATTGTGATTAAATCGAGAACAGTTTACTACATATAGTCACATTCTGAAACACCTAACTTCCACACGACACCTAACCTACGATTTGCATGCTATATGAAATCCTCCTGTTTTCAATTAAAAATTTCGGTGAGACTATAATTTATGGGAGATCTTTGAGCGACGCTAGACTGATCTTGAGAGTGTCCATGTGATAACTAGGACCAAATGAGGGTTATAAATTAGTGTGAGGAATTCCAACTATGATTTACAGTTAATGCTTAATGTTAGGAATTAGATTTAGGGTTTTCATCATAAGCTGACATAAGCTATAATGCCAAGACTATTTATCCAAATGGATGAGTGAATTTTGCACCAAAATTCAAGACCTGTTATCATAAATCTGATTGGTTTATCCATAAACTAGTCTCGCCAAAATTTCATTTAAAAGAAAAACTTCATTCTCGTATAATGATTAGGTATGAAAGATAACTTGAATCAGCAGAACTCATTAACTTTGAATGACAAACGTAGTAAAATAAGATAAGTTCATTTATTTCGTAGGTTTCTCATAATCTGTTTCCAACCTAGAAACAACAGCAATTATTTACAATTAATATACATACTTCATATCATATTTGATGAACATTAATGAAATAACAACAACACGTATGGAAGAATTACAAAATATTAAAGTGGATGAACATATTCACACGTTAACAGATACGAAAATCCCAAAATAAAAATTCTTAAAATAGTTGAATTCATGAGTCGATGTAATCTAGGTCACCATTAAAAACCTAGAATTACTTGGCACGAGACTACTGAGCAATGTGCATCCACGATCCCACACACGGGACGCGAAGCCAGGACCTTCGGTCTCGCGCGCGAACGCCTAACCTCTAGACCACTGAGACAGCATCCATCAGTGTTAATGTCTAACTTCAATAGATCCATGATCTTGAAAAACTATTCGTCAACTGTCTGAGGTAGATACCTGCGCACTGCTGAGGTGTCCCATACTAGGACAAAACGGTCGTCCAGTGCTTCGAGGTTTTCCATGGTGGTCTAGCTTACATCGACTCATTAATTCAACTATTAAAATCACTACGATCTCCACAATCCCCCATTCTGTTAATACTTAAAATAATTAGGTTCTGGATATACTTCACTTACCAACCATTATATGAATATGAGTTAAATTTGTTATTCGCGGTTGCTCTATATTTAATCAAAATGGTAGTTAAATTCAAAGTCTTATCTCAACTGAAGAGTTAATTAAATGAACTATTCACTAGATTTTGAAAGTAATACTCTCTAATGTGTGGAATGACTGTCCCCCCCCAAAAAAAAAAAATTCGAAGGCGTACGAGTTTGAAGAAATTCAAAACAAAATAAAACAAATATCCGATACCGTTCAACGAATAATCTTGTGGTTATCAGGACTCAGTAGCTAAGTGGATAACGCGATGGCGTTTGAAGCGAACAGTACTGGGATCGAGTCCCAGAGTGAACACCAACTCAAAAGCAGGTACATCCAGCTGACGCGTCCCAAATAGGACGAAACGCGCGTCCTGGATTGCACTGCTAGCCATTATCCATCTTTGCTTATAATCATGAATTGTGCTTAAAATAAATCATCTTCAATTGAAGTGGTGTATAGAAGGTTTTTGGTACTTACTAACTAGGAATTAAGAAGTCTTAGATGGTGGTTGGAGGTAGTCGAAAGGAAACCCTGGACCCAGGTTTCGTGCTACTTGACACTCGTCAGCAAGGTGTACCTGTAATCTTGAGGAAACTGGTGCTGCTTGACGGATTTGATTCCGTGTCACCCAGCTTCACAGTCAGAGACATTACCACTGAGCTATCCGGGCTGCGACCGACCTCCTGTAGGACTGAGATGTAATCACAGTGGTAACGTCTCTGACTGTGAAACTGGGTGACACGGGATCGAATTCTCCAGGGAGCACCAGTTTCCTCAAGATTACAGGTACACCTTGCTGACGAGTGCCAAGTAGCACGAAACCCGGGTCCAGGGTTTCCTGTCGACTACCTCCAACCACCATCTAATCTCAACATAGTGCACGCAGTGTCGAGTCACCTAGACTGGTGGCCACATTGCAACATGGTCGATAGCATTCGATCTACACTAATAAGTACTTGACACACATGATATTGATCACCACCCAGTGATCAATCAATTGTGATTAAGAAGTCTGTTTCATATATACCATAGATTACATCACTAACTGATTTGAGTTAAATAACCATAAAAACTCATCCTAGTATGAGAATCCTCAGACATATGATTCCATAATCCAACCAGAGATCAAACCCAAAACACTCAGCTCCATCAGATAGTGCTTAACATGTAAAACCACGGACCCAGTATTCAATAGTTTGACCAGGATCATTTCATGACATAAACCATAAAATTCAACAACCTCCATGTATCCTTTATATGTAACCAGGATCAAACGATGGATTACTAATCACCGATTTATTTTTTAACGAATAAGACTAGTTGGTATTGTAGAATAACGTTAACTTCAATTGAAACCTAAAAATGGAATATTTGCACCTCATGATTAAAGTAATACCAATTAGTTAGTAAACTGAGATCACCAGTCCCCATTAGTTCTCCAAACATCCATTTTAATGAACAAAATTAACCAATATATAAACTATGTGACAATTGAATAGGTGGATTTAAATTTACAAGAAGAGAAAAAAATTCAGTCAGCTATGTAAAAAGGTAACCTCTGTATACCGAATAAATATTCATATTTTATTTCATTATGAGTAGGAATTTATTGGTACATGCGCATCCTGTACGGATTGCTCTAATATAGTCAATTTTCATAAGTTATTTAGAACAGATAGATTGTGACTAGCAATTGGAACCACAAATCGAGTTACATTCTATTTGAAGCTTGTTAATTGAATACACCTCCATCTCAGTGTAGATGATCACCGACGCGTTATCCATTGAGTTATCAATTGCTAGCCACAATCTATCTGTTCTAAATAACTTATGAAAATTGACTATATTAGAGCAATCCGTACAGATTGCGCATGTACCAATAAACTCCTACTCATAATGAAATAAAATATGATTAATGCAGTGTACAAAGGTTATCTTTTTAGACCATTTACTAAGTTATTTGTCTTTCTCTGGACATGGATCTTATCCCATTTTTCAATCGTAAATATTCCATTCGAATCGTATTTTTCATATCTAATTTACCATCATAGTTGATATATATTTTGCATATTCATTTCGATAATTGCCACTTTTATTGCCTTGATCCAAAGTGTGCAAACTTGAACAGAGACAAGATCCAAAAATATACAAAGCCTAAATCGATCACAATTCTATGTAAACCTTAATTCACTGACCTAATTTTTAGTGCATAAAACTGAACATGATAGAAAAATCTACTGATTTCATTGATGAATATATTATCCTGTCAACAATTTACACCAAATGATATTCTTAAAACTTGTAGGTCAATACAATAAGAGACATCGAATGTAGGTATACATTCCAAATATGGGTAGACAATCAGATTATTTTAGAAAAGTATATATTCGAAGTTAAAAAGTCATCGGTATAAATTAATAAATACTGTACAGATCCTATGCATATCCATAAAAATCTTTATCTACTGAAATGATATTTATAAGTATCTGTAAGAATTCCATTAATTGAAACTCAAATAGTTTCAACCTTTTATCCAGTCAGTTGATTAAAACTTCTTTAGATAATTAATCAAAATCATCAAAGTTGAATCTATTCGAATCTTTTACTGTTTTTGAATAATATTAATTTTGAAATATCAATTAGTACGTCATAATCAATGTGGAAACTGATGCAAATGTGCATTGGTCCTAGTTACTAAACCACATTAGCAATATCAGATGAATAACGAAAGGACTAAAACAATCTAATGGGAAGGATAATCGGAACATCTGGACATTGGGAATATAGTTTGAAAAAATGTAGTGAAAAGTGTTTATGGAAGAATACTGGATCTCAAGTTGTAGAAGATAAAGAGTGAATAGATCTGCGCTACGTTAGCCGATTCTGAACAATGTCATCCAACGTCCGAACCACTGATCATGGTCATCGAGCAAACTGCGACCAGGTATTCTGGATCTTCCAATATGATTTCAGATCCACAACCAATGACTTCATGAATTGACGCCACATTTTGGTTTGGCTGCCTCTAGTTTTCCTCCAGTCTAATCATATAACAACCAATATCACCCGTCGAGGTAGATGGTGATCAGACATGTACAGTGCATGTCCCAGCCATCTGATGTTATGAAGATTCGCCACCTCGTCAGCTGATTGATCACTTAAACCTAATATTCTATCCCAGACCACAATATTACATACTCGGTTTTCCCACAAAAACGAGTGGTACTTTGGACACACGATCAATATCATTCAGTTTACTTTTGTCTCCTATTTTTAAAGTCTATTTTTAAAAGACTTAGAGTAGAACAGAGGAAACGGCTGATCAGTAAACTTGTCCTTTGTTTGGAAAACTGACTTCTCGCTTACGCCATAAGCGAAAAATATCGGCAAAATCCTACAGGATATTTAGTCAGACACCTACCCGTTAGGCTGACGAGACTTCCAAGAAAAGTAACTTTTTAACTCATGTTCCTTTGGGGAGTTTAAATGAGTGCCTAGCATTACTTATTTCCGTTGGTCCATCCATTTCTTTTGCTTTAGCTGCCCACCACTGCTCACGATCGTTGCATAAACTTTTCATTAGTTTATGTTTGAGTTTCCACTCTTTCACACTGTACTCCAAGTCCTACTAAGATAAGCTTTCGAGAATCTATAAAACCATTCGATCCCACTGAGTTCAGTTGATCACTTTTTAAATTTAATTGGTTGTCAAATATCAATGCTACGTTTATCACTATTTGCATATCATGCCAGGATTCTTTAAGATTAACTTTCTCACCATAGTCAACTAGGTACTTAGTTAACTCATCCTCAGATTCGTCCATGACCTTTTCATTTTCAAATTAGTATTTGAGACTCTTTGTGTTATGACTATTCTGCGTTCAGTAAAGCGTCTAAAAATGAGTGCTCTCTTTTGGGTATGATCTGAGCCTAAGTATGTGCCTCAGAAGGGGTAGCAGTCTTCTATCGAGTTATTCCAACGATAATTGATGATAACATGATATATCATTGAGTTCTTGTTGGAGGTCTCTAGGTAAGATATCTTTATGCTTAAAGTTTGCATTTGCTCGGAAAAATGCTGTTATTTGAGCATAATTAAATTAAGCGGTCACCGTTATCGATTCATTAAACTGGAACATTAAAATATATACATTAGTATTTTTCAGCTTGACTTGACAAACCAACTTGAGAGTTAAAATGACCTACTGTGATTATTGAGTCTGAGTACCTGGCTTCTTGAAGATCATGAAACTTCTAGTAAAATTCATCGCAAACTTCGTACCAATTTTACGTGTCAAATCTATTATTTGCTAAGCCGGTATTTTGTCTTGATAACTTCTTATAGATATACCAATATGGTGTGTTCACTTGAACCTATGCACACATGTCTTATAACCTACTCTACTATGACTAACTAACTTTGAATTATTAAAATATAATTCAATGATTGAGTCAGAAATTTTAATCGTTTATTACGTGTCAGATTTAAAAAACATTCAACCAATGACTGCCAATCATACACATATATAAGTTGCCTAACACACAGGTAACTAAAACAATAATTTAATAAATAGCAAACCGAAAACATAGTCCATTCACAATAATTTCATGCTTGAATTAACCCAACTGAAACTAATCAGTTGCTTTTTTTCCTTTCTCTCGAATACTAGTTACTTACAGGCCGATTGGAATGACCGACAATAGAATTTCAGTGAGCCATTCACTTTAATACGTAAAGTAAAATATTATACTCAAATAAATATCCTTTGGGAGATGGATTGAAAAAGAAGATTGGATTTTGCGCGGTCACTGTGTCTAGACGTTCAAAATAGATGATAGATGATTATATTACCGATATTAAAGATATATGTGTTATTATATGACTATTGAATAAATAGCAGTATTGAAATAATGATATGCATTTCACTAATAGTTAGCTCTAATCAAAATTTCTAGACTGGGTGTTTTTCATTTACGAAAACGTTTACAAAGAGAAGTTATTACTTACTATTTATTCGTTATAAATTAAATTTGATTAGAAAAAGCGATTTATCAAAGTGGAAATTTATGATAAATAAAGTTAGAATCATAGGATGTTTATATGTTGGATGTCAATTAATTACTTTTCGAACAAATCGATTTTACCTATCAAGATAGAAAAAAAAACTAGACTTAGATATTATAGAGATCATGAAGCGATCGAAGTTAGAAAACTATTTGTAACCTGGAAATACTGAACAGCCGTTTCGTCGCAGTATAGGACTTCTTAGCAGTATACATCCACGATCGTGTGATCAGGAGTTGAACCCAGGATCTCCGGTCTAGTGAGCGAATGTTTAACTTGTAGACCACTGTGTCAGAATGTAATGGTGTACCAGTTTAACTTCAATTAATTATTGATTTTGTTTTACTCAAATCCATAAACGGAGTCAATTTTATGTGATTTTAATCAAGTCAAAGTGTGCTATAAACCTAGGAGTTCTTGCTACTTGAACTTACCATAAATTAACTCAGTAATTGGTGAACCAACTTGTCTTAGAATAGGATCTAAAAAACTGACTTAGATCATCTGGAAAGTTTTCAGGGCATATATGCATACTATGCACACTGCCTTGGTATCGCCTTAATTTATAAGCATTATAAGCAAAAATGGATGGCGGCTAGCAGTGGAATCCAGGATGCATGTTTCGTCCCATTCGGGACTTGTCAGCTGGATGTACCTAGACATGCTGGATTCCATTGCTAGCCGCTATCCATCTTTGTTTACAATCAGAAAAGTCTATATTAAATGGATTTTTTTTGGAAAAGAAAACAATAATATTACAAAGCTTAAATTGATTTTAACTCAACTAATGAATCTAATAAAGTCTTCTACAGGTTACTCTACCTTGTAATTCGAAGAACAACATGTATATTTGTCTTTATGTGTATAAATCAATCGTTTTTTCGAACCCTTATTAAAACCCGAATGAATCTTGAAGAGACCCTGAATCGTTGTTTATTCAGATTTTTATCACAAACTGACATCATCTACAACACAAAAGTGCTTTGTAGCCATATTAATGCATGAGTTCCACACAGAAATACACTAGAAATAATCTGATTAGTTAGCCTGAATAGTGATACCAAATTGAATTGAGCATTTGGTGGATTTAATACCAACATTTTTACTGTATGATGGGAAAAAGTAATTTTTCGTCGTCATTTTAAATGGTCTAATGATTATCCAAAATTATTTCCACGACTCATTACATGGGATATTCGGATTTTGAGCAAATACCTAAAGGTCTCGTTATCGATTTTCACTGTCCAATCTTTACACTACACTCTTACTGTTTTCATGATACATTTTTAAATTGTTATATCACTTTAAATGTATATTAATACTATTCTAAACTTAACTGGAAATTGAAAATACGAAGCAATTGTTTACGATACAATTTTAATACCTTGAAATTTATGTTGAAAGAAATAAATAGGGAATGCACTTCAGATGTAGTTAAACTAACCCTAAACAATTATAAAGAATTTTCATATAAAATAATTATCGTTCGTATGAAATAATAGTGAAATTTTTTTGTCTCTTCTCTTATTTTCTATCGTATACTTCTCCTTCTTTCAAAGCTATTCATTTGTTTCATTTAGTCAATCACTTGTTCAATTAATAACAATAATAATAATAATAATAATAATAATATTATTATTATTATTATTATTATTATTATTATTATTATTATTAGTTATCACTAGTCGCTTTTGTTTTACACAATTCCAAATTCAAAAAAAATTCAAATTACCTAGAAACTTGTTTAAACTTGAGTTCATTCAGTCTGGAATATATTTTTTTTTAATATTTATTTATTTCATCTTACATTGTCTATCTTCTTATTCAAACTGTTTTATTTACTTTTTTTCTTTTTTCTTTTTTTTTGTACTTAGATTATTAATTAAAGCAAATATATGAACTTAGTTTAATATACATTGCATTATAATTTTAGACAGAAAATAATATTCTATAGACTTTAATTAATAACTCACTTCATTTTCCTCTTCTTAACTTCACTTAGAATAGTAAATATAGTGAATTAGAGAAATGAACTTTACAGACTAATATTATTATCATTATACTATGTTTGTTATTATGTTTATACTTGTCGTAATATTATATATATATTTTTTAATAAGCAGTACTACAGACAACCTGTTGAACTCACGAGATGAATATATATATATATATATATATATATATATATATATATATATATATATATATATATATATATATATATATGTACTCAGAGTGTGAACTGATTTCTGGATTATCGTAATTGTCATGAAAACAATAGACAGCTTAACGGCATCAATAAATATCTTACTATGTATATATATATGGATTTACAGATATTTTATTTTGTTGATTCAATACCATATTTTGAAAATATCTAATGAATGCTGAATGGTTTTAGACTGATTAAATTGAGATTATAATTTTTGATTGAGATCATGAAATGATTGATGTTAGACCACCATTAAAAGTCTGGAAGCAGTGAACGACTGTTTCGTTCTATTGTGTGACTCTTCAGCAGTGCTCATCCACGATCTCGCTCGTGGGATTCGAACCCAGGGCCTTCAAACTCGCGCGCGGACGCTTAACCTATAGACTACTGAGTCGGCATGCAACGGTGTTAGTGTCTAACTTCAACTAATCCACAAAGTTGAGAGAATATCTTCCATTGTACTGAGGTAATTATAATAGTTTATTATATCATAGTTTTGTAATAAAATAGTTTGTATTATCCTTAATAGAGTTATTCAAAAAGAAAGGAACTATATGTTTGCTTGGTTTTGGCGAATACTTTATTTCATGAGATTTTTTTGTTTATTTAAAATAAATGATCAAAACAGAAGACAGAATCATGTTTAAAGCTTGAATTAGTTCAATTTATATATATATATATATATATATATATATATATATATATATATATATATATATATATGATGTGAAGGCGCGGATCGGCAAAACAAGAGCAGCATATTTACAAATGAAGAACATCTGGAACTCAAAACAATCGGCAATCAACACCAAAGTCAGAATTTTCAATACAGATGTCAAGACAGTTCTACTGTATGGGATAGAAACTTGGAAAACTACGGAAGCCATCATCAAGAAGATACAGGTGTTTATTAACAGTTGTCTACGAAAAACACTTCGGATCCATTGTCCAGACACTATCGCCAACAATCTATTGTGGGAGAGAACAAATCAGATTCCAGTGGAGGAATAAATCAGGAAGAAACGCTGGAAGTGGATAGGACACACATTGAGGAAAGCAACGAACTGCGTCACAAGACAAGCCCTCACATGGAATCCTCAAGGCCGAAGGAGGAGATGAAGACCAAAGAACACATTACGCCGGGAAATTTAGACATACATGAGAAAAATGAACAAGAATTGGATGGAACTAGAAAAGAAGGAGGAGAACAGAGTGGGTTGGAGAATGCTGGTCAGCGGCCTATGCTCCATTGGGAGTAACAGGCGTAAGGAAGTAAGGAAGTATGTAATATATATATATATATATATATATATATATATATATATATATATATATATATATATATATATACTCAATAGGATAATTTTGGTGATTGAATATGATTAGTAGGAAACCGTTCTTGAGCTGCGTTTCGTGATAGTTGGGATTCATCTGGAAAATATGTTTTTAAGATTGAAGAAAGTGATGGTACTAATGGGATTCGAACACGGGCCACGCACCATTACAGTTTGAAACAGCACCACTGAGTTACTGAACCTGTAATTGACCTACTGTAGGACTGATGTATTTACAAGTGATTGATTATTGAGTTGTGATCATTTTTATATTTGTCTAATCCTTTAATTAAGATAGAATTCTATCGACCACTGCTTGCACACCTCAGTGATAATGTGTCTAACTGGAGATGAATGATGCGGGAGCATCACTTCCGTAAAGGTTGAAGGTATGTTTACTGAGGAGTGTCAGTTAGCACAAGACCTGAGTCGAGTAAGTATTCTGTAGATCATTTTTAATCACCTAAAGTCTTAACATATTCCACTCTTTGTCGATTCACTCAAACTACTGACCACACTTCACCATGAATGACAGAATTAATTGGTTCTAAACCTGGTAATATTTTTTCGGCGTCCTTGACATTTCTTTATTTTGAATGACAAGACAATTGGGGGATGTTAGTAATGCTCATAATTTACAAACATCTAGTTCTTCACTTTGATAAGTGGAATAAGGCTTAGTTTAACCGATTTATTGTAATACGGTAGCTTTGAGATTTCAGAAATCAAATTCGTTGCTGTTTGTATACATATTTTGCATCGATTATTGAACTTTTACTCATCTATAGACTTGTTTAAACATTTGTCTCACTCTAACATATTTCACATTTACCCTAGTTCGAAAACGAAATATTTGCTTATCATAAAATATTAACATGATATTAGTTACTACCAGATATTAGGAATTTTAGAATCCGTTATAAGGTTTGTATCAGTATCTAATCTATGGAATCAATTGCATTGATGTTCATCTCAAGTAAAGACCGATCCACATTTCTACATAGTGCCCGGAGGATATAAAGGATTTGTTCAATAATATAATGTGGGAAGCTAGATGGCTATTAGCCTAATTTACTACGTTACTGAAACTCAGACTAGAAAGTTTATACTCAATGGACCCACTGAGTAATAATAATATATTATTTAAGCCTATCTGTATGTTATGAAATTCATAGAGCCCAAACTTGTTTATTTTAGGTGTAAATGCAGTTTCAGCTGCAAAACCCGATGTTAGTTTTTTGTGTTACAAATGTATTTAAGACACAGATTATGGGTAATACATCTACGACTAAATTCATTTACACGACATAGATGTTTGATCTGCTAAATTGAATGTCTGAAAGAAATTTGATTTATCTACACTATTAATGTTTCGATTTTTTTACTCGTTATTGTTTTCGATATTATCTCACCCTATTCACTTTGATACCTTAAATTATGAAGATAAAAACATTTTGATCATCTTACTTCACTCTTGTTATAAACGACTGTTAGCTAACCTATTCGTTGTAAATACTCTCAGATCCTGTTCATTCACGTGTTTCCTGTAGAAGTTATATAATCATATATTTTTATGATTTACATTAGGTAATCTAGTACTACGAACATTTTATCACATCATTTTGTTTGCACGCTATTCAGAATTCCTCATGTAATTAAGCTTTGAAAATTCGTACGTACATATATAAAAAGATTCCTTACTTCAATTTCGTGTTTTCGTTACTAAAAATAATCATACAGTAAAAAGCTGATCATTTTCGTACCATTTAAAGTAATTAAGATTAACATTACAAAACAGTAAACACTTCAAAACCAACTTATGAACAGATAAATGGGACAGATGATAAGGTCACTTTAAAATCTCATTAAGATGTTTCATCATGATGCATTTCCAAGGACTTGAATATTCCCGTTGTTGATGTTAAGGATTGCAAATGGTCAATCTCTTTTGGCATATGTACAACTTGAGCGGATTACATTGATATCACCATTGACTTACAAACAATTTAAGCACAGTTGGACAGTGGCTAACAATAGAATCCATCATGAGCATTTGGTCCTATTTGCTACTCATCATTTGGATGCACACACACCAGGATGCACAGAATACACATATACCCAAAGAGATTAACCAATTGGGGCTCTTAACATCAACCAAGAGAAAGTTCAAAATCTTACAAATAATTTATAATTCACCCCGCTCCATATCCCAACGGCTACTAGGACCCAGTAGTTAAATGAATAACGGGTTAGGCATTTGAAACAAAAGGTATTCAGTTCTAATCAGGGTGTGAACTTCAATAATGGGATGGAGGGATGTTGATCTTGCAAGTCCAACATTGGACGAAACGTGTGTATTAGATTCCACTTCTAGCCACTATCCAACATTGTTTAATGATGTTGCATCAGTTGAACAATTCTCCTAGATTTTTATTTTTATGAGAGAAATGTTATACTTAATTGGTATAGAAAAATAATAGTGTATTGACAACTACACCAAATCAATAATGATTAATTTTAATCTCCTGTGATGATTTTCCAAATCTCTATCATTGAAGTTACGTAAGTAATAAACATAAATTAAGTGTTTGTTATGAATACTAAAATTCAGAATCAAATTATTATAATAAAAGCTGAAGTAAACAAAAATGATAAACAACCACACTAAGTATAAAGAATACAGTAAAAATGTTACTTTGAATAATAATAAGAAAAAGAAGAAGAAGAAGAAAATGAAAAGAAAACTGTTGACATTACTAAACATTTACATTACTATTTATGCATAATTTGCCTAGACCAATCAACACATCAAAATATATAAATATATAGGTCAAACTCATTTCATTTTTGCTCCTGAAAGTACATGAATTAGTGATTCATTTAGATGATGAATACATTTTCAAAGGTCATGTTTATCTCTAATAGAATTAATCACTGATATTGTTTTGATAATAATTAATAAGAGTAAAGAAAGGATAATCATAGTTTCTCTTTTCAAACTGTCAAAAATATTGAAGAAAAATAAATAAGATTAAAATTAAGTCAAAGTTGAAAAATAGCTAATCTGAATAATAATAATAATAAACGTTAAAATAGTTTCTTCACTTGTGACTAACTTCGCAATTGGTTTGCAGGAAGTTATAGGCAGAAATTTTGATCTTCTGTTTTCCACCATGAAAGGATATCATCAGTATCACTGAATCCTGGTACATGTTATGTATTCAAAATTGGTTGGATTTTATAAAGGTTTCACTTGAGAGAATATTTAATGTTTTTAAAATCAATTGTATACATATTGTCGGGGAGGGGCGAGGGAGAGGAAGCGCAATACTATGGAGTCGGAAACTTATATTCCAGAAACTCATCAGTCCATGATGACAAATAGCCAACTTCAAAGTAAATAGTTTTTGTTAGTCTCATTTCGAATCCCGTATGACGGATCGTGGATGAGCACTGCTGAGGAGTCCCATACTAGGACGAGACGGACACCCAGTGTTTTCAGGTTTTCAATGGCGCTTTAACATTTATCAGTTCATAATTTCAATGAAATCCAACAATCTCTACAATCCCAAACTGAAAATAAAAAAGATTCTATAAGCCTACATCAAAGTCACAATCTTTAATACGAATGTCAAGACAGTTCTACTGTATGGAGCTGAAACGTGGAGAACTACCACAACTATCATCAAAGCAGTGCGAGTAATTATAAACGATTGTCTACACAAGATACTGAATTTACGTCGGCCAGATATTATCAGCATCAACCTATTGTGGGAGAGAAAAAATCAGCTTCCATTTGAACAGGAAATTAGGAAAAGACACTGAAGGAAATCATCAAACTGCATCACGAGACAAACACCTACCTGGAATCGTGAAGGGTAACGGAAAAGAGGAAGACCAAGGGACACACTGCTTCAGGAATTCGAAGCAGACACTAAAAGGATGAATTATAACTGGGAACAACTGGAAAGTATTGTTCATTAAATGGTTGGATAGAGAATACCGGTGGACGGCCTATACTTTTCGATGATGTGTAACAGACATAAGTAAAGAATAGTAGTATACATATTTCTCTGATGTTTTTGGGGAATTAACTATTTAATCCTGTCTTATATTTCCCATAGGTTTTAAAGGTATATGGTCAGAGCGTCTCTTCAAAATAGTATTGCTGTTCTTTTTTTGAATTCATTCACAGATAAATCGTAAAACACATATACGCTTGATGTAATGTTATGTTCAGGTTTCAGTAACCTTAATTTTTCAATAGATTGTAAGTATTTTATGAACGTGTAACTATACTTAGCTATCAAATGTAAACAGATGAATAAAACAAATACAAAAAAAAAACTTCATACCAGTAAACGCACACCACGAAAATCGATGACCCAAAAGTTTATCCAAGCTACTGATAAGGTCAGAGTTGTTTGGCTCAGATTTCCTACCCCCACCCAATTCATTTCACTTCGAAATCATATTCCGATAAATGAACAGAATCTATTATGCTTTGAACCCATAATGATTCATAATTTAACACAGTAATTATACTAAAAAAGGAATTTTAATCTACTACATTAATCCACTGTTATTATCGATTAATTTTCATTTATTTGACCACTTTTTTTGTTTATTCCTATGGTTGATCAAATACACACTGTTCATAAATAATACACAATTGAAATGTAACAGAAGTAATCGTTTCTTTTTTTATCTTTCTTTCTTTCTTTTGATACTCAATTTAGTCAATATGAATATTGATTATAGTAAAATTTGAATCGATAACTATTAATTATTCAGCATGAATTAACACATGTAATGTGATATTACGTAATTATTTATTAAATAAGGTAACCTTGAGTTGAACTATGATCAAATTGTTTGTTGTTGTTATGGTTGTTTTGATTCATTAACGATTGTCTAATATCATACTTTATAATAATAATAATAATAATAATAATAATAATTTTATATATATATATATATATATATATATATAAATATATATATATATATATTTATTTATTTATTTATTTATTTTACACCCACATATTTACTGAAATAAACATTGACAACCTGTATTATTATAAAATAACATAGTGTATATGAAGTTTACTACATTTTACATAATTTTTTACTATTTCTGTTTTATGAAATGTATTCATCATTACAAAGACAACAATAAAGCAAACAAGTGTCAACTCTATTTTTTTTCTTTTCTAACCTTTATTTACATAACTAAACTATGGTTTAATTATATACCTGAATGAAATGTCATAACCACATGATTAAAATATGAATTTATGTAAATATACATTTACATGACAGACATTCATTCATAGATAAAAAAGAAATCGATAAGGTTAGTTATTATGTTGTGTTACATTAACTAAGTTGGTGTTTTGTTTGAAGAACAATAATTGATTGTAAGTTGTTCTAGTGACTCTTCATCTATACAATGAATCTTTATAGAATATGAAAAGAAGGTGGTATGCTTATTAAAGAAAAGAAAAAAAAACTTTACGTCTGTCTATCATGATGATTTTTAAATATGTAGTACTCATTAAATAGATGTTCGGTTAAATAACGTGTTGCTAAAGTTCATTGACTCGCTATTACATAACTAGATGTAGAAAAGTAATGCAATATAGCATCATGTAATCTTTTACTGTAATCTATACACTAATTTATCTCTAATTAGTAATTAATATAATACTGTATATTTAGTTCATTAGTATTGATCAAATCCTATCTATAAAATTGTGGCACAGCCACTAGTTTAAGTAACTTGACATATCAGTACACTTTATTAGATATTGGATGGTTAGACGAAATCCAAATGAAATTTTGGTTGATTCATGGTTTAATATCTTATCGGTTTTGTGGATATTATAATAATTTCAATGGTTAAGATCATGAGTCAGTTGAAGCTAGACCACCATGGAAAACCTGAAAGCACTGGACGACCGTTTCGTTCTATTGTGGGACTCCTCAACAATGCGCATCCGCGACCTCGCCTCCTGCGAGATTCGAACCCAGGACCTACTAGTTTTGCGCGCGAGCACTTAAACACTAGACCACTGAGCCGGCATCCAACGGTGTTAATGTCTAACTTCAACTAATCCACGAAATTGAGCGACACAATCACCATTGTCTTCAGTGAGGTCGCGGATGCGCACTGCTGAGGAGTCCCACAATAGGACGAAACGGCCGTCCAGTGCTTCCAGGTTTTCCATGGTGGTCTAGCTTCAACTGGCTCATGATCTTAACCATTGAGATTTATGGTTTATGTTAATTGACACTCATGAGTAAAGTGTGTCTACAGTTATGTGAGGAATAATGGTCATTGTGGGATTTGAACTCGTGTCGTAGTGAGCAACTAATTTTTACATGATACAAGAAACTTAGCAGTGTTCAAAAATCGTAAATGTCTGAATCCTGAAGATATTCAGTTGCAGTACAGATAAATTAGCAGCAATGTCTCTGATAAAATCATGCAAACAATAAAATCAATGTATCGTCTTCTACAATACAACGTTCGATCTCCACATGATTGTTTTTCTATACAATAATGTAACCTTAACAGATATCTTATGTAAAACAAGTCATACAGAATAATTCTGAACTGGATATTTACTTACATATTGCTCAGTGATGAATGTGGGTTGAAGCCATTGTTGATGATTACTTGAAACCACTCAATATTAAAATGGAGTTATTGTCAATAATGGGTTGTCGAGATAGTTGAATTTCATTGGAATCATGAACCGATCAATGTTAAACTACCATTGAAAACCTGGAAACATCCTAGAATTGGATTCCTCCGCAGTGCGCGTCCACGATCCCGCATGAGTAACTCGGACGCGGTACCTTCGATCTCACGCGGACGCTCAACATTTAGGTTGCTGAGCTGGCACCCAACGATGTTGATGTCTAACTTCAACCAATTCACGATGTCGCGCAATCGTTCTCGATTGTTTTCAATTAGTTACTGCCTCGTACGATACGCTTGAACTCCACTAATCAAGGATCCTCTTTAAATCTCCAAGAATATCCTCTAGAAGCTAGCTACTACTGATAATTTTCAGTGCTTTCCAGGTATTCAATGTTGGTTTAACATTAATCGGATCATGAATTCAATGAAATTTTTATGTCACTTTTCATATTACTACTTATAAGTATATCGTTTCATGTCAATCAAGTCAATTCATAATATACTTTATTCAATATATTCAATGTCAACAAACTATCACCAATAAATGCATTCAATAGAGAATTTACAATATTAGTAACAATAATGACGTTTTGTTCTTTCAGCAATACATGTATTAACATGTATGCTCATTTGAAGTACAACGTATTTCGCTATACGATGTAGTACTAAGCATTTTTTTCATGGTTCGGTGCCATTTATATCAAAATTTAAATTTTTTTTTCTTAAATTTATGAATAATATAAATATATAATACATTTGCCAAGAAACATATTATTTACCAGTTTCATTTATATAGTTTAGTAGTTTGTTTTATTCCTAAAAAACAGGAATCCCACAGTAGGACGAAACGGCCGTCCAATGCTTCCAGGTTTTCCATGGTGGTCTAACTTCAATTGACTCATGATCTCAACTATTAAAAATACTTTTCTTTTAATAATTTCACTGGGCACTTTATTCTCTAACATGCATCATGGTAAAATAAACTTATTTAACTAATTCTTATTTTCTCGTTAACAAGTTCAAAAAAGTTTGTTTGAAGCTAAACTAATGATTATTCAATGCACATGTACTTCAAGGTCAGTCATTGCTTACTGTGATGAATGCGTATAAGAAGTGATTGTTCGAGATTACTACTATTATTATATCTATATAAATAAAAAAGGGAAGAAAAAGAAACTAGACATGATGGAAACCAATGAAAAATACGAAGTTACTTTATCAGTTCTCTTTTTTTGGGAGGTGGGGCGGGTGGATGAAAGAGAAGATGGAAGTGTTTTTATTGAAAAGCAAGAATAATCAAAGAATAGCAAATAACATAGATGTTTCGTGTTGAAAACACATTAATCTTAGAAAGTATATATTGTTAGGATTTATCTTGGAAATTAAAAATCTTTTCCACTTTTTTAATTTTCGTTATTATTCTCCTTTATTTTAAATGACAAGTATTTTCACAAATCATTTAGATATGAATGGATATAAAAGTCTTAGTTTTGATTCTGTATTGGATTCCAAGAACAAACCATTGATTACTCTTAGATTACAGCATACACAAACTATTCAGTACTCTGTGGTATTCAATAATTTTTCAGCTGATATCATTTTGTCACTTAGTAGTAATCTGAATTCGGTTTGGCACATATATGCGTCGTTTCAAGTTGACACACTAAATCATAACGATGAAATGAATTTTTCAAGAAAAATACCAGGATAGTAGAAGTAGTAAAAATATCAGTGGTTTAAGTCATACACAATATGATTCGAAAAGAAAGATTATTTTAAAACTTAAGTTCTAGGGCTAGATAAAGAGCGAGTATGTCTGTGAAATTTTGACCGATTGAGAGCCTTATCACACAAAGTTTCCAACTACTGATCGTGGTTATCAGGCCACCACTGACTAAGTGGTTTGAATTTACCAACAAGGCTCAGTTCAACAGTCAATGGCTTCATGGACTGATGCTATGTCTTGATTTAATCACATGACTTTTGACAAATATGTATATATTCATTAGTTGAAATCATGAGTCAATTAAAGCTAGACCACCATTTCAACTATTGAAATTACTAAAATCTCCACAAAACCCCTTCTGATATATTCATTAGTCTAAACGACTGTCGTTATACTTAATGTTTTCGATATCCAACATGTTTATTATACCCATCACTTTCAATCATTTTTCCATTCACCTACTAGGTAAATACTGTATGTTATGATGTAATTTTCGATTCATCCACATCTGTCTGACATAAACATATCAATCTAGATCAGACGAAATGTCGATTTGGTAACATAAATGTAAAAAAGTTATGATTTAAAATGAATTTTTAAAAATAAAAAATTACAATGTTATATGCAAAACTTAACTATTAAATGAACAGGAAAATGACTGATAGCTCTGGGCACAGCAAATATATTGGAGATTGAAAACATTGAAGATCATTTCAACTGCCTAAATGTTTAGACTTTTTTAAGTTTATGAAAGTAGACAATTCATTACCAATTGTTAATTACAATTGTTTTGTATTGAATCGGTTGTCAGTTGATGGTCAATATAAAGATCAATAACTTTATGTAAATTTATGTTCCACATAATAATCATTAATTTGTTATTTGGTATTTAGATATACTACATTGTTTCTAGAAAGAAGTGAACGCTTGTGAATCTTCATTCGGTTAAAAAAATGTTCGGAATGTAGATAGTTTCGACAATCTACCTAACTACTTAATATTACTTAAGTTCTTTTGTTGAAATAATGTTATTTCAGCCATTAATTTACGTTGCATAATACTGGTAATTCAAATCTCACATAACTCATAAGTTTTATTCAAGTTGTAGAGAGACTTTAATAATCAGTCACAATTCGTACAATGAAGCTCTCTACCGTCTACTTTCAAAATAGTAACGAATATTTAAAATCATTTTTCAGCTAAATCATAACTTACGGAGGACATCTGAACGAAACTTAAGTGGCCTTAAGAAACCCCCAACAACTTATTAGGGTCAAAATAGGGCTATAACTTAGTTTCCATCATAAACTGACATAAGCTATCATGCAAAATGCTATTTAACCGTATGGTTGAATGAAGTTTGTCCATCAGTTATAGCCCCCATTTTTTTCCTTATACATTTGTTGATAAATTGTACTACATGAATCATGATGATATTATCTATGCATTGAAAAGTGAAATATTAAATAATCCACAAATAAACTTGGTGATTATAAAGTTAGTCAAAAAGTAAACACAAATTTAAAAAAATCTGAACAGATCAATGCCATTATAACTCATATGGCTGACAAATTCAAAATAGTACATAACCTAGATCAAGTAGGGTTTCCTATCAACTACTTCCAACCACCAACTTGCATCTCAAAATAATGTATCCGACGTTGAGTAGACTCGTGGCCACATAGTAGCGACATGATCAACAGAATCGGATCGGCAATAAGAAGAACTTACTTGATCACTTATCTACGCCTGTAACCCCTCGTCAAGGAGCACAGGCTTCTCAATCCAACTCTGTAAAGGACAATCCTTTCCAGTTCTTTCCAGTTACTATTCATCATTTTCATGTCTGCCTCCCAAAGTAATGTGTTCCTTGGTCTTCCTCTTACTCGTTTCCCTTCAGGATTCCAAGTTAGTGCTTTCCCCGCGATGCAGTTTGATGATTTCCTCGATGTGTGTCCTATCCACCTCCAATGTCTTTGCCTACTTCCTTCCTCAGCTGGAAGCTGATATTTAATTCGAAGTTTAAACTACTTAATGAGTCTAGCTTCAACTGACTCATGATCTTAACCATTGAAATTACTACAATCTCCACAAAACCCCTTCTGATAATACTTAATTTTTGCTGAAATCTTTTTTGACAAACTTTCTGTATTTAATTTCGTTTTAACTACCATTTGGATTAAAAGAAAACATCATCAGTATGAGTAGATCATTTCCAAGAGTAGCCAATCAATAAATATTACTCACAATGTTAACATAGAAGGATAATCAACAAACGATAAACGGCAATAAATTATTTGTTATTTAATTTATACTACTTAAAAGTAGCATGAAACATATATGAGATGAATTATTATTATTATTATTAGCTATACTCGATATAATAGTTTTGGTACAATATATAATTCTCAGCACAAAGTATTTCAGGGAGTTTCCGTTTCTTATTTCTTGATCGATCCTGACGATAAGTATTGAGTGATCGCCAGTCAGATGTTAACAGTTCAAGAATCGACATCTGAATAATGTTCATTCTTTTCAATGCATATTGCCAGCCACCACGAATTCTCTGATTGTATTTTTTTGTAACTTGTACAACGGAAGGTCGTAGACTATTCATAAACGCACCCGAATATGCTACGAGATTAATAGACATAATGGTGTGTTAAAACAAGCAAAACAGCACCAACAACTTGCTGAAATATCTAGATGGTAAGAACAGGTAGCCCAGATATCCAAACAGGCCTCCATCTTATTTATTTACATCCAGTTCAATTTTAAATTATCATTCGATTCTCAAAGATATTAGAGTAAATATCTAGTCAGTTAAACCAAATGAACAAATTTGGTGATATTCAATAAAATGTATACAAGATTTTTAAGGAATACAAATAAGCTGAAGTTTGATATCATTTTATTATTTGTCTGTTTGTTTACACGCCCTCGTAAAGAAAACCATATTGACTTCACAAGATATTATTGTTTCCTAGCTTATTCCCGAGTCTTATTTTACTAATCCATTAAAGAGAAATTGCAAGTCTATCAATAACTCAGTTCTTGAATAGTATGTCATATCGTTTGGTCAAACGTCTTTGAGAATTATTTAAATGCTCATATTTCATATTTATGAGTGATTTCCACTTTATGGTGCTCTACACTTGTTTTCACAAAGTTTCCATCCTGTAAATTATTTCAAAACTATTTTATTATGTTTTCAAACAATTTACTATTTATGCAATAATAAATATCTTTTTTATTTTCAATAGTCTAAACATGAATGTGATAGCTTCAAATAGAATTTTACAACTATAGTAAAGTTACATTACATTTCTTGGTATAAAACTATCTTCTCTAGACTGGTTCTAATGCTCTTATCTTGTTATGATTCAATGGACTTCATTCATTATTTGTTGTTCCTAAAATGTAAGCTTTCATCTAACTTACTGACTACCGTTGTACAATTTACCATTCGTAACTTATTCCCAATCTATTAGTCACAATCTCGTGCACTCATAGACACTTTTGGAATGATCTTGTGTGATTGTTACTTTTTATTTCATGGTTTGATGAGGTCTGGTTAGCTTGTAAATAAACTACATATAACTACAATATACAATTCATACAGAAGAGGCTGATATTTTTGTTCTGGACTGAACGTGTTGGGCTGGGGTGGGCTAGGCGAGAAGTTACTATACAGAGGACCATTTACGACTCAGAGTTGACTCAAGAATGCCGGCACTTGTTGACATATCATTGATTTAGCATGAAGATAAAGTCTCAGAAGTTAGTATCCTGACTAACAGTTTTGTCACATGATATTTGACTGGTCATAGGACATAACAATTAATAATAATATGCCAACAAGAGACTGATCAATTGCAGTCCTAAATAACACCGGGAAGATTCAAGTAAAACAACGCCGAGTGAATTTTATTAATAATAATGATAATAATATTATTATTAAATATCTCAGTCTACTCTATATTACCATCATTTGGTATTTAGTACTTTTGACCATGTAAGGATCACTAGAATGTTAACCCTACTAAGATAAAACAAGCAACTAATAAGATGATATCTTGAGTAACCAATAAGAAAAGAGGGGGAATGCAGTTTGTTATAAGTATTAATCCTAAGAAGTATCGGGATATATACATAAAAACTAATATTGTTTATAAATTTAAAATAAATTCTATTAAAGTAAAACACAACTGCATAGTTCTACGATCAGTAAATTATGAAACTAGTTTTTCTGAACAGTCATATTTCTGGGGTCGTCAATGACTGGTAAACAATCTTTCTATACGTGAGCCAAAACTAGCTATTTTAATGACAAGACTAAGATTGAGGCGGAAGCTTTGTCGACTGAAAATGAAGTTGAATTCAATCTCCACAAATCCTCAAAACTGACTAAAAATGAATCGAGAATATCGATAAACACATTCGTAAATATACATATTTTTCCTCAGAAAAGTCTACATTTTAAATCAAAGACTTGTTGTTCCTTCGAAAACGAAGCAAAATCTTGATCAGTAGCATGTATTTATATTTCGGTCTAAGTCTGATTGGCCCAACGCATCATGTTGTCATTGCTAAAGAATATTTTATAACTAAATGATGATCACACCTCGATTTCTCATAAGGATGCATACCGAAATGGATTCATGATGTATTCACTTCTAGATGCTCACTTAAAATCCAAGTGTCCAGCTTTCTCTCTCCCTTCCAGTACCAATTATGCTTTTAGTTTCCAGACATATGAATTAGACTATTATTAGTATTTATTTACGATATTCATCAAATAACTCCTCAATATTAGTATAGCAAAACATTTGTTCAGATGACATTCAGCGTTAAATTATCATCATTTCTGATATGGATTACCCGTTAAGATGGGAGTCAGTCGAGTAAAACATGTTTTAGTTTATGTTGTAGACTGATGTAGTTAGACAACTATTAAAAATCAGAAAGGACCGCACAGCTGCTCTGTCCTTTTATGGGACTACATAGCAATGAATATGCATGACCCTATAAGGAGAGGGATCTGAACGAAGACCTTTGTGTCTTACCGTGAGAGCATTAAAGTCAGACCAACGAGCCAGCATCATATAGTTTACATTCCTGATTGAATAGAATCTGTCTAGCTTTTCTCACAAAATGGATTCAAATGATCACTTAGTTGTGAATAAGTCTCATAATGGTATTTTCGTTTTACGAGAAATAGCCAAAATATCATCGAGTGAACTGATACAATAATAAATAAGAAATCATATTAACAAAAATGAATGGACAACAATTAAACTTGATATTCATTGTCCCCTATTTCTCAGCAAATAATAGTGTCAGTAGACAACATATGACTCAATATATATTTTAAAATAAATTAAAACTGTAATCAAAGAGTTACTAAATCTGACTGATTCTCCGACTGAATAAACTATCCAATAGGAGTTCATTTTTCTGTTGGTTGTTTCAATCTTCCCACTGATGTTTAGAATTGCAATTGATCAGTATCTGGTTGGTATTTGCGCATCCTGTGCGGACCGTCTCGATATTGCCTCAAGTCTCAAGTATTATAAAAGGAGATTGATGGTGGCTAGCAATAGATGAAACCCGTGTCCTGGATTCCAATGCTAGCCACCCTCAATTTTTTTTATAATGCTTGCATCCAATAAAAGTGTGCGAACCTAGTAACAATATGGATCTAGATCGGATGTGGGAAAATTTCCACTTCATCAATTAACAGCTAAAAAGGTTGATTTCTAATTCGGTCGTCTCCTCCTACTAGTAACTTTGAACAACAAAATACCTTTATGAATATCATTTTGCAATTTTTTGCTAAATTTAGAATGAAATTTTAGTAACAGAGATTAAACTTCAGTGATTTCTCTAAGAACATATTTACTTAGACCCTGTTACACTCTATAGACACACAAAGCATGAGATATCCAGAAAAGATGAGAAAAGAAACTGGAATACGTTATAGTGTTTAATCTATTTACTGATTAAGAAATTCTCAGATCTGTCCAAAACGTACTCTAGTAGCAACGAATGGACCATGCTTGAGCACATTTTATTAGAATATATAAAGCACATAATTATATACAAAGCATTTGTCAATATATACAAATATCACCGAATTCGAATCCCAAATAGATAGCATCCTTTCTGCTTCATGTAATTCAAACCATAAATAACATATATTTTACTATACTTTCATTGAACTAGTTCGCAGTTCTACTTGTTTTATAATTTAACAAACTGATCAGTCACTATCAACTTTTAAATGCTTAATATATGTCTTTTATTGTGTGTGTGTGTGTGTATCTTCTGTGTTTTTTGTTTACATGTAAATTACTAATCGATTGAATATAGTTACTTGTTTCCCTGTAATAAATTTATAACTTACTCTGATACATCATGCAACTCCAATTCAGCTTTTTTTTGCTATTCAGTGACTCAACTTATTTGCATCACTGAGTTGAGATGATGGTGTATAAAAATGAAAGCATCGGAGGTATTAGTGTTTTTTTTTTAGTTGCTAGACAAGAGCACTTCTAACATATCAATAAATGATTTTTTTTATTTTTATGTCTTGAAAAAACAAATAAATCAAAAATTGAAAATTCTTCGTTTTCTATTCGTATTTCTTTTTGTTTCAAAGTCTAAATTGTCAGTATCGCATGCAAGATTGTACTAGGACTATTTGTAGGTAAAATGTACATCCTAATATACACTTTCATGTTTCAAGTTATAAAAAAGGACAAGTAAATATTTGAAAGGATTATTGACAAAATGAATTGAGTTTTTCAGTGTTTAATGTGTGTTGTTTTCTTAAGTATTCGTTTATTTGAAAACAATCCTAATGAGTAAACGACGTTTCGGTTAGTTTTTTAAAAAAGAAAACCAAATTACAGGGTGGTTTTTAATAATAAAGCAGCAAAATACTCTTTCTTTCAATTCATTTTAAAAGCATAGTTCCTTAGTTAGTACCAATGTGCAAATGAGAAACTCATAAACTATGTGGTAAATTTGATGATATATGGTGGATAACCTTAAAAGCTTTATTCAAATCAACTTGATGACCTGTGTTCACTAAGCAAACAAGAATAGAACTTTTAATCACTCTTACCTGTCCTTTTCTCAACCATGACAGATGGTGTTTTGTTATTCGATAACGGATTTGCCGAATTGTACTCCCTATGTAACTGGCTCCATAGGAACAGTTGAATTGGTAAATACATGGTAGATTTATGGACAAACCGATTAAATTAAAGGTTTTGGCGTGAAATTCACTTATGAATATAGTTAAATAGCATTTTGGTAATATAGCTTATGTTAATACGTGATGAAAGCCCTAACTCTAACCCCTAAACCTAAATCTGAATTCTAAACCTAATTTCTAATATGATTTTGTAACCTTTTTTGACACTAGTACGTAGATAAAATATCTTAAGGTCACTTTGGCATCTGTCAAAGGTTGTTCATAAATTGTATTTTCACAGAGTTGTGTTCGTACTCTGGTGAGAAGCCTTAAATCAGAAAGAAACAACTGACAAGTGTTCGCTTGGTTTTGTATGGTTTTCCAAATGGTATTGTAGCGGTAAATAAATCCCCAAAATAAACATCATTGTAAGTCTTCGACATTAGATGCTGACCACATTAGTTTTAATGGACTCATCTAGCTGAAAGCGCTCGGTCATGTATCCGCACCGGATCACGAGTGGGAACGCCGTGCTCAACATCCCCTGCATCGCTAGCCAGATTAGATCAGTCGATCCTCGATATATTGATAGCTTATCAAATATATCTTCGGACCTCCTCACTTATTTCTTTTGATTTCACTTGATGGGCACGATTCATAGTAGAAGGTGTTACTGGCTAAAGCGTTGTCAAACTCCAAATATCTGTGGCATCTTCAGTATAAAACTGTCGTGAAAATAATTTTAATCAGAAGTTGTTTACTAGCAAGCAAATACAAGTAGTTTGAAAATTTCAATGATATTTTAGCCAACCCGTTAAATAATTATTATTAGTATAGGGTTGTAGAGATTGTTGGGCTCTTTTTTATCGATATCATGTACTAACCAATGTTAGATAACCAATGAAAACCTGGAAGTACTGGACGGCCGTTTAGTCCTAGTATGGGATTCTTAAGCAGTGCACGTTCAAGATCCCGCACTCAGGAGTTGAACTTGGGGCCTTTGGTCTCACTTGAACACTTGAACTCCAGACTACTAAGCCGGCATTCGACGGTGTTGATGTTTAAATCCACGATGACATGCGAACATCTTCCATTGTCTTCAGTGTGCAACTACCTCATATGTTGCACGGTTGAACTCCACTGGTTACGACTTCACATTAGAACTCCGAGAATAACCCCTAGGAGCTAGTCACTAGTGAATGTATGATTGGATTGGTTGAAGTTAGATATTAACATCGTCAGATGTCAGTACAGTAGCCTAGAGTTTAAGCGTTCAGGCGCTAGACCGAAGTACGAATTCCGCGTGAGGGATCGTGAATGTGAGTTGTTGAGGAGTTCCACACTAGGGTGAAACGAACGTCCAGTGCTCCCAGGGTTTCATTGATATTCTGTCAATGGACATTGAGTATCTTGTGCAGACAACTGTTTATAAACACTTCTACTGCTTTGAAGATGGTTGTGGTAGTTTTCCTTGTTTCAGCTCCAAACAGTAATATTGTCTTGACGTTCGTATTGAAGATTGTGATTTTGATGTTGGCTTACAGACAGTTGTTTTGAGTTCCACATGTTCTTCAATTGTAGGAATGCTGCCCTTTCTTTGCCAGTCCTTGCCTTTATGTCTGCATCAGATCCTCCCTATTGATCTATAATACGTGAAAGATTCCACTTTTTCCGGAGAAGTAAAGTATCTTACCTCTACTCAATTTAGTTGGGAACCAAATCTTATACTTTTATTTTCACCTCATTTTGCTTCTGTTAGGTAATGAAACCATTTCACCCATAATATTTTCTAAACGTCAAAATAAGAGAAGAAAAGGAGGTTTCCGACAACAGAATTTTCTATTCCTACTAGTCTCTAAATGTTCTCAGACTATATTTTTGAAGATTATTTTTCCTTTCATGAATAGTCTTTGAGACAAATAGACTGGAAACGTTTTAGGAACGTTTCTCACAATCAGCTATAAGATAATGATACATTTTTGATATTTCAATGAATAGAAATTTGAATTAATGGCATATCGTAACTAAGTTTAAGTTATTTGTTTAGAGAGTAAATAAACAAATAAATCAAAATCCGATTTAACTTAACACAAGTTTAAATAATAAAGACGGACAAGGTAGAATATTTAGTACAATCAACATCAAAATAGATCTGATTATATTAATGTCAAGTGAATATTTTCACCAGCCTAATTCTGTATGAGACATCAGCATATATACACAAATACATACAATGATGTTTCACATAGATTCACATTGACCAGTGTTGTTTACGAGATTAAGAGGATGGAAAGCAAATATTTGGCACTTTAACCGGGTTGGTGGGTACGGAGGATCCACTTAGAGGAGTTGGAAAACCCTGATTCCAAACTAATGGTGCACATAGACTCCAGGATCCCGAGGGAATAAATGGCGTATAAACCAATTATTGGTCATCGGATACCATCGGACTGTATCTGCTTGCGTTGCTCCGCTGCTTTGTGGATCAAACCTTTAGGTCGAAGGCTCCGAGCGTGGACCCCTACGACAACCACTTGCATTAATCTGGGAACCTAGGCAGTATCACAGCCCACACTAAATCAATTGACTTGTGTGGCGCATGTGTATTCGGTGCCCATATGTACCAATATTTATGTGTTCAAATAAATAATAAATAAATAAATTATCCACATGACATTAACGTAATCAATCTGTTTTTATTTTTATTTTTATTATACTAAGTATTCTACCTTGTTTCTCTCTACTATTTAAAGTTGTATCGACTTATTTCGATTCTTTATTTGTTTACTTATTCTCTAAAGAACTAATTTAAATTAAATTGCGATACAAGTTAAGATTTTCTACTCATTAGAATATCATCGATATATCAATAACATTATATTTGAAACTCAATTCATTCGAAATCATCAAGTTAAACCTTAATATCGATAGTAACCTTTTCATACATCCTTCTTATATACATCACCCCATAAGTATATACAAATAGTAATGATCTTACTTACTTACTTACTTACTTACGTCTGTTACTCCCAATGGAGTAACCCACTCTGTCCTCCGCCTTCTTTTCTAGTTCCATCCAATTCTTGTTCATTTTTCTCATGTCTATCTCCACTTCCCGGCGTAATGTGTTCTTTGGTTTTCATCTCCTCCTTCGGCCTTGAGGATTCCATGTGAGGGCTTATCTTGTGACGCAGTTCGGTGCTTTCCTCAATGTGTGTCCTATCCACTTCCAGCGTTTCTTCCTGATTTCTTCCTCCACTGGAATCTGATTTGTTCTCTCCCACAGAGTAATGATCTTAGTTAAAATAAATAGCCGAAATCGAAACTAACTGACATAGAACTTTTTGGAGCATCAGTCACTCTCTAATTTACTTACAGATAAGCTAAAATAAGATGCTCCATAGATAAACACTTTACATACTTTATATATTTGAAGAGTTCATCTAAATGTCATACTTAAGTTAATTGATAATGTGAATAATTTTCATTTTAATAATCGTATTTTATAGTTTAGTCAATTTGAAATTTATTCTGAATGTATTATTACACATAAGATTTTAAATAGACAGGCATGTGAAACAGGTTTTAAACACTAACATTCAGTAAAATTGGTTCTTTGAATAAAATAAATAATTACCGTTCGATTCCTGGATGCGGGGTCCTAGAAACACATTGTTGAAGATACTTATACTAAGATGAAATGGTCGTTCAGTGTTTGCAGGTTTTCAATGGTAATGTAATTAACATCACTTCGTGACTTAAACTATGAAAATTACTAGTATGTTTGTAATGAAAGAATACTCAGATACATTAAACCATATTATATCTATCCACATACGAGGCACACACTACATGTTGTTTATTTTCATATTTTTTTAATTATAAGTAAAATGATGATAAATAATAGATAAGTTTGTTACACAAAAAATAAATGAAGTTGTCACACATGTAAATGTCAAATGTCAGATATGGTTCCATTAAAAATGATAAATGTATTAACAATAAGGACTACATGTAAGTGTGTTAAACCGTAACTTATAGAGTAACTGTCTGCATTCACAAGCAAATATACATTACAGACTAATGTTAAAATGAGCATTTTCGACAGAAGTTATTGTGTCAGAATATAAAGCCTTATGATGTATCGAATTATAGAATAATGGAACAACTTATGTCTGTATCCCTTAGAGCAATCAATCAGAGATAAGATCTCTTCAGATGCCGATAATATCAGCTCAAATGGACAAAAGTGTGGTATGTGGTGGACGAGTTTAAGGGACTCTTGAAATGATCTCAACCAATGTAAACCCTATATTAGCCAATAAGAGATGTTACTGTAAATGAATATATTATGGAAATAAGCAGTAATATTAGAAAGGGTACATAGATTTTATATGATCAATGAATTTCGCCAAATTTTTTTTAGATTTACTTGTCTTTAAATAGTAAATATTACAGTATATAAATCCGTTAAAATGGCTAGATAACATCAGTCTTCTCAAATTCTTATACAAAGTCAAATAGATTTTTAGCACCCTTAGATTGTTCCTGGTTTGAGTTTAGGCTTAAGAATGAAGGTGATCAGTCTGTTATTTGAAGTTCACATAAAAAAGTGAGTATTAGATGCGTGTGATGGCTGGTGCTATGCCAAGCCCATATAAACCATTCTAGCTCATGGACGGACCGATTTATTCATTCTCCTCAGGCTACATTTTGACCTTGTCACTTATTCGCTTATTAACACTGATTTTTTTTATATGATCGTGTGTGCGTATATTGCTTACACTATTCATTACATATCTGTAACTTATTTTTGTCTGAATATAAATAGAGATTAACACTTGATTAAATTGAGTTGGCTCACTCTCTTTCTCCACTGCGCTTCATTCTGTTTCGCTTTACTTTCTCCTTTTCATTTTCTTCTCTTCGTTTCCCTGATTGTCTGCTCAGATCGCTGAGTGTATGAAATGTACGTATTCAAACTCCATTCTCGTATTTGACTTATTTGATTCCTTTAATTACTAATACGATTTAAGTCAATGATTATATACGAGAGTTGCCGAGATGTACATTTCGATAGTAATCAGCAAACGATCTACCTAGAGTCAGATCTCAGGTCACTAAATACGTTTAACACTATTATTTTTACTTTACGATGATTAAAATAAACTTTTTGCAATAAATTTAACCATTGTGATCAATCCACTTGGTATTGTTTTGCTTGTAACTTCCCATTGAGGTTTTAAGACTGAAATTGATCAGTCTGTTATTGGCATATGTACACACTGTACGTGTGCCTTGATATTGCCTTAATTCACAAACTTTTTTGAGCAAAGATGGATAGTGGCTAGCAGTAGAATTTACAAAAATATTTTTGCTACATGTCTATTACAATACAAGAGAAAACTTGTTCATTTTTTGAACTTAGCGCAAAACTTGAACGGTCATTTTTTCGATTCTGATTGATTTGTCCTTAAACTTTATTTTTACCTTTAAATGCTTAATCACTATATTTAAAGCAAACTAATTGTATTAATAACTCTAATAAAGATCAAACCTAAAACTGTCAGTTCAAACGGAAAGTATAATATCATTTAAAGTAGTGAATGTGCAGTGGTTATAATCCTCTTTGATGACAAATGAGCGTAACAGGTAAGGAGGATTTTTACTATTATTACAGAAGTGTATGTTTGAAACGAATTCTTTAATTGAGATAAGTAATAATAATAATAATAATAATAGTTATAGTGTAGTGAACGATTACGCCAGTGGGGAAAACAGAAAATATTTGAATATAAAATTACAGAATGTATTAGTAAAATCTGAGAACCATTCAGTAAATGCTTCATTTGCAAAATGTCAATCAATTGTCTTAAACTTGATTGTTCCTTTGTTTTTACACTAACCACTCTCTCTTCTCCTTCTCTTCTATTTGATCTTCTTAACCTTCTGCCGTTAGGCATTTCACTTTCAATTGATGATATATACTACTTATATCTGTCTACATCAATAGTCTAGTTGATATGCTAATTAGTAATTCCCAAAATTATTCAATTTTTACTCCGGAAGTCACGAATGGACTAGTGTTTGATACACAGAGAAATCAAGGGACGCGTTTGTGAAAGTATTGTATTCACAATTCAAATCCGTCTCAAATCATGTATAAAGAAATTATCATGACATATAAATACCATATTAGTTACGAAGTTGGATAAGCCCTGTTTACTTTAACAACTGTATTATATTAGTATAATAAGCGAAAACTCAGGTATGGTCAATCAATTTTTTGTCCTATCCAATATTACACAATGCCTTTGTAAAATATGAAAACCATTCATCGAATTCATCATTTGCACATCTACCTTGAGTTGTCCTTTACATATACCACTATTCTTCCGATTCTGTTTCTATTCCGATTTCTCACTGTTTTCCTTCCTGTTCTATTTATTTCAGTCTTTTGCTGGTAAACATTTCGCTTTCTATTCCTGCTACATACTACATATGTCTGTCTACAAAAGTAGCGCATACCAAGTTAATTTGTATTTTCCCATAAAACAAAATCTATAAGCGATCCCGTAAACTTACTTTACATTCGACTGCTTAGTTTAACTAATATTCACGTTTTTAACGCCTCATCTACCCAAGTAGGCAAAGAGAATATAAAGAATAATTAGGAAATTACATTTCAAAACGTTAAATGATAATGCATACAACATATCCATTTATTTACACGTGGGCGGGATGACACAAACAAAAAAATGTGGGCAATAATTCTAGTTAGCTCTTACCTACATCAGACTTACCATACGGTCTTCAAACCGTGTTATTTGTCTGGTTCATCAAATGAGACTAACTATAAATCGTGAAATATCAACAAATGATTGTTTATGATTCCTGTCTTCAAGATTAATTAATCATAAGCTAAAATCGGATAACAAACCACTGAACACATTAAAACAACGAGTAGAGTGTTTTATTCTACATTTATGTTCTTAACACTATCCGGCATCAAACATGAGATGTTTAAATTATTATGTTTAGCAGTTTACTAGTGACTTATAAGTAGTAAAACTTTGTTGATTAATGGTATATCACTATGCTGAATCACTGAGTCCAGTAAGCACACTGCGATTTGATCGATATAATTCTATTAGAGCCAAGGGATTAGACAACATATGACAAGTTAGGAATCAGTTATTAGTTACGATATATATTTTTACCCATTCCTGGCCGTGATAACTGAGTTCCGACTCTGGATGATCTTGGTTAAGCGGAATGTGGAATATCATCTAGCCTGAAACCTAGGTCCTGCTGACTTTCTCTAATCGCTGACTAATATGTGTAATTTCAAGGTTTCTTCAGGTTACTTTTTCATTCGGAATATATATATATATAGTACACTAACATTTTCTACTTTCATGAATTTCGTCCTAGTAAGTGTTTCAAATATATTTTGCATCCAACATATTTTGGCTATTAGTCACATCTATTCTACTGAAGTGTATTGGTAAAAATATGGATAATAATGATATTATTTACGGTAATAGGGTTGTGAAAATTGTTGAGTTTCCATTGAGATCATGAACTGATCAATGTTAGACCATCATTGAAAAGCAAGAAGCACTGGAGGGCCGTGACCAGTGGAGTTCAATTGTGACGCGTGTGAGACAGTTACTCACTGAAGACAATGGAAGTTGGTCATGCAATTTCGTGGATTGATTAAAGTTAAAATTTAACACCGTTTAATGCTAGCTCAGTAGCCTAGAGGTTAAACGTTCTCATGAGATCAAAGACCCTCGGTTCGAGCCCTGTGTACGGGGTTGAGAATGCACACTTCTGAGGAGTCCCATACTGACGTGAAATAGCCGTCAGTGCTTCTAGGTTCTCAATGGTGGTCTAACATTGATCGGTTCATAACCTCAATGAAATAATGTGATTATTATCAGTCACCAAATAACGTCATCTTAATCGAATGTTAACTTAAATCCATTTCGTTTACAGAATAGACAAGTTTAATCAAAATGTTTCTATTTTTAGTATAAATACAAATATTTGGAAAACATATTTTGTTGAAAAAAAATGCTTGAAATGACCTTATTTGACCTGAATGTACTTTTTGGTAATATTGATTAGTCATTAGTTAGTCATATTAAATGCATTTTTATAAAACGGTTATTTTCTTCAAGATTTATTTTTTTTTGTTCAAGTAGAGAAGTAGGAAATTGTCTTTCTCAGTAGAACAAGAAACAACTGTATTGGACGCTAGATAATGAAGGGTAATATAACTTCAGAATTTCTAGTAATCAGACTAAGAGAGGCTATCGATAAAAGTTTTCATGCACATGGTGCTATTTCTTCCACCCGTTGTATACTGGTGATGTAAGTTCACGCTTGACCGTCTACCTTGATGTACATTTAGAAATTTAATTTGGTATGTGCTAATAGTTTTATATACAAACGATAAGGAAAGCTCACCATAGCTTTCTGGAGCCTTGTCTAACATATCTAGGTAAAGGAATGACCAAGTACTCTGCTGGTCACGGACAATTATCCGCTTCAGACAATAGATGAAAGGTTGCGCAAGATCGTGGATCGATTGAAGTTAGACATTAACACCGTTGGATGTCGGCTCAGTGGTCTAGAGGTTAAGTGTTAGAGTGCTAGACCGAAGGTCTAGAGTTCGAGTCCTGCGTGCAGGATTGTGGATGCGCACTGTTTGGTTTGAATAATTCTTTCTGGTTAGCGTTTTTTTAGCGAGTTAGTTTTCTACGGGATGGGGTCGCTAACCCCATGCCCAACCCTCCTCCTTTATCCGGGCTTGGGACCGGCAGTAGCCCCCGGAAAGGGGCTCCAGGCGGAGTTTGGGAGTCCCATACTAAGAGGAAACAGTCATCAAATACTTCCAGGTTTTCGATGGTGGTCTAGCTTAGATCAACTTATGAATTCAACTGTTAAGATTACTACAATCTCCACAAACTCACATTCTGATATTGCTAATTCTTTTCTAGTTAGTATCCACAATGACAGACTATACTATATAATTTCTGGCTATGAGATGTCAGTTTTATTGATCTCAAATAACATGAATAGATGTTTCCTGTTTTAACCAGAAGTGTTTAATTTTGGTAAGTAATATTTTAAACGAGAGTATTGGTGGCAAGAATATAATTTATGGACGAACCAATAGGATACAAGAGAGCAGATCTTGGATTTTGGCGCTAAATTCGTTCATCCATTTGGCTAAATAGCATTTTGGCACTTTTGCTATTGTTATTTCACGATGAAAACCCAAAATCTAATTCCCAACCCTAACCGTCGACTGTAAATCATAATTCTAGTTCCTCATACTGATTATAACCCTCATTTAGTCCTAGTTAGTTGGTGGACATTCTCAAGGTCACTTCAGCATCACTCAAAGTCGTCCATAAATTACTGCTTACTTACTCCTGTTACCCCTCATGGAGGGGTATAGGCCACTCACCAGCATTCTCCATCGAACTCTGAAATGGACAATCCTGTCCAGGTGCTATTAATCGTTTTCATATCTGCTTCCGATTCCCAGAGCAATGTGTTATTTGGTTTTCCACTTTTCTATTTCCCTTCAGGATTCCGAGTTGGTGCTTGCCTCGTGATGCAGTTTGATGATTTCCACAATGTGTGTCCTATCCACTTCCATCGTCTTTCCCTAATTCCCTCGTCAGCTGGAAGCTGGTTTATTCTCTCTCACAGTAGGCTATTGCTGATGTTATCCAGCCAATGGACATCGAGTATCTTCAGCACACCATTGTTCAGAAATACTTGTGCATGTTTCTTGATGATTGTAGTAGTTAATTAAAATAACCCATAGTGTCATTGAATAAGAAAAAGAGAATTCAGCGAAGAAAATTTTCTTTTCGACGAAATCATTTACTTAAACTGTACATTCGTATATATAGTAGTTCTCAACATTTCAGCTCCGTACAGTAGAACTATCTTAACTTTCGTATTAAAAATTCTAACTTTGATGTTGGCTTACAGACAATTGTTTTGAGTTCCATATGTTCTTCAGTTGTAGGCATTCTGTCCTTGCTTTGCCGATCCTCGTCTTTCTGTCTGTATCAGATCCTCCCTATTCATCGATGATGCTGTCCAGGTAAGCGAATATTTCTACCTGTTCTAGAGTTTCGCCATCAAGTGTGATAGGGTTGGTTGAGGTTCTGTGTGTTGTATTTGAGGATCTTGATTTTTCTCTTGTGTGTGTTGCGGCCTACTGATACATTGGCTGCTGCACATTGAATGTCTTCACCTGCACTTGTTGCTGGATGTTAGATAGAAGGGATAAATTATCTGTGAATTTCAAATCGTCTAGTTGCATCCAACCTGTCCATTGTATTCCGTGATTTCTCTCAAATGCGGAGGTCTTCGTAATCCAGTCAACCACCAGAAGAAAGAGAAAGGGTTAGAGGGTAGGCATCCTTGTCTGACTCCTGTCCTCATTTCGAATGCGTCCGTCAGTTTTCCTGTCCTCCATACACCACTTTGTAGTTCAGTTCGTTGTATGAAATTCAGATAATGTTCGCGATTTTCTCAAGTACTCTATAGTGTCGAAGAGGGTTCCATAAGGTTCTCCTATCCACACTATCGAATGCCTTCTCATAGTCAATGAAGTTGATGTAAAGTGACTAGCTCCATTCCAACGATAATCCGTAATTTCGCGATTTGGTCTGTGCACGATTGATCTACGCGGGATCCGACCTGTTGATTTCGAAGCTGGATGTCTACTGAATCCTCCATCCGGTTCAGCAACACTCTGTTGAAAATGTCTCCTGGTATCGATGGTAGTGTAATGCCTGTTTAATTCTCATATTTTCCCAGATCTCATTTTTCAGTATCATGATGAGGTATCCTTCTTTCCATTCCGTCAGTGACACGTGTCCGTCCTCCCAAATATTCCTCAATAAAACGTGGAGCATCATTGCAGTTACTTTTATATCTGACTTGAGTGTTTCAGCTTGTATATTATCTGGTCCTACTGCTTTCCCACTGTTGATTTGTCTGATAACCGGCCATCCTGATTTCTTCGATCGTTGGTGAGAATGTTTGTGTGCTGCTTCGATGTCCAGTGAGTTCAGTGTTGCTGGTCTATTCAAGAGTTTCTTGAAATGTTCTACCCATCTGTTCCTTTGTCCTTGAATTTCAGTAATTGGTTTGTCTCTTTTGTTGTTGACCTGTCTCTCTGGTTTACCATATTTCCTTACCAGGTTCTTCTGAACATTGTATAAGTCGTGTTCTGATTGGCAAGCAAATCACCCGATAAACTAACCGGGCTAAAGTCACAACACTGGCAAGTATACTGATTGATGATTATAACCAGTGAATAATAGAGCACATTTCTACTCGTCCAATTAGTAATAAGTGATGTATACAAGTATTTTAATTAAGAACATTTTGGTATTTTGTGTACTCAACTGATCTCGTTTCCCTTTATTGAAAAATCTGTCCACATTTTCATTAGATCAATATCATTAGCAATACTCGCGACAGACCTCTAACCAACTAAGGGAAGAAGATATGACTTGCCAAGTCATATGGTGTACATACGTTATTTAGGACAGATGGATGAGTGAGTCATATTAAGTAGACTATTCCCCTTTTCAATATTACCCTACCGATGTCAATGTCGCGGTCAGTCTTTCGTTCTGTAAATATACATGAACTGAAATTATGTTCATTTGACATTCAGCAACACATTTTCCGATACAATCATGTCTACTTCTACGGCCTAGTGGGATTGATTAAGTGTTAGGAGAGTACGTGATAGTTGAATTAGCTAACATAATATGGTAGTATCAAAAGCTATAAAGAGTTGAATCCTGGAATGATATGAGAATTGATACAGAAACTTTTTTAGTATTCATCTACTGGTAACAGCAGTATTAGGATGATGTCTAAGTTTCCCTCGTAATTAAGGTCAGTTTACCACTTGTTATTCTTTGACTCTAAGATTTTACTGACTATGAGGATATCCTAGTTACGTTACTATAGCTTCCTTAAAGCACAGATGGCATGGGGTAGAAATTCAGAGCAAACAATATCAAGATTATTTTCAGGGGTCTAATCTCAGAGAGTAATTTAGTCGCAAATGTTCATTCAGATCATAGGCGTATTGATCAAGTGTTCACTCTCCATCAAATATTAGAGTGTTAGTAGACTTGTGAGAGACCAATAGTCGTTGTGTTTTTGATATCAAACCCGTCTTTGTTTAGTTAAACAGAAATGTCCTCTTGAATTGTTTGCTGAAGGATATAACTGAGAAGTTTACTGATATGTTCAAGTTTCTGTACACAAATCTTTCAGGGAGAATGAAAACTTATAGACACCTCCCTTCATTGTTTGTCCCAGTGATGGGGTTAGATGAAGTTGGCTGATATAACTATTCCTCTTCATCTGTGCTGTTGATGACATTCTAGAAACAGCTCTGATGAAAGTAAGTAATAGTGTTGTAGGTCTGCTATCTGAAGAAAGACTTTTCCACCTTGAGCATGAGAATGATGTTGTTTTACTGTGAGATACAAGCAATACAAGCCAAGTGAATCGCCCTTAATCGAGAAGCCTGTTACGCTCGTATGGATTTGAGATGATAGAGAATATTTATAGTTCGCAATGAACAAGTTGCGGATGGTGTTATGATCTCTCGGTTGGATTGTTTGGTTGTAAGCTCTCATTGTTCTTCTAAATGACTTCATCAACACACACTTCAGAGAGAAATAAGCTATTTGAATTTATCTAGAACTGACGAACAACTTATTCTTTTGACCTGGAATTTGGTTGGTTGTTTTCCACAACTGTACGGTTATTTCCTCTCTTGACCTGAACTCTGACCTTGTAGTGAATAATCTTTTTTTCTATTGGTCGATTACGATGTGACTATTAATCAATACTTGATTGAGGTGCCAGGTTTCCAAAAATTCTCACGCTTTTTTTATGTTCCAACTGTTCTCTATTTCGACGTTTCTCCAATAGAACTCATGTCCACAGTTGCTCACATACATTGATACGAGAGAGGCTATGTCACGTCTCTTAAGAGCTAACTGGTGTTCAGGTGGACGTAGACGAAGAGTTACTATTTTATCTATTCTATATAGTGTTTGTCGCAGTTGTTGTACTTTGTCTTGCACATGATGTTGGGCTTGTCTTTGTTTGTCGTTGTGTTCTTTTGTCTACATAATAATGTTTGCTACGATTTCGTCGGCTTATGTGCTACACCTATTCCTAGTCGTCTTATTAACTAGTTCGTGATCCCAACATTATATATATATATATATATATATATATATATATATATATATATATATATATATATATATATATATATTAATATATATATATATATTATATAGTCAAGCTACTCACGAATTATCCAGTAAGAATATATGTAACAGTAGTCCATAAAAAACTCCTATCAGTCAGTACTCATTTATTATTCGCTCGGATATGACAATAATAATGATGATAATATTTCTATTCAGCATGATAGATCTTCAACATTAAGTAATTCTCAGCACCACTTGTGCAATATTGCGATCAATTTCGATCTGATGATAAGAATGTGAAATTTAGACCCATAGCAATAACTTCACATTTTCGCTAAACAATGAAAAAATTATTGATACTCTCACTTCAACCTGTACTAAAAGAGCGCGTTGATCCGTATCAGTTTGCTTACAAATACAAAAGTGGCACCTTAGATGCTGCTGTTGTTTCGCATCATAATATAGTGTTCAGCTTGAAAAAGGGTAAGAGCTATGTTCGATGAGCTTTTCTGGACTATACTTATGCCTTTTATTTCATTCCAAGACAACTTTTGCTTAACAAGTTAACCGGCGTCAACACTGACATCTGAATAACCAATTAGCTATGTTTTTACCTCTCTGGAAGAGTACCGAATACAGTTAGCAAGATATGTGGTGAATCTTTTGAAGTGATTATTAATATGATTGTAGATAAACATCTAAAGTCTTGCAAATTCCTGTCAAATGTTATCCTATCAGATGCTAACCATCCACTTCATTCATATCTTTCTCCTTGTATATCTTCTGGTAGAACGAGACGTCAATACACTAGAATACATGCACGCAAGCAAAAGAATAAAAGCTCTACAATATCTTATCTAGCAAATACACAATGTGACGAACAGGTTGTTAAAGTTGATCTAGTCAATAACTTATACTCTTTAACATGTTTTTAATTGAAAATGTTGTACAGATTCAAATCCTTTTTATTCCGGGTGGCTTATTTATCGAACTTATGCATATATGCATGAATTTATCAGTTTCTTTTAATGTTTTTTTCTGTTTGTAAAAAGCTTGGTGAAATATCTCGTGTTGAGAATTCTATATTGTACCAAAAATATAATGTTGAATAAAGCCTATACAAATAATAATAATAATAATAATAATAATAATAATAATAATAATAATAATAATAATAATATGCATTCAAATTGTAATTATTGGAGAGCACATTTTAGAAAAGCTTTTAACAGTTGATTCACAGATCCATCTACAATAATGAGAGCTTTCTATGAATTTTAGATGTTACAATTACTATTTGCATCCATCATATATGAGATGTATGAATTTCATTGTATGTATATATTCGTCCTTCGTTTTTTTTTTCAAGGAATATACAAGGATAAACATATACCAACAACTACAGTACTTCCATTTGTTTCCTGGTCGTTAGTATTGAAGTAAGCCTCTTGTGACAGCATATGAATACTTTTAGGTGTTTGAACAAATTTAAAATTTCATGTATCTGTAGTAAAGAAATACTCTGAAGCTTGTATATAAACACACAAATGGACAATAAGCCCTTATTTCTGAAAAAAACCCTAACATGGTGGCACTATAATTTATAAACGAACTAACCAGATGATGCTTATTGTACTTTTGCGGAAAATTCATTCATCCATACGCTTACAATGCACTTTGAATTGCAAATGACGCCAGTTCGTGATACGAACTCTAACCATCTGTTTATAGCCTTAACCTTAAATACCTAGTCTAACAAGGAACGATGTAGGGACTATTAAGGATATATTCGGGTCCCTGTCAAGATTCAACTCCGCCTGTAGCTCTTCCAGAGTTACTGCCGGTCCCAAGCCCGGGTAAAGGAGGAGGGTTGGGCATGGGGTTAGCGTCCCCATCCCGTAGAAACCTAACTCGCTAAAAAAACGCTAACCAGAAAAAATAACTCAAACCATTTAAACCCTGCCCTGGGAGTTAGAGGTAATATGACGCTTCATGGTGAAAGCCGAGTTCCTTCGGAAGCCACGAGGCCGATGCCCCTTCTAACAACCAGAGCAACAATTTTTATAGGTACATGGAACGTCCGGACAATGTGGGAGACCGGGAAGACCAGTCAAATAGCAACGGAAATGAGGAGATACAACTTGGCAGTACTGGGAATCAGTGAAACCCATTGGACCCAAGCTGGACAACAAGGGCTAAATACGGGAGAGATGCTGCTATACTCCGGTCACGAAGAGGAAAATGCTCCACACACTCAGGGAGTTGCTCTAATGCTATCCAAAGTAGCACGAAATGCACTTGTAGGATGGGAATCTCACGGATCCAGAATCATCAAAGCATCATTCAAAACAATGAAGGAGGGTATCACAATGAACATTATCCAATGTTATGCACCTACCAATGATAGCAACGACGACGTTAAGGATCAATTCTATGAGAGGCTGCAATCAATCATAGAGAAGTGCCCAAGAAAGGACCTCACCATTCTGATGGGAGATCTAAACGCCAAAGTCGGAATGGACAACACCGGATATGAAGACATCATGGGACTGCATGGACTGGGAGAGAGAAACGAAAACGGGGAAAGATTTGCAAATCTGTGTGCATTCAATAAATTGGTCATAGGCGGTACAACATTTCCACACAAACGTATACACAAAGCTACGTGGATCTCACCGGATCACACCACAGAGAACCAGATAGATCACATTTGCATCAATAAAAAGTTCCGAAGGACAATGGAAGATGTGAAAACCAGGAGAGGAGCGGACATAGCTTCAGATCATCACCTGGTTGTGGCCAAATTGAAACTGAAGCTAAAGAAGAACTGGACAACTGGACAAACAGCACCACAAAGGTTCAATACAGCCTTCCTTCGAGATACTGACAAACTCAATGAATTCAAGGTAGCTCTCAACAACAGGTTCCAAGCCTTACAGGATCTACTGAAGGAAGAAGAAACTACTATGGAGGATAGCTGGAAAGGTATCAAAGAAACATTAACTTCAACGTGTCAAGAGGTTCTGGGCCCCAAGAAACATCATCACAAGGAATGGATCTCTACAGAAACACTGGACAGGATCAAAGAAAGAAAGAACAAGAAGACAGCAATTAACAACAGTCGAACAAGAGCAGAGAAAGTCCAAGCACAAGCAGAGTACATAGAAGCAAACAAGAAAGTGAAGAAGAGCATTAGAGCTGATAAGCAAAAATACGTGGAAGAACTAGCAACGACGGCGGAAAAAGCTGCAAGAGAAGGAAATATGAGACAGCTTTACGATACGACGAAGAAGCTTGCAGGGAAATACAGTAAACCAGAGAGACCAGTCAAAGACAAAGAAGGAAAACCAATCACTGAGATTCAACAACAGCGCAACAGATGGGCAGAGTACTTCGAGGAACTCCTGAACAGACCGGCTCCAATGAATCCACCGGACATCGAAGCAGCACACACAGATCTTCCTATAAATGTCAATCCACCAACGACAGAAGAAATCAGAATGGCCGTCAGACAAATCAAGAGCGGGAAAGCAGCAGGACCTGACAATATACCAGCTGAAGCGTTGAAGTCAGACATCGAAGTAACTACAAGCATGCTTCATCTTCTATTCAAGAAGATTTGGGAGGAGGAACAAGTGCCGATGGATTGGAAAGAAGGACACCTCATCAAGATTCCAAAGAAAGGAGATCTGAGCAAGTGTGAAAACTACAGAGGCATTACACTACTGTCAATACCGGGTAAAGTCTTCAACAGAGTGTTACTGAACAGGATGAAAGACGCAGTTGACGCTCAACTTCGAGATCAACAAGCTGGATTCCGTAAGGACCGGTCGTGCACAGACCAGATTGCGACACTACGGATCATCGTCGAACAATCAATTGAGTGGAACTCGTCACTCTACATCAACTTCATTGATTATGAGAAGGCATTTGACAGTGTAGATAGGAGGACGTTATGGAAACTTCTTCGACACTACGGAGTTCCTGAGAAGATTGTCAACATTATCCGGAACTCATACGACGGACTACAGTGCAAAGTAGTGCATGGAGGACAGCTGACAGACTCATTCCAAGTAAGGACCGGAGTAAGACAAGGCTGTCTACTCTCTCCCTTCCTGTTTCTTCTGGTGGTCGACTGGATTATGAAGACCTCGACATCTGAGGGAAACTACGGCATACGATGGACAGCTCAGAACCAATTAGACGACTTGGACTTCGCAGATGACCTAGCCCTCCTATCACATACACACGAACAAATGCAGATAAAGACAGCCAGCATAGCAGCAGTCTCTGCATCAGTAGGCCTCAACATACACAAAGGGAAAACCAAGGTCCTCAAACACAACACGGAGAACAGCAATCCAATCACTCTTGATGGCGAAACTCTGGAAGACGTGGAATCCTTCACATACCTGGGAAGCATCGTCGATAAACAAGGAGGTTCAGATGCAGACGTCAAGGCGAGGATTGGCAAAGCTAGAGCGGCATTCCTTCAACTGAAGAACGTATGGAACTCAAAACAACTTTCAACCAATATCAAAGTCAGAATCTTCAATACGAACGTCAAGGCAGTTCTACTGTACGGAGCTGAAACTTGGAGAACTACAACAACCACCATCAAGAAGGTACAGGTATTTATTAATAGCTGTCTACGCATGATACTCAACATCCATTGGCCGGATACCATCAGCAACAACCTTTTGTGGAAGAGAACCAACCAGCTTCCAGCTGAAGAGGAAATTAGGAAAAGACGATGGAAATGGATAGGACATACATTGAGGAAATCATCAAACTGCATTACGAGACAAGCGCTAACTTGGAATCCTGAAGGGAAGCGGAAAAGAGGAAGGCCAAAGAACACATTACGTCGGGAAATAGAAGCAGATATGAAAAAGATGAATAAGAACTGGAAAGAGCTTGAAAGGATTGCCCAGGACAGGGTTGGATGGAGAATGCTGGTGAGCGGCCTATGCTCCTTCACGAGGAGTAACAGGCGTAAGTAAGTAAGTAAGTAAGCTGTCAAGATTCGAGAAGACGGCTAATATACACTGATGAGGACAAGTTTCTTCGTTGTTATTTTCTAAGTTTACAAGTAGAGCAACCGATAAAAGACTTTATAGATTTCCTAAATATGTAAAAGTTGTTTACATTTAATAATATTATTGTTTTCTTTTTCATAAGCTATTTACTTTACACAAGTTGTTTTCTGATTGCCTGATGACTTGCTGGAAATTTTTCGCGGTTGTTTTAACCACTTCCCTATATTATATATATTCTTGCCATGAACTACGAATTTCGAAAAACTTGAATAAACCCCCTATAGTGATTAATCACTCTCTTTGTAGTGACTAAATTTGTGAGGTGATTCCGGAATTCTAGTGAGAGCTTGTGATCAGTGGAGTTCAACCATGTTGGATGTGATAAAGTTCCCAACCAAGTATGTTGGAAGGTGCTAAGACCCTATTATGAATTGATTGGAGTTAAACGGATGAAACATGGGATTTTCACTCACTGGTGGTCACTTCTGTGGATTCTCATATTATCCAGTGTTATATCCTAGCTAAGGTTAAATTCTGGAAAACTTCTAAGAACTATTTATGGACTAATATTGTACATATATTCTTATTGTATAAGTGTTAAGAAACTAAACTGTATATATTTATATTCCTCTTATTATAAGCTTTTATTTGTCTATTTGTTATTGTTATATGATTTACTATCCTCAAGCTATTCTCAATCTATTGGTCAGTCTCTCATAATCACACCTACTGTTGCCTTGAACTTGTACAAATGTAATTCCTTATTTTATGGTGTGATGTGATCTGATTTTGCTAGTATATAAACCAAGTATGTTTGAAATATGTAATTTATATCGCGGAGGCTGTGATTGACTTTCTGGACTTAACAGACAGGGTTAGGCGGAAATAAGGAATAGTTGGAACTCTAGGCTGGTATATGCGTCGTTTGTTGATCGTATAAGCCAGCGTATTTGAATTGGCAATCATATTTCGTTATAATCGTATGGGTAGGAACATAACATAATTCTTGCTGGTTTTCAGTGGTTGCTTAACCACATGATTTTTATCTATGAAAATAAGAATATCTCTATAAACTTCCATAGTAACATTTTACATATATTGTGTGTAAAAACTAACCAATTCACGGGAAAGTTATATAATACTGTTCATTATTTATATTCATTCACGAGAGATGTTATCTACTATTGTTACTAAAGTAGGCTCGATAACTGACACTAAGTATACTGCATTACTATATTATTGGAGATGTAATTGAATATCAATGTAATAACTGTCAAACGTGTAGAATATACCAGCAAAATAGAAAAGTCGAAATTTGAGCAGATAACAATGTTATCTGATTCATTTGAATATTTATATTGAAAAAGTAGTTTGTACAATTTTGAAATGTTTTCTTCGATCACAGAAGTATACTCTTTTCATGTAGTTTAAATAGTAATTTCTACATTCTAGTTAATTTACTTTGGTGTGCAATCAAATAAAAATCCTGTTTCAAGGTCATCAAACAAGATGGCCGGTTTCAATCATAGAATACATATTTTGCCCAATCTATTTAAATAGATGACTTGGTTAGTTTAACACAAATTATAAACAAAACTCTGATGATTATCAATAAACAGACACATTATTTGGTATGAATGTCATTTTCCAATATGTATATACATATATATGAACCCATTTCAGATACTATGTTTTACGTAGACATACAAATACTACGTGTATTTATAGTTCAAAAACCTACATGGTCGGTTTCACACATTCAAAAGATTTTATATACGTATATGAAGATGATCGCTGAAGTGTAATTGTACATATATTTCACACATATACACACATACACATACCTACATTAGATAATATGTTGAAGAGTATTGACCATTTATAAATTATTTTGGGGTTAATCTATGTAGACATACCAGCTAACACACGTGGGCACATAAAAATAGGGTCTATTTTATTTAATATTCACATTTTCATGTAAATATCCCTGACAAACAATCAACAAAATCCCGAATATATATACATATATATGCGCATGTTTAAGGCAAGTTATTTTAAGATAAAATCTATGCCATTCAATATAATTCTATTAAAACTAGTTTCATACAGAGTTCAACAAAGATCCAAACTTTCACTTGTAGATATATATATATATACATATTGTGAACAATCATTCTAATCAAGAAAAACAAAAATTTTTTTTAATTCTTATTAACAAAGATTGAACAAACAAAATGGATTTAATTTTTGAATTATTTCTATAAATGAAAACAATTAGGAAACAAAATAATTAATTTTAATAAAATGTCATCTCCTTTAAACAATTACTGTTACGTAACATTATTATTATTATTATTATTATTACTATTACCATTTCTATTACTATTACATCATATTTAAATCATAAATAACATGGTAAATATTCAATGTTTTATACAAACAATACATTTAAATTATTTTATTTATATAGTATTAATTCTATTATATTCAATATGTTATATTCAATGTGAAAATACTAATAAATTAAAACATTATGAATTTGATAATGATTTTAATGATTTAACAGAAACTACACCACAAAATCTTCAATTAATTCGAATGAAAAAAGGAATAGACAATTCCAATGATAATCATATTGACATTGAACATAATATTGAAACTTTAAAAGATCATTTTAATCGTTTAAACAAAGTAAATTATAATGATCATGATGATAATGATCATGATAATAATAATAATAATAATAAATTAACTAATCATGATGAAGTGAATCTATTAAAATCTTTATCAAATTATAATGATAAACCAAATGAACAAAGTACAACATTTACATTTATTGAAATGATTGTACAACGTACAGTAAATAAATATATGAATGTAATACGTACAAGATCTGATTGGTTGAAACGATTATTACAATTAGTTAAAGAAGAAAGAGATATACGTTCAAGATATAATTGTTTTACAGATGCATGCATTTATAAAATTCAATTATTTACAACACAACTTAAAGCTCATCTTCTTAGAAATACAGTTCATTTAGAACCAATTCAGCATAAAAATCATAGAAATATAGATTTACATTTGAAACGAATGAAAAGATCAATACCAGAATCATCAGTATTTTCAACATCATTTGGTATTAATGATTCAACTATTGAAATTTTAAATGATGGTTCAGAAATACAAGATTTATTATTTCTACATGATGATGTTACAGAAGATGATGCTTTACGATTACCAGATGAAGTAAATAAATTAAATTTAATAAGACATCGTGAAGATGAGGATTCTATGACAAATAGGACAAATAATAATGATAGTAAACATAAATCAATCAAATTTGATAATCCTGATAAAATTGATGTGGCTAGATTTAGTCAAGAATTGACTGGAGATGTTTTATCTAAGCATATAAAAAGTCAAACAGTTACAGCATCTATTTTCACTGACATGACAGAGGGCAATTCAATGAATATTGCTACAAATGTTAATGATAATAATAATAATAATAATAATAATAATAATAATAATGACGTCAGTAGTAGTGTAACAACACCGTTTATACCTATTCAACAGTTACATATATCAATGGATAACCAATCAAATTTGTTAATAGACAGTGAGCCAAATCTATATTCAGATAATTCAGTGAATAATGAGGATAATAATCTTATTGAAGTTAATCACAAAAATCATGATGAAGAATTACCTATAAGTATGACTGAAAAAGTTTCAAATCTTTTGTTAGATGAATCAAATGATCAGAAAAATACTTTGAATGATGATGAAAAAGAGAGAAAACAAGTAGAAGATTTAGTCAATAGTACAGTATTCATAGAAGATGAAAATAATATTCATGCATCATCCTTTTCTACATCTTACACTGAGCAACCAACATTATCATCACCAACTGAAACAATTGCATTAACAACTAGTTTGCCCATTTCATTGGATAATCTATTATCTACACCGAATTCAATAGATTTTACAACTGATGAATTATTCGACCAGATGAATACAACATCATCATTATCACCATTAACCACATCAACAATAACAACTACAACAACAACAACAACCGATAACGATCATTCAGAAGTATATCAACATTCAATGAAACCATCATTAAATATTAGAGCTATTTCATTAACTGTTGAAGAAACATTAGCTATACCATTTGGTTTGAATAAATTCGATGGACGACCATATGAGAATTGTACTGGACAATATGAAAATTATTGTTATAATGCAATAAAATGTGTTTATATTAGTGTATTAGAAACAGCTGCTTGTTAGTAAGTTTAATAATAGTTTATTCATAAAAAATTATTCGTAAGTTCTATAACATACAGGATGTATAAATTTATATTATATTTTATCATTTAAAGTTTATATAGAATATATAGATAGTAGCTAGCAATGGAATCCAAGAAGCGCGTTTCGTCTTAATCGAAACTCATAAGCTGGATGTACCTGTAATACATGCACATTCACTGTTGTCAGTAACATTTTCCATGAAAAGGGTCAATCTTTGATAATGATGAACTTTGTTCTGCAAGTTACACCTACTGATTTCGTCAATATCAGCCCTCGTCAGTACGGTAGACAAGCTTCTATGTTAATGTACAATGGGAAACCCCACCGCTAAAGTATCTGTTGTGATATGAATGGTTGAATAATTCTAGATTATAGAATAAATACTAATTAGCGTTATGACAGTTGTGTTAATCAATAAAATTACTAGTATTCTTAATGCTGGCAAACTGATAATCTTGACTCACGGAGTATAGTAGAACTTACACTGGAAATATTTATAATCATGTCAAGTTTAGAAATCTTTTTAATTATCAAGCATACAACTGATGAGCGACTTTGTTAATCTCTCAAAGATGATGAACTTTAACTAGAACAGTGATAATTTTATCATTCCAAGCACTGACCTTAGTTGGTTCCATCTACATACTGATAAATCTAAGGGTCTGGACTGAATATCACAATATTTCAGTTAGATTATGTGACACAATGTTGGTTGATGTAGGAGAAAGTTAGAAGAAAGCTCGGAGTGGGCGAATCAAGACTTGGCATCTATCTATGAAATCATGGACAGTTTGACTCATTCATGTTGGTAGGTATAGACTACTAGGTTAAGGTTGGGGAATTACCATAAGCAATGCTTAGTGGTGTGACGCAGTCGCACAGATAGATGTATTCGTTCTTTGTCTTCCTTTAAATCATGAATTTCAAAATTAGCTTAACCTTTCTGCTAGTTGGATTCTTATTTCTTTCTTGATTCATATTGTTTATGTCTGACACTTTTTATTACCACATATCTCACTGTGCTAACACAGTGTGTTAGCTTGAACCGATGCACATATATGCCAAGTACTACGTTGCATATATTTGACTGACTGATATGAGTAGTCTGTTTTTCATTTTATCAACCCCTTCCTGTTATTTTGATTATCTCAACAAACTGATTTCCATATAGATGGTGATGAGTTTTATTACTGGTGAAAATGTATATATTTGCTCGTAACTTAGGATACATAAACGTATTTGATAAACATCGCACGAGAATTAATTACAAAACTTTGATATATGACCCTTATGATTTTCTAGCATGTTTTAAGTTTTTGTTAATTTGTGTGAAATGTTTTCTCGACTATGTTTATAAGCAGTAAAAATTCATATGATTCCGATGATATGACCTTGAAAAGTTGATATTGTCAAGTGACAGACTTGACATTTGCTATCTGTCATGTAGGAAAGCATGCTTGTGTATATGTATATGCGTGGTAACCTATGAAAATTGGTAAGGTTGATGTTTGCATCTTATGAAGTAGTATATTTACAAAGTTTAACAATTTACGTAAAATAAATATTCCTTTCGGTGAATCATTAGGGATATGTTCATGACCTGCGAAAAAATGATTTAAAAACAAATACATGTGCAGTGTCACATAGAATGTCATAGAAAAATTCTTGGATAGCTATTTATCAACAAAATTCGACGTATCAGCTCAGTGGTGATTATTCTGTACTCTCATAGACCGCCATCAGAAAACAAAAATCACTGAACAACTGCTTCTTACTAATATGGGGCTCCTCAGCAGTGCGCATTCACGAGGAATGTAATACTAGGGAGAAACAGCTGTTCGGTGCTTCTTGGTTTCCGAAGTCAGACTGGCGAAGGTCACTTTGTGATTTAAACTATGAAAAGTCCATAGTATCCCCAAACTCTCTGATATTTCCCGTTTCACTTCGATGAATTTTGATCATCCAATAACTGTTTTAGAGTCTCACAAACTGTTCGTACATATGATGTCAATTAGTGGTGAAAACTAATCTGAACAGCATTCACAAACTCTTTATCTTATTAATGATAATGGTTTCACTAGTTTCTGAGGCTAGTGAGAATTCACAACTGATTGAATTCGGCTACGTTGAAAGTCAAACAATTACCTACGATTGCTATTGAACGATAGTCGCAACATATAATGAAATGGACTAATAGTGGTGATGTGAAAATTTGAATTTCAGCTTACTGATATCATTCTCACTGCAAGAGCTGAGGGTACGGGGTTCGATCCTTGGGAGGGTCATGGATACGTACTGCTGTGGAACATCATACTAGGATGAAACAGCTGTTCAATACAGCAAAAGTATGCTTTGTTGACGAATCAATCAGATTCAAGGTAGTGTCTGATAGATTTCTGTGCATAATTTACAAGTCAGTGACAGATAGTTTGTATATTATTATTTTTCAAGACGTTTAAAGTTAATAACATAGGAAGACTAAAATATAGGAGCTATAATTTTAGTGGTATTTGAAATCAAGGAACTAACTAGATAAATATTCATCCAAATCACTACAAAACTTCACCCCTACTTTCTTACCTATACCCCTAATCTTAAACCATAATCCTGATCTTAATTGAGGATTTTATGTAATAAGTTATTCGTTTATATCACCTTTATTCTGATTGTCTGCAACTTAGCTTTATTTCCTCAAGATCATTTCACTAGAGGTCGTCCGTGAAGTAAGCCGATAAGATCAATGCTTCTTAGTTTACAGTACTTCTCCGGTTGACACTAATCCGTAACGAAATAATATTAAATGTAAATTAGACTTTACAGGCCATTCAAACTAAAAAAAGACTGTAAAATTCCAAAATTCCACTAAATGAAACAATACTTTTTTAATAAAATTTGGTTACGTAATCCGACCTTATTTGTAAAGACATTGATTGTGTGCAAGTTATAGAAGTTACCATAATACGATTTTTTCGAGGGTATACCTACCACAATGCTAATATAATAAAATGATGACGTAAATCCTTCATCGAATGCTAGTTTGTATATTTGGCTATGGGTGGGAATTTTTGTATCTGATATCTAAGAATGTCACCAGGCTTCCCAAAGAGAATTAGGTGGGTGAGGAAAGCTCAGTTCGCACCTGCAGTCTACTAATTAAAATCATGTTGTTTTGGCTAGATAAATCAGGATATATATATATATATATATATATATATATATATATATATATATATATATATGTATATATGTATATACATATAAGAATGTTCATTTGGAATTCATGTGGTTTATTTTCGGCTTATTACTAATTTTCTCGTTTGATGGCTGAACTTAATAAAGAAACTGTAAAGTAAAGAATTCAATTAGATATTTTATTTATGTATATACTTACATGTAATTAGAGATGTATGAATCAAGACAAGAGATTTTTCTCATTTAAAGAATGTAAATTTTTAATTTGCGCCAGATCAATTACTACATAATCTGTAGATTTAGAATATAGAAATTCATATTTCATTTCATTACTATCCTTCATTTAACCTGGTTCCCCATGTGGGACATAAGCTGTCAATCAAGGATCCCAACCAACTCTATTATGGGCCCTCTTTTCCAATTAATACCAAGCACGATTCACGGTCTTAATGTTTGCCTTGACATTCCATGGTTATGCGTCCGTTGGTCTGTCTCCTTCCCTTTTGCCTTGAGGATTCCGAGTTTGACATTGTCTCGTGGTTCAGTTTTGTGGTGCCTACAAATTGCATTCTGTCCATCCCGGTGTCTTTCCTAGATTTCCTCATCAACTAGCAGTTGTTTTGTTCTATTTTTGGTGGTATCTGGCCAATGGATCTGGAGTATCATGATTAAAAAAGTATTCATCAATATCTGTCCTTTCTCAATGATGAATGTGGTAGAACTTCAGGTTTTATCTCCCTACCACAGAACTGTCTAAACGTTGGTGTTGAATCTTGAGTGACAAATCATTTGAATTAATGATATTCCTCACTGGTGCTATTTCACCTCATCATTTTTGTGGAGTTTCGTTTTTTGATCTCAGTGCTCAATGAGCAATCAATAAACACATCGATCCAATTTATCAACCAATTATAAAAATAATGGACAAATGTAGGATCAAGAATCAAGTTAAAAGGGAGCGACAATTAAAATAGATATACATGCAACGACAGGTTAAAGGTCAGCAACAATCAATCAAGGTCGATAGATTAAGCTGTTAGTCATATAAGAAGAATTTTGAATACCTCAATCCTACATGAAGTTTGTGCTGATAATGCTTTTCAGAATAACAATGCAAACTCCATAATTAAAACATCCGGCTAAGAGAGCGTAACTCCATTAAAGTTATCCACCTGAATTGATACTCTTATCCATCATCTCAAAATGATTTACTTTAATAATTCTGAATCATAAGAATTAAAATATACAATGTTAAATGAATGAATTTGGTTAAAATTAACATCAGTACTCAACATTTTTTTTATAAAACTGCTCTTTCGAACTATGTAGAAAGTTCAAATGTAAATACGTCATAGTATTTCAATGACGGCTATTTAACAATATAAACCAAAGGTAGACAACAAATTAAAATCAGGAAAGGTCAAGGTGATGAAAATCTGAATTGTTAATTGATTGGTTGAATAGTTGTAGGTATAAACATTACCAATAAGTCACTTCAGTTGAATTAAACTGATCTAATAGTTGGTTTGATATTTTAATACATTGATAATAAGCATATAGTTTTGAGATATGAAAAAAACATTTGTCTCTGATAGTTAGGTAGTTTACACTGGTTTCATCCAAAAAGCCAACTTAAGTGAACCGTAATACCATGAACTCTAGTTAGTTTTCGAATTATTTACAAACTAAACATTACGTAAATTGTTCTCAGTTGAAGGACTATTTTGAACTAACTAGAACTGGACATTTACAAGGTTGTGTTGGGTTCGATTCATTGAGCATCTTCCATAAAATATTACTAATTTCATTCACATTATTATCATTTTTAATCATTTCTTATTCTCATTCATAATAGCATTCATTTATCTACTCAGGGAAAAGGTTTTACCATGTAGTAGAATGTTTGACTTTATTATCCTATGCTTTTTCTTATTTCCTAAGAAACAAAAGAACTGAGGGACAGTAGAAAGGATATCTTGTTGTTAACTTTTAGAAGTAACTCAAGGGCTCAATGGGGGTTAATGTTTCGGTTGTTGTTTATAGGTAGATTACGTCATCGGTCCCACAGGTATAGAGCGAACTGATCAGTTATCGGACTAGACAATACAATACTGTTTCTACAATAGTGACACTATCACACGAACCTCGATAAGATTTTAGTATCTATTTTTTTTTTTTTTTTTTTGAAGATGCAACATTTACGAACGTCCGCTATTATTAACTGTACTCTGTGGACACTACACATTAAGAACATGCAATGATAACGAGCAAACCATTATTTTACCGGATAATTATTTTATATTAATATGTAAACCGTTGCCCAACTTCTTATAGTAATATCAGTGAAAAGAAAATCCTCGTCACTAAAGTATTTCCCTCATTTTTTAAATCAGGATTATCGATCTGATCGTAATAAGGGCATCTCTTCTGTATGCGTCCAGATATCAGTATTAATTCCGTGAATGAACTACTGTAGGACTGAGAATTTTACAGTTGATTAATAACCGACTTACTAGTGGTCAATATCACACTTATCTAATTTTTAGCGCTGACTGAATTCTGCTGATCGGGTTTGCAACGTTACCATTAATATGGGTGACTCATTCAAACATATATGGTAAACATCAGTACATAGTTGCAGTGATTATTGAGTTTCAATGGAGTTCATGAACCTATCAATGTTAGATCACTACTGAAAATCTGGAAACACTGGATGGCTTAGTGGTCCAGAGGTTAAACCTTTGCGCGAGACTGAAGGTCTTGAGTTCGAGTCTGGCGTGCGGAAATGTGGATCCACATTGCGGAAGAGTTCCATACTAAAACGAAAGGACTGTCCAGTGCTCCCAGGTTCTCAATGATAGTCTAACATTGATTGGTTCATGATTTCAATTGAATATCTGGTAAAGTTGTTAGACAACATTCGAAGCTGTGTTTAACTACTCATGCTTTTCAGTAGTACATCAGATAGTTTGTTTTTCCTAGTTCTCTAGATCACTTTCTTTTGACAATAAGATTTTATTATCGTGATTTTTGTCAAACTAATAGATAAGTACGCTTTTTCGGTTTGTTTAAAGTTGTAGGACTGGTTACACAGGTGTTCGTTGTGATATGTTCAATTTACCACAAACATTGGATATACTGAAATCTTTTCGTGAAGAAAGTATTGATATCAATTCACTTCATCAGCCAACAGCATACATCTTGCATAATGTGATTGAAGCAACAGCGTAAGTTCATATTAAAATAGAATATATGTGACAAATAAAATTATTTAATAATGCTATGAATATAATAAAACTGTCAAGTTTACTTAAACCTTGGAACTAACAATATAACAATAGAGAACTTCGTTTCAACTGTTTGTACAATACAGGCAACTCGAAAAAAAGCATTAAGTTCATGATATAAATGTGCTTTGAATGCAAGTAAAAAATTGTATGAAAACAAGGAAATATCATGAACTAACTTCCATTAGTGAGTCATTGAAGAACCAGATAGAACTGGATAGTATTTCTACTTGTACAACTGCGCACCGAAATAGATATACTCCATACAAATAAGGAAATAAAATTGTGAAGAGATAGAGGAAGAAGTGGAAGTGTTATAACTTGTGACCTGTGTGCCCTGTTAATGCATAACGTAATGATACTGCCAATTAGAGAGCAGTGAATAATCGATCAGACCAACGACGCATAAAACCCGTGCGAGCAGTCTAGAGTCCTGATTGGTCCTGCTTACTGCCTAGCCCAGCCAGTTAAGTCCAGAACACCAATCTCAGCTTCTGCAATATGAATCATTTACTTCAAACATACTCGGTCTATATACCAATCAAACAGACCACATCGTACAACAAAATAGGAAACAACATTTACACAAGATTTGGCCAAATGTGGCTATGAACGTGGGAGGTAATGATTAATAGACAGGGCATAATTCAAGAATGGTAAATCGTAAAATAATAGTTCATAGGTCAAAATAAAGCTTATAATAAGAGGGGCATGAATATGAACAGTTGAGTTATTTAACAATTATACAATAAAGATATACGTATAGTATTGGTCCATAAATGGATTCCAAAGTTACCATTCGTTATACTTATCGGGACATAACAGGAATTATGGTCAAAAGCAAATAACTTAATACAAATAAATGAATGAGAGCAGTATGTAATGGGAGAGACGGTTCGACTAGAAAAAATACAACTAGAAAGAATCCTTTGAGTTAAAGAACTTCCCAACTTAATGGAGTGAAATAATGATATATCTTGCAACCTATAGGCCTAAACTGTCTTCTTAGCCGGTTCAGATGACCCTAACTGCTTTTACATGTCAACTGGAAAATTAAAAAGAGGGGTGACTTGCGAGTGGAAGCTTTACTCCAAGGTTAGTCTATGTACAGAAAAAAAGAGAGTATTTATGGAGTTATACATGAACATGGGCTTTTGGAAATTTCCAGAATCATACTTAATATGGTAGCAGTATAGGCACATATTCACGCAAAACCATGGAAAGTGATTCTGAGTTTTCTAGATGTTTCTGCGAAGCTTTTATTAATAAAACGTTTTCTGGCCCTCTAAAACCTCTGATAAGGGATACTTCGAGACTTCTTCAACGAAGAATATTACATTACGATCGCAAATGGTTTTTATTCCGATCCATGTCTGATAACGTTTTAAACAACTGAGTTGCAGTATCTCTCGGACTTTAACCAAGGATTCACGATAGACCAACAAATGCCAGTCCTGTACAGCTTCCATACCACAGGATCATGAATGACTTCTCCGCTTTTTTCAACCAGATCCAGGATCGACAAATAAAGTAATATGTGAAAGTTGCTGGGACGACTTTGTAGCACATCTAATGACATCAGTGATAATTACCTTAATGTTTATCTAGTTGAAATGTGTGCGATGAAGCTTCTCTTCGAAATGAAAAATCAGTTCACAAACATATCCAATTATTATAGAGATTTTTAGCTTGAGTATTATTGGTTTTCATTGAAAGTCAAAATTTAACCTTCACAATATCGTCCAACAAAACAATCAAAACTCTGGAATTAAACTATTCACCTGGTATAGGATGAATGCTTATAACTTTCTCCTTCACAACATCATGAACGTACTGTAATTAAATTCTAAGTTTACTTGGAAAGTAACACGTTTAAAATTAGTCACAGTACGTGCCCTAATTGTAGTGAACAAGAACACGAGTGGAGACAATCGGATGTATTTGACACGAAATTACAGAGCATCTCAATAAAATCTGAGAACCATATAGTAAATAGTTAATTTGCAAAATATCAATCCATCATATCAAACTGGACTGTTCCTGTTGCAAACATCAATCTACTGTCTCAGATTTCCTTGTTTATGAGTTTTCATACCAATTGCGTTCCGTTCCCGTTCTTTCCTTATCGACCTTCTACTGAAATACATTCTATGCCTGACCACCACTATATACTACTTGTGTAGATATAAGTAACCCACACCACGTAATGACTTGGAGAATAATCTATTCAGCGTAATAAGATTTCATAAAAGTTTACTATAGTTACATAAAGCTGTAAGTTACATGAAATACTACAGAAAAAAAATAATTACGTGGATTTTAATTCTAGTTTTACTGATTAAATCAGCTGTAATAATGAGAGTATATATTTTTGTTAAATTGAATAATTTGGATTCAAATTCCAATTAGTACGTGTTAGACAATTTAGGAATTTACCATGGCAATAAAATAAGTGAAAAAATAAAAGAGGAAAAGTATTAGAAATATTAATGTATTTTTACTATTAGCATGGAAATTAAAATACTGTTCGAGTTCAAATGATATATGAACAAGTGTAGTAATTTGTTGATTACATAAACACGCACAAATACCTGATAGTTAGTAATTTCATAATTCGGTAAACTGAACAAATATTTTTTCCCAAACTAGAAAAAGAATGATTTATATAAGAGTACCGATAAATAATACTTAGCATTTCGGATCCCCATTAATGTGATAATCGTTAATTATATATTCAACGTAAGGTCTTGGATAAATCAGTATCGAGATAAGTTTACATATAATGTCAACGCAATGAGATATAAGTGGTAAGATGAATACCTCACTCACTTACACATTTTACTCCTCAAGGAGGAGCATAGGCCACCCACCAGCATTTTCAATCCAACTCTATCCTGAGCAATGCTTTCCAGTTGATACTCATCCTTTTCATGTCTGCTTCCGATTTCAGACGCCATGTGTTCTTTGGCTTTTCTCTTCTTTTCCCTTCAGGATTACAAGTTAGTGAATGCTTCGTGATGCAGCCTGATAATTTCCTTAGCTTATGTCCAATCCAATTAAAGCGTCATTTTTTAGTTTCTTCTTCAGATAGAAGTTGGTTTGTTCTCTCCCACAGTAGGCTGTTGCTGATGGTATTCGGTCAACGGACAATGAGTATCTTGTGTAGAAGATTGTTTAAAAATACTTATACTGCTTTGATGATGGTTGTGGTAGTTCAACAAAGTAGTATAAAATGAATCAATGTAGTTATAGTAGTAGGGAAGATTAGACAGAGAATATGATTAAAGATAGGAAAATGAATTTACAGAGTAAGATGAGCATTTTAAGGCAAAGAGTGAATGAATCTACGTTACTGTGATCGATTTTCGGCCAGGTCATCCAACATATTCAACCGTTGGTTGAGATAATTAAGTGGATCTCAAGCAGGAGGCAGTCTACATTTACTTACACGGATCAGTTCAACTGTCAATAACTACGTGAACTGATCATACGCCATAGTTTAACCATCCGTAGTTTTTTCGAACCTACTTCGATGCGCGATGATTGTTAGTGCTAGAAAAGGTTTATATTTCTACAACCACATATATAGTAGTAGTTTATTAAAACATTGGAAATTTCAAGGGTCAGTGTAGGCTTGTGTAACGAACTTAAGGTTAATGACAAATGAAAAAAGATGAGAACAGTAAATGAAGCTATAATCCTCCACTTGACTAGTATAAAGTAGATGAAGAAATGGAAAACATGATGGTGGTGATGACAAAAATTGAAAAATGGAGACAAGATATGAACAACCAATTAACGAAATGAAAAATTCTAGGTATTAGGGTCATGGTAGAGTGAAAAACTGAACGTGCTGCTTTTGTAAAGACCTCAGCTATGACTTGTGAAACTGATAAACCTCCAGTTTTTGATTTGTGTTCTCTTTAAGGTTGACTGTCCTACTGTGTACTTACTTACGCCTGTTACTCCTCGCGAAGGAGCATAGGCCACTCACCAGCATTCTCCATCCAACCCTGTCCTGGGCAGTCCTTTCCAGCTGTCCTACTGTGTAGCTAGTCTTAAAGGATGTTTATGGTTGCCCGTGTGGTCAGCATTAATATGATGTTCCAGTGCTGAGCTGATGGTATTTTTGTACTCATCTATCAAGGTAAAGTTAACATTCAATGATTGCAAAGACTGATTCCATATCTTGTTTGAGCTGCACACACGATTCTTTCAGCCTATTCCTACACTCATAAACACTGAGTATCGAAATAGGTAGTGACTGGACATACTTGTTTCAGTCATCTTAGTCTATGAAGACTCAACATGTTTACCTAGTACCGTACGCCTGAACTTAGCATAGCACACCTGGTTGTTCCAAAGTATGTGAGCAGTTTCAAAGACTTACGTGATCGAATGCTGTTTAGAATAATATTGCTTTGATTGGATGATTCTCTCCATTTGTAAGTAGTATAGCTGAATTAACGGTCTTTCTTTTTCTTCATACAGACGATATACGGTGAATGCTGTATTAGAAGAGCGCTTGTTGTCAACATGGGAAGACGATGCACCATTCTAGTGTGTGTTGACACAACTTCTGTACACACGCACACATGTATTTATGTAATGAATAATGATAATTATTATTATAACAAAACGGTAGCACAATTAATTGTAGATAACTTTTCCTTTATTCATGTCCCTTATTTACTATTTTATTTCGCATTTAAATTTTATAAAAAACTTTACACTTGTCGAATACTTTGCAAAGAAAAACAAGCAAATAAAAGAACCAATCATAAGCCTAATTTTCATGAAGCAAAAATAATTTTATGATAAGTCAATATTCACTTCGGAAGTAAAGGAAATTATTGTTTAGGGGTGGGGAAGTTTCTGAATTTTAATTTAAAATATAACATGAAAATATTAAACAGGCTCCCTCGCGACCAGCTTCAAGATTTAATTCCTGGAGTTCTAGTGAGAAGCAGTGACCAGTAGAGTCCAACTGTGTCGGGTGTGAGACGGTTATCCACCTCAGGCAGTGGATAAAGGGTCGCACAAGATCATGGATTGATTGAACTCAGATACTAACACCTTCGAATGCCGGTTCAGTGGTCTGGAGATTGAGCGTTCGTACGAGACTGAAGTCTCAGGGTTCGAGCTCCGTGTGCATGGTCGTGTATGAGCACTGTTGAGGAGTACTGTACTAGGACAAAATGGCCGTTCAGTGCTCCCAGATATCGATGATGGTCTAGCTTAGATCGACCGATGAATCCAACTAAAAGATTTTGATAAATGGTTAGCGATTGCCTGACTAGGATTAAATTAGATAAGATGTTAGATATGTTCAGTGACATTTAGACCATGAAAAGTGAATCGTTGATATTTAGTATAGTCAAATGTTGGTCTAAGTTTACATACCATATCAGCACGACGAGATGGAACAAACAAGATGAGTAGCAAAGGAATCAAAATAATGTAGTCGTACCTTTAGCAGTGCTTGAAGTCACATCGTTTTACAAGGATGACATAGTGAGTTAGTATTTGTTCAATATAAATTCAAGATGAGAACGTTACAAAAGTGACAAACGCGTTACTAATATGTATTAGTGAAAATAAATGTGATTGACCAATGAGTGTGGACAATCAAGTGTTCAGCCTACTGATTATTAAATATGTGTGATTTCCTTTCCGCTCATCGATTTCTAATCCAGACTCACTGACAGTGACTGGTTGTAGTCTAGCGTTTACTCTTGTTCTCCTTTTTGATCGTAAATTGCGTATCTAATATAACGTGGTCTAGTCTCTGTGAATAGTATCGTTTGAGTATTCGATCTAGAGGTAGTACAGACTCGGTCACCAGTCATATGTGTAGTATGTTATGGAAGAGAGAAATATTTCCATTCGTCTGTTATATCAGTCATCAGAAAAAATAGGTGCAATCAAAACAATAACTCAATGGCCTTACCATTAGGGAATTCACTGAAATTTGGTAGATCCAAAAGTATCCAGGGATTACAAGGGTTGATGGGAAACCAAAGAGAAAAAAAGGCAAAATAATTAAACTACAGCGAGAGCTCTGTTGTAGTAAAAAAAACAGGCGACTAAATGAACATGACTAGTCAGGTCATTTATAAGAATTGGGGAAAGAAAACACCAATCATCGGATAGATCAAATATAAAGTAGGGAGTAAGAATACTGGGAAGTGAGTTCTGGGGATCTAACGTCCCCCAACAGATGGTATCCGGTCGACGGACATTGAGTATCTCGTGTGGACAATTGTTTATAAATACTTGTACTGCTTTGATGATAGTTGTGATAGTTCTCCACGTTTCAGCTTCACACAGTAGAACTGTCTTGACGTGCGTATTGAAGATTGTCACTTTGATGTTGGCTTACGGACAGTTGTTTTGAGTTTCATATGTTCTTCAACTGTAGATATGCTGTCTCTGCTTTGCCAATCCTCGCATTTTTATCTGCATCAGATCCTCCCTATACATCAATGATGCTGCTCAGGTACGTGAAAGTATCCACATTTTCCCGAGTTTCTCCATCAAATGTAATTGGGTTGGTTGATGTGCTCTGTGTTATATTTGAGGATCTCGGTTTTTCCCTTGTGTATGTTGCTGTTTGTGCACGATCGATCAACACGGAATCTGGCCTGTTGATTTCGAAGCTGGACGTCTACTGAATCCTTCATCCGATTCAGCAACACTGTTGAAAACGTCTCCTGGTATCGATAGTAGTGTGACGCCTGTGTAGTTCTTACATTTGCTGAGATATCTTTTCTTTGGTATCTTGATGAGGTGCCATTCTTTCCAGTCTTTCGGATGTCCGAACAAATGAGATGTCGTATATGTACATAAATTTAGCTAAGTGAATGGGTAGACGTAGTTTAATAAACGTAAGAGACATGAGTCAACCATATGCTAACTAATAAATCCCTATTAGGTAATTAGATTTTTCATTTTCGATAACTGAGGATATCAAACTTGTATGTGCGGTCCGCTGAATAACGAAGTCACTAATATTTGCATATTGAGTATAGCACATGACCTAACACAAGAACATAGTCAATGAGTAGTACCACTTGATTCAAGAGTTTTAGCTAACCAACAGTTTCAAAGTCTGCATTAGTCATCAGGGAATCAATCTCATAGGGACGATTTAGGTATTATTTTGTTCTGAGATGGTGAAGATTTGTAGCTTATGTGGATGCTTTTGATGGAGTTTTATTCGATACGCCTGAACCATAAAATCAAAATGTTTAGCGCCAATGACTTGTGACAGACACTTATCGATTGAATATTGAAAAATCAATTCTGTACGAGATACGCAGTTTGAGAAAATGAAAGTCGATCAGAGGAGGAAGTATCTATTTGATGCTTCTACATATTCACCAACAAATGACAACTGTGAATTTAAATGAGTGTATTTGATAAAGTTTGTAATGAATAAGGACTCAATAACATTGACGAAAAAGTAGTGACCAAATAGTGAATTTAGTTGAATCATAAAAAAGGTCGGCGAGACAATAATTTATGGACGAACCAATCAGGTATAACAGGTCTCGGATTATGGCGCGAAATTCACTCATCAATTTGGCAAAACAGTTTTGGCATTATAGCTGATGTCGGTTCGTGATGAAAACCCTAAATATAATTCCTAACCTTAACCGTCAACCTCAATTCGAAGTCTTCGAAAGGTTTATAACCCTCATTTGGTTCTATCTATTAGGTGGAAACTATCAAGGTCAGTTAAGCGTCGCTAAAAGGTCGTCCATAAATTATAGTCTCCCTAAAACGTCGATCACATCATGAATATTTCACTCGCAATGAATTTGACTACAAAGAAGAGTTACATAGTTTCAAGGTCTTAGATCCCGTTCATGATAATAAGTATCACATTCCGTAGGTTACTGACAGAGTTTCCAATTTAAACAACCCCAATTAGAGTTTGTAAAATATCATATGACTCGGAGGTGATCTACAAATTTTCATGCCTAAGAATAAAATATTTATAACCTCTGAGAGAAATCGAAGCAACATTTTAGGATAGTATATATAATAAGTTTATTTCAAAAAAATATTTCAAATCGTTATTGTATAATTAATCGGATGAAACTATATATACGAAAAATATAAAAATCCACTATGAAGATAATTAAGCATAGTTGTTAATGAAAGCTCAACTTGAAATTTCCTGAAAAGAAATAATTACAAAATATTTTAAAGAATGAACAAACATGGAGATTAGTTCTCTTTGAAATTTCATACTTATTAATACTACTTAAAAGTAGTTTGAAAAATGTAAACAAAATATTGGGAGGTTAAATGTCGAGTCAAACAAAAAGACTAAAATTATTGTAACATTGTTTTAAATTAATGAAAAGCAATAATACGAATTTCTATCGAGCATTTGTTTTCGGGGGATAACTAGAATACAGGATAGACGATACGATAACAGTTATTGTGCCAAAAATGAAACTATTACTCAAATGCATCCCAAGGAATACAACAGAGAATGCACATGATAAAATAATTGACACGCAACAGGCGAATGCCTACAAGGAACAGATAAGGGAAACGAAACATGAATGTAGATAATAATGAAATAGAATTATTGATCAATTTAACTAATTATAAAGACAAAAAATATAAATATTAATCATATCGTAGATAAAAAACTGTAGTGCGGTTTACAGTTTTTTATCTACGATAGTGCGGTTTACCCTGACCGTTGTTGCTACCTTGACGTGGTGGTCGGGCTTGCCTGTCGTGATGAAGCAACTGAGCTATACTGACTGGAACAACCGTTCCTCAAGGTCCTACCATGCCAGACAGGTCGGTTGAAGAGCGGTAAGACTAAAAGCAACAAAACCAAGATCCGAAGGCGAAGTCGTATTGCTGACTGTACAGAGGTGTGACAGCAGTAAGGTGTTTCCTTCAGACAACCAGCATAACAGCGATGCTGCCTTCCCAAAAGGAGGGGAGGGGTTAGAAAATGTCGACCCTAAAAATGCACACCTCGCCTTATCCCACGGATATCCGTCTCCGGCGGTAAGGTCTCAACAAGTACGGAGCTAACACAAAAATTACTCATAAAAAGGTCGTGGGTGACCGACCTCAAGCAGCTGTCCCTTGGGCACTGCGGTCACGCTCTCAGGTCACTATGACCACCTCTAATCCCAGACAGTGTGAATGGAACATTGAAGTACGTCCCCCAACTCAAGCTGAAGTTCAAAAGGCTATAGCTTATCTGAAACGAGGAAGGGCAGCTGGTCCAGATGGATTGGCCCCAGAGGTCTTTAAGGATGGTGGTCTAGTTTTAGCGATTAGGTTGACTAATATTTTAGCTAAAATCTGGGAGTTGGACGTTATTCCATCTAACTGGTCACAATCACTTATCGTCCCAATATTTAAGAAAGGGTCAAAATCATCCTGTGACAACCACAGAGGGATTAGTTTAACTAATATAATATCTAAAATACTAGCTTCGATAATTTTCGGACGCCTAACTAAGACTCGTGAGCTGCAAACACGTGAAAATCAGGCTGGCTTCAGACCTGGTCGTGGCTGCATCGACCACATATTCACCATTCGTCAGGTTCTAGAACACAGGCATGCTTATCGGCGTCCGACAATAATGGTCTTCCTTGATTTAAAAGCAGCGTTTTACTCTATTGACCGAGAGGTTCTGTGGCAGTGTCTGTCATTGAAAGGCGTACCTCAGAAGTACATAAATCTTGTGAAAGCTCTTTACTCGAACACTACTAGTCGGGTCAGAGCCTATGGCAAACTGTCATCTGCTTTTGCAACCTCAAGTGGCGTCCGCCAAGGCTGTCCACTTTCTCCATTTTTGTTCAACTTCATCATAGATCTACTGATGGAAATAACGCTCTCATCGACTGAATTCTCAGGTATTGATCTCCTACCAGGAGGTCCACTTATTGACTTAGAATACGCAGATGACATAGTCCTGTTTGGTGAAGACGCTGATGAAATGCAGTCTTTTGGTAGCACTGAGCAACAATGCCAGAATGTTTGGGATGCGCTTTTCTCCCTCTAAATGCAAGTTGTTGCTTCAGGACTGGTCTGCGTCAACACCTGAACTAAGGATAGGGGGTGAAGTAGTCGAACGCGTTGACAACTTTACTTATCTTGGAAGTCTGATCAGCCCTAATGGGTTGGTGTCTGACGAAATCTCAGCACGGATTCGTTGCAGCTGACTGAGTGCGGTTTACAAGCTTGTATATCGCAACGGCTAGATCGAGATACATCAAATAGACATTTAAGTTTGTGGTCATGAGCTAGTGTAGTTATGAGTCTGCACCACTGATAAGTTCCACACTGGTGCAAAGTAGATGTTATATGGTCCCTAGTTTTAACGATGGTCTCCACGTGATGGTAATTTGTGACTTAAACTAATTTATATTATTAACACTAAATTAATATGTGTAAATCAACTAATCAGAACTTGTATTTTTTCGTCACATAGGGAGAGAATAGTTATTGGTTAAAACTTAAGGAAGTAGAGTGGCGGGACCAAGGTTGCTTTGATGTTGTCATTCTCGAACAAAAATTTTGTTTCGAATAAACTAACCAAATTGGAATTTGTCAGTCCAGTTACATATCAGTCAAAGAAAGAAACCAGTTACCATGTTTACACTCAAACTCTTTTCATGATCATCGAGTCAGATTAAACCCTGTCTAAAGTTAAGTTCAAAATTATAAATAAATGTCTAGATTCAAGTAACAAATATACTTGTCTACTACTCATTTTTTCGTGTACTTAATAATATCCTGTTTAACAGGGTAAAACGTTGTATTATATAAGCAAGTGACTAATTATCGTTTCAATGTGAAAAAAAAGAAAACACGAAATTTACTTACTTTAAGAATATTGTTAGCATATTTAACTACTAAAGCTACTAATAAACCACCGAATGCATGTAGAAATACCACTATCCAAACAAACCAATCAAAACCATGAAGATAGCCATTTTGTGTAATATCAGTCCAATCGGTCAATAGTTGTACAGGTATACCAATGATAATTGATGCAAAAGCTAATTCAATATTACGATGCCATATAGATTTGTTGGTATTTTTTAGAAGCTTAATTATGAAAGAAGATAATTGAAAAATCAACAAAGACGATACAAAAAAATACATGATGAGTAAGTATGTATGAGCGCTAATACTATTAGGATGCATATAAATATGGTTGAGAGGATTGATGTTAGGCGGTTGCAAGCATTCTTTGTTTGGTTAGATGTATCTACAATTTCGAGAAAAATGATCAGTCCAGTGAAGTTGATTGCACATACACCTTGTTGACGAGTAAAAACTAGTATAAAACCTAGATTAAGGAATTTGTTGCCGATTCTCTTCAACCACAAATCTAGATTAAAACATAGTGCATGAGATGTTAAGCTACCAGGACTTTTAACGATTTAAATCTGCTCTTCATGATAGCTGTAATCAGCTCGTAAGAAGATGTATTTACATGCATCTCGTATATGATACCCTTGAATTCGTTGACTAAATAGTGGGTATGAATGTAAATGACAATTCATGATTTCCCTTGATGTTGAGTCACTTTTTAATAATGTCCGACTTACACAGATTACTTGTTTTGCATACAAAAACACATAGATGATAATATGAATGGATGTGTTTACTACAAGGATACGCAGAACTTTTATTCTCAACCGATAGGTAATAAATACTGATTTTAAGAAGTGAAAGAATTAAATTATGCACAAAACTTTGTCGATTAAGTAAAACAGGTTATCTGTTGTTAGTAAATTTTGCATCAGTTCATTGCATATGAACATGTAATCGTCTATATAACAGTATTTTTGACGTTTAGCTTAACTGGTGTCAGTGTTACACTTATGGAGGAACTTACGGGATTTTGCTTGGTTGGATCACTGATTATTATTGTCTTTTTTCTTTAAAGCTGTGAAGGTTACCTAAGGTAAGAAATATTTTCATATCATTTAACTCATTTTAGCCAGTTACAATTTAGGACTAGACACATATGCATCGGTTCAAGTTGCCACACCTCATAAGCACAACAACATGAACACAAAATTCATAGAACCAGTTACTTCAATGGTAATAATATATAAAAAGAGATTGCATATGAGGATTAATACAGGAAGAAAGAATTAATTCGTAGAAAGAAAGGTATGAGGTAATTTTGATCTTACGCTTCAAGGGAAGACAAAGAGTGTATACGCCTACGCCATTGTGATAGATTCTGAGCCATGTTACACAGAGTCTCCAACCACTGGTTACAATAGTCGCGCAGACCCCAACCAAGTAGTCTGAATCTACTAATATGGTTCATACCAGAAGTTAATGACTTTATGAATTGATTCCACGTTTTGGTTTGGCCACTCCTAACTTTCTTTTAACCGTCTCCAACACTGGTCTGCACTGCGCGTCGTGGTGGTCGGGAGTACGTGATGCGTGATCCAACCATGTCAGTTGATGTGGATTCGAAACTTCATCAACTGATTTACCATCATTCTTTAATACCCTGCGTCTAACCTCACCGTTACTTACCCGATGACCCAAGAAGATGCATGCAGAAATGTCATCAGACGACATTTACCAAATAATGATTTATTTACTTACTTGGAGCACACTATTTGTATGTGCGGGATAATGATGCTTACGTGTCTGTCCATATAAGAGTGGGACGGGGTTCGAACAGGTGAATTACTGGCTGAAAACCGATTATCTTAACCTCTGAGCCACTATCCTCACTCATATTGACAGGAATTATCAATAATGAGTGTATATACAGCACTTTCTACTCCTCCAAAAAAATATATTTAAGTTTCAATAACGCTTTCATGTACGGATTATCTATCCCACATTTCTGCTGTTCGCAGAAATATCACCCCGAAATGTTGGACGCCAGTAAGTAGGTTCTGCTTATTATTGAAACTGAAAATCGAATCAAGTTATATTAAAACTTACTCTCGATACGTTACAATTTGCGGACAATAATTAGTCGTATTGAGATTTTGCCACAAGTAACAAGTGTGGTTGATAGTATAGTCAACATTGCCCCCCTCTCATCCCGTTCAGTTACTAAGGTTGTATTTCTCTGTAGGACACATTTTTGCAACTTTTTGATATTAATTAGTTTTAATCTTGCAAGGTTCATATACAAGAACTTTGAAATATACTTGATTATGTTTAAAAGTTCTATTCTCGCTAAGGTGGTGGTTAACACAGGATACGTCAAGTTGACTTGTATAAAGTTTCTGAAGCTATCCGTTTTATCACATCAAATTTACGACGTGCTTTACGGGTTCGTCTTTTACATACTGCTGAACCCACATTCAAAAGTCTGACCTTTGTACTTGAAAGAATTTTGTACAATCCCTCTCTCTATCTTGATCATCGACATAAATCATAGAATAGTAAACTATATTAGAACATTGATTCAATCCTCTTTTTCTAAATTTGTTTAGAACTTATTTCAACCTTGTATTATTACATAATCTTAATATTTATCTCTTTATTTTTGCATGACTATTATTAAGTTGACTTTTTCTTAAAATATTTGTTAAATTCCCTATGAAATATTATGTAATTTGACAACCATTGAACTAAAACATGGATATATGAACGGAGAATATTCTTTTCAATAAATTTAATGAGTTCTAGTTATATGTCTAAATTATTATCCAAAAGGTGGCCAGGTTTAAGGCAAATACCTCGTTTGAAATTACAGCATTTGAATTTAGGATTGCTCGCAAAATAAAACGTAAACTGTTAATATTGAAATCTTATCAGTGTAGGGATTTGTGGAGCTTGTAGTATTTTCACGAATCGATCTAAGCTAGACCACCATTGAAAACCTGAACGCACTGGATGGCAGTTTCGTCTGAGTATGAGGCTCCTCAGCATTGAAATGACTAATACGCAATGTTCTCAATTTTTGCCCCCAAATGCCCTGGTACGGCCGAGAGTGGGGCGAGTCCGCTCTCCCTCTCCAAATGCTCTCACATGGTCATGCGTATATAGCCTCTGCCAGGGAAGTCCTACTCACTGCCTTTTCGCACCACGGGTGTTGTTTACAAAAATGAGAGGACGAAAAGCGAATGTCCGGCGCTTTAACCGGATCCCAAACCAATGGTGCACATGGGCTCCAGTATCCTGAAGGAACAAATGGCGTATGAACCAATCGTTGGTCACCGGCTACCATGGGATTGCATCTCCTCACGATGCTCCACTGCCTTGTGGGTCAGACGTTCAGGTCGAAGGCTCGGGGTGTGGCCCCCTAAGAAAACCACCTGCTTCGGTTTGGGCACCCCGGCAGTATCACAGCCCTCACACAAATCAATTGAGATTCGTGTGGCGCATATGTACTTGGTGCCTCCCTGTACCTATACTTATTTGTTAAAATAAATAAATAATAAATAATCTCAATTTTTAAAAATAATTAACTTATCATTTTTTAAGAATTATTTCGTTGATCAATCAACATTGTTTTCACAATCATCCGTGGTTATTACGTAATACCACTACTCGATTAGTATAATTTTATTACTGTAAGTCGTATATATATTAGTGCAGAGCGGTGATGAAAGACTAACTGAAAAAGAATGTCTTTACTCTACCCCGTGTTTTACTAAAAGAAAAAAAAACAGTAGCTGGATACGACCTTCGCATATCATTTTATGTGAATCGTCAACAAAATATGTAAATTTTGACTATTTTTGTTGTTAATTTGTGCGCTTCGCTTAATTGAAAAACAGTGGTAATGCACTTATAATTGTATGGTTACTTCTTGTGCCATGCGGACACAACCAATTACTTGTCAGTGTATAATTAAACAAGGATTGACACTGCTCAATGTAGGGAAGATGGGAAAACTTACTAAACACTACAGAATTATTCCACAGCATATACAATCACTAATTAACCACTGATACGAAATCTATATCAAAAATATATCGGACTATATGATTTACTTAGCTAAAAAATCTCCATACATTGAACTAAGCATTAGTTGATATAAATTACTCAATAAGTAGATGCATTTACGCGGTTTGTAACGTTAATAGATTTGGCTTTATCAAGTAAAATATAATAAATTACTGAGTTGTATATTCGCGCCTTCCCAACACGTTACTTGTTTAATCGTTGAGGACTAACTGTGCAACAAGTCAATAGACTCAATCTTGTAAGTAGTTTTCACGATTGACTGCATTATATCATGTTACAAACAACTGATCTTTTTAACAATCAGAAAATTTAATTGATAACAGGGTTATAATAGTTAATGGATACAAACTTAAGACCGTAATTTAACTCGAAGTTCGTGGATATATCCATTATCTATTCACATTTATTAGTTGCATAGAGGATAATAATGTAACTAATTAACCCAGCACAGACCTATGTAGTCCACCTCGAGCCATACCCTACGTTGATAATGACTGAAGAATTAATCATACTATCTAACTACCTAAACCATAGTGTGACTCAAGCCGGTGAACCACTAGTCAAAATAAGTTATTGAACAGCTAAATTATTATTGAACATTAGTTCCATATAATTTCATCCTATGTGGTCAACCACATCGAAGTAGATTAACTTTAGTGCAAGTACATGACATGATTCATGTGATATATTGAGATCATTGAGTGAATGTGATAGACTGCAAATAACATGTGATTTGTTAACTTATCAAAAGATAAAAGAATTGCATTTATATACGAGATTATGACACAATGAAAGTTCATTAAGTTACAAAAACTAGATATCTGTCATATAGGGAAAAATCACTCTACATTAAATCACGACAATAAAGTTGAAAAATGGTTGGTTTATTCGCTTCTCACTAGCTTCAATGCAATAACTATAACCCAATATATAACATAGCGGTTTATAAATATTTAATGTTTTAATCATTCTCTAATGTATAAAATAACTGGAATGTTATAAATAATCTCTAGATAGAATAACTTACCATTTCAAAAAATACACATGCCAAACCAGACAATATGGATGCCCATACAGCACAGAATAATCCTAATGGAGGATTATATGCTATAGGTGGGTGATTAGTTTTATTAGAATTAACAGGACTTTCAACTGTTGCAACTCCAATAAACAATAAAACCAAAGCAAACCATTGCATTTTACTAACCGGTTTCCGAAGAATAAGCATACTGAATAATGCTGTAGTAAACAATTTCAACTGATAAGCCACCTATACTAATAAACATTCTATTATGAAATATTATAAATCTTACCTGAAATGTGACTGCATCTAAATTACTCAAAGCTGTTATAAGAAGACGATTTTGAATGACATATATTATGGCAGGTATAAAAGTCATTAAAACATCTAGTGGATTGTGTTGTATGAGTTTTAAACAATTTTTTAAGTTTCCAGTAATACTTAGAACTGATACACATGTTAAGAATTTCAAACATTCGCTCATTATTACCATAGATGAAGAGTTGAACATTTCGGTTGTTCGTGATCTTGCATGACGCATACACAGAATATAAAGTAGATTTTGAAATACGAGAATGAATAAGCTTAAATATTTCATTGTAACCGCTCGCAACATTGCACTTGTTAGAGTATGCTCCTAAAAAATCTATAATACATATAAATAAACAGGTAAACAACCATCGTACACATCTAAGGTACGAAAATTCTGTACGTTAAAATAGAATCCAATAATTATGAGTATATTTAGTCTATCATGGAACAAATAATGTGTCCTCTTGTAGGACTCAATATTTAAATCAATAATCCTAGTTAGTAACTAAATTGTTGCCATTTCGTTACAGTAAACTATATTATCCACTGCAAAGTTATGGCTTCATGGTCAAAGCAGTACATTTTCGATCTCCCAGTATTAGGTCTGGACCGCGTTTCGCCTACTTTATTTAATAAAACTTGATAATATTTTCACTCATAATTTAATAAATGGGGTAAAATCCGAATTACTAAATTGGATTGTTAGTACATAAATACTTTAAGTACCCATGCAGTTACGTTAAAGGAGCAAGTAATACTGTTTGAGCTGTGGAGTTTGAATGATGTTCAGTTATTTTGATAATCAGAATAGTAATTGCTTTTATAATGAGATGGTTGAGAAGATTCTCTTATAATGATTAGTTCAGATTCTATCTTAACAATCAAGATTTGGATAGGAAAGTGACGTTGTTTATGGTCTAGCACATGAACATGTACAGAGTTGGTCAGTTTTATTAATGATCATTTTTGCTATTACATATTATTCATCATTTATGTGAGATAACACACAATAAAGCTATATTCATTTAACGAGAACTAGTTTATGAAACGCTATCCATAAAGAGAAGCTACTAACATGACTGATACTATGTAAAAAAAGGAATGTTTCCATCAATTAGTGAACAGTAATGTTTGGTTTTAAGTGATTGAAATTTCGTCGTATTTCCAAAGGTATTTGTTAAATACCTAAGAAAAACTTAGAAATATAATTCTACTACGGTCACTCATGTGGAAATGTTTAAGAAAATCAATGATTTAGTTTGGTCACTTCTCGCTAAAGGTAACCTAGTTCAAAATGACGGTATCATAGGTAGGATCTAGCTAATGGCTTATCAAAAGATATAGGGTGGATATTAGAAGTGAACCGGGAATACGATCCAACTGCTATGAACAAGATAATGTACAAGGGGAACTGTTATACTGTTTAGCTTTAAAAAGTTTACGATACCAGTTACCCAGATTCCAAACAGATGCTCCACACAATTACAACGAGAATGTGAATAGATAGAGAATGTAAGGTGCGTATAAGAAAAAGGGAACAATAACGAACAAATGTTAGTGTATGGTAGTGAAAAAAAATAATGGAAGAGGCAGTTAAGTTAGCAAAGGTACAACCAGAAAGAATTCTTCCCGTTAAAGAAGTTACGTCCATTTTTTATGGAAAGAGTAAAATAAAGTTGCAGCACGATTGCTACTGGTTTCTATTGTGAACCATATCTGATAACGTTTCTAGCCGCTGTATTGCACCATCTCTAGGACCCCAACCAGGGAGTCGTGAAGGACCAACAGAACCCATTCATGTATAGCTTTCTTTCATACCACAACCCCATGTCATACACTGATCACCTCTCCGCTTTTTCAAACCAATTCCAGAGTCAGCAAATAACACACGACGTGGAAATCTCTGGGACGACATTTGTAGAACATGTCCAAGCCACCGAAGTCGACGTTTCAAGATGGTGACACCAATTGGATTATCGTCTCTGTGCCCGAATACACGATGCCGAACCTCTACATTACTAACATGGTGTTGCCATTAGGTATCAGCAATCCTTCGGAGACAAAGATGATCAAACACAGAGAGTCGTGTAACATTCTCAATTCAGAGAGGCCGGGTTTCACAAGCATAGAGCAGAACTGCTCTCACCGACGCGTTGTAGATCTGACCTTTTACAGCCAAACTAACATCACGAAGACGCCAAAGATGGCCCAGATTGGCATAAGACACTCTGGCTTTCACTATACGTGCATTGATCTCATCACTCACACCACCACCAGCACTTATGCAGCTACCTAGATACATGAGCTTCTCGACTACTTCTATATGCTCACCATCCAGGGTGAGTACAGGACTAGAATCCTGCCAGTCTTGTAGAAGTACTTTGCACTTCGAAGGTACAAAGCACATACCATACCTACGGACACTGATTGTCAACTGATTAAGTGCGGATTGCATGGCATGGATATCATCGCACAGTAAGACAATATCATCCGCATACTCAAGACCGAGAAGTGGTTCTCCAGGCAACAGGTCTACACCGCCATTACTTACATCCATCAGAGCTGTTTCCAGAATGTCATCGATGGCAAAGTTGAAGAGGAATGGTGAGATTGGGCAACCCTGTCTAACCAAACTGCTTGAATGGAACAATGGAGAGAGGTGGTTGTATGTCCTCACTCTACCTGAGGTGTTTGTATATAAAACTTTTAAGATGTTAATAAACTTTTCAGGCACATCCTTCTCCAATAGATAATCCCAGATAGCAGTCCTGATGTCAAGAAACACTACGATTGTTGACCTGTGATAAGTGCGATGATGTTCTGACATTTGCCGGAGAGTGAAGATATGATCAACACATCCTCAACCGGAACGAAAACCAGCCTACTCCTCGCGAGCCAATCTTTCTCGGGTTTTGAACAACCTACGAAGTATGACGGAAGCCAATAGTTTGGACGTAATCGGAAGTAGACTTATCCCCTGATAGTCAATACAGAAACGATGTGAACCCTTTCAAGTGATAGGAACAATTATCGACCCATTCCACGATGTTGAGACACTCTAATTGCCAGACCTTTGTGAACAACTCAGTTAGTTCCTTAACCAGAAAGTCACCACCATCTTTAAAAGGAGCCGAAGGTAAGCCATCTGGGCCCGGTGATTTGTAGCTCATCAAAAGTTGGGGTTTGTACAGAGATATCAAATCAAAGCGGTATGAAACGCAACTATAATAAGCCCAAAGGATTGGTAATTACTCTCTTTTGTGTGGCGCATACATATTTGGTGCGCCCTTATACCAATATCTGTGTGTTCAAATAAATTAATAAATAATTGTCCTGTTTCGATTTAGGCACCCAGGCAAAAGTCTAGCCTTCACACAAATCTAATGACGAAGTGTGGCGCATACACAATTGGCGATTCTTTGTACCAATGTTTGTGTTTAAATAAATAATATATGTAATAATCTGGCTAAATTAACTTTGGAAAATAACTTTCCGTCGAGGTTAGGAGCAAAACCAAGGATCTTCGGGAACAGGAACTTATCTGGTACTGTAAAGCCTCTTCAATTTCAATGCACTGGTGACCATTGTCACAAGGACGCCAATCCTTATATTTTTAATTACCATATGCGATATATGTAATACAAATTAAATAAGATAAGGTATTTTGCCAAGATTATAAGAATTATTAAATCTTACCTGTCATGCGGAATATATATCCATGAGGATCTTAGCTTGATTGGTCACATTAAAAAACGATCAGAAGTGGAAACAAATGAGCGCCACCGGAATGGTGAACAACCTTATACTTATGGGTTTTCACATTGTGAATGTTCAGAGCAAAACGATTCTTAAACCACTCCGAGTGGTATGGGAAAATTCTTCACAGAATTAATGGTGTGCTATACAAATGTTCGCAGCCTACTAAATAAAATGGCGTAGCTCAAAAACGTAGTGACACAGAAAACATTGATGCTATTGCCAACTCAGAAAAAGTTAACTTCAGAAGTGTATGATAGTGATATTCAATTGCTTGGTTTCCTACTTAGTAGGGCTGACAGACTAAACTGTAGGGGTGGTGGGGTTGTCCCGTACACGAAAAGCACCTTAACCATACGGGCTGTCGAGACAGTGGCAAACGACCCAGGGACATATGAACTGGTAGGTTGTAGCTTAAAATGTAAACGGCAAGACATGCAATTATTTGTAGTATACTGCAGTCCAGAATGTGTAGGAGGGTACAGAAGCTAAAATCGAGTAGATTACCCGTGGCGTACAGGATTTTACATAGAATCATTATCTATTGAGGCCCGTTATCCGAGTAAGTGGTGTTCGTCCTTTCAAGTGACTCACTCAAGAGAACGGTAGACACACCCCGAGCTCCAAATTTTGGGAAGCTATAGTAAACTTTGGGGAAATGGCACTAAAATCCCCAAATTTTCCGAAATATTGATGAAGGTCATTTGACTTCGGGAGTTTCCCCAAAACACCCAGAAATCGGGAGCTCGGGATAGAAGCTTACTAGAAAGACTAACAGGTCGTGGGCCTTCAGTACACAATAGACAAATCTAAATCAGAACATTACTATACATCCTACGATTTTAATAGAGGACTCAAGCTTTCAATTTTGGAGCAAGCTTGATTAAATATGGGTAAATTTTAAGAAGTCTTATTGAAAATCACAACCACGTTAGGTCCTCGAGACCTGTTTCTGAGATAGTGGAGATTTGTGACTCAGGTGGATGATTTTAACAGAGTTTTGTTCCCTCCACGACCAAACAATCCAGCTCAGAGAACAAAACTCCATCAAAAAATAGCTGATTCTGATTAATCAGAATCATGCCAATTGGCATGCCAATGGGTTGCAGCCCATAAAGGGAACGTGATTACATGAAAAACATGCTTCAAGTGAAAATATCGCACTTTCTTAAGCGGATAAAGCATTGGTAGAACTAAATTGTGGTGACAAGTGAATATGCACCAAAATAATATTTATTTGTAGATCGACCTACGTACTTGACGTCAACCTTGAAATTTTAAATTGTCATCTTCAGACGACTAACTCAAACATGGGCTTAGCAAAAGCAAAAAGTAACCACCAAATGGTTCAAATGGTTGTGGACGGAATAGAAGAGGCTTTCGCTTAATGAGCTTCCGTGTCTAGTAGCAGTGAATCACCAATACCTCCAGGCAAGAACCTAGGTATATTAACGATAAAAGAGGAAAAAGAAATTGGTAAATCATAGTAAGATACTATCCTCAGTCCTTAAGAATAGGTCAAGTTTCCTCTTAAAGTACTCTTGGGAAGTTGCTTGGACTAGTTCAGTAGGCAGTGAATTCCAGCACTTGACAACTCTTAAGGAGTAGAAGTTGTATCCAATTTCTGGGTATTATCCCATATGTTTGTGTTAAAGCCAAACTTAAGTAGGTGTTTAAGGGGATGTCCAGAAGTGTTAAGAATATTGTAAGCCACCAGAAGGTCACCTCTAAGACGCCTGTACTAAAACGCGTATAGGTTTAGTGATTGGAGGCACTCATCATATAGCTTGAACTTGAGTCGTGGCTCGCCGTTGGATACGTTCCAGAGTGTCCTTGTTCTTTTTTGGAGTAAGGGAGAAAGTACTATGTTTCCGTACCCTGAATGGAGACGAATGAAACTGTTGAAGATTATGTGAAAAGTTCTTCCGTCAGACTGACAAAAAATGCGCTTCAATGTTACCAGTGCAAGGTTTGCTCGAAAGGCAATTTCGCCACATTTATTATAGAACTTCAAGTCGTAGGGTACCAGGACTCCTAAATCCTTTTCAACTCCAGGTACTTTTAGAGGGTTAGCTTGTGTGGAAATCTTGTAGTATCCATCATTATTTTTGATGGGCACATGATGCAGTAAAATTCATGAGATATAAATTGTTGGAATTTCGTTTTGAAGGATAAAAGTAATTATTATCTCACCAGCAGTTGCAGATTTTGCTCTGTGCATCGGGGACGAAAGACCAACGACCAAGGAAAACCGTTTTCATTCAGCTTCTGTGAGCGTCTAATTTGCTCTTAGATGAGTTACTTGGTAGTGCGGACACCATTACTTTGGATAACAATTTCCAATAATTGACGAGTTTATGTAGTCTACTATATGATACCTTGTTAAACATTTTGCTGCAGTCTACGTAGAGAAAATCCTCTAATTTCCCATTATCATGTAACTCTATTCATCACTCGCCAATAGTAGGTTAGCTATTCATCTGAATCTCGCTTTTTCGACGTAACTACAGCTTCCGCATATTTTACTGGGATCTGCTCAAGTAAAATCTCTTCCGTAGAGGTAGTAAAACAACCTATTTAATATCGGTTTATTTGCTAAGAACATACATTTATATGTATCCATCCGAATACACTAGAAACTAACGAAATTAGTGATTTGCTTCAGAGGTCGATATTCATTACACTCTTATTATCATGATTGAACCCATTCACAAGGTAGAAAAATTAGATTTTCTGACATTTCGTGACTCGGTGTGAGCCGCTTCTTCAGAGAATAAATAAATAACTATTCACTAAGTGTTCATTTCTTTTCTCTCTTTTTTTCTAAATAAATATTATTCTCAAGATTCTGAAGTTTGCAATCAAGACAATAACTTGTGCAACACTTCAATAAAATTCTCAGACCCGTTTTGTCTTCAGTATGTAGGCATGACCCATACATGTTGATATTTGGTTATCCTTTGCACTTAATTGAGACTTTCATGGCATCACTCAATACTATGACTGCACATACACTCTTATAACGTCATATTTTACTGCAATAATAAAATATTTTTCCTAGCTTCAGAAGTTGAATGAATATCTAACTGTTCCATCGCGGGCTCCATCGCGACGCAAATATGATAATTAAGAGTATTTGAATTATAGTACGAACTAAGAATCCTAGAAACAACGCAATTCAATCAAGAAGTACTACACAAGCACTAACGAATGTACTGTATTTGAAATTCGAAATCAAACATTCAACAAGTACAAAGGAGTTAATAATTCATTCAAACACCACAGAAACACAGAATCTTACGTCATGGTTACAAAAACGAATAAACGTTTCAGACTGATTTTATATTCTCCACGAACAGATGATCCCTAGGAATTGATATTTGACATCGTCACCCTGCTTTTAATTGTGATATTCATTGCATCCTTATGAATCGTTACTATTTAAACTGTCATCCTACTATCAAGTTATACTACGATGATGGGTTGTATTTATAATACTGCTATCCCCATACTTTTCACAAGCATAGTGATTGGAAAATTCACACACTTTTTGACGTCATATTACAAGTTTGTTAAAATATAGTGAATATTCTGCAGACATTAGTGGAACTTACGTATGGTTACAATATTTACATATCGATAGATTGTTTATAAATAATAATAATAACATTGAGCATTTTTTGAAATCACTTACTAGGAACTTGTCACGCTCAGTATATCTTTGTTTGTCAGTAATAATAATGCTAATATAGAGTGCGTCGATAGTCCATACCTAATTTCGTGCTTGGCAGTTTATTAGACATGGATTCGGGACTTTTTCGAATAACGGAATATATACGGAAAAACAAGAGTCATTTATAGATATGAAATAAGCAACTCAGTAGAGAAAGCGGTAGGGCCTGTTGAGCTTGGATATTTTTCTTGAATATGAGTTTTCAACTTACAACACCTCACACAAACCACAGCAAAGTAAAATTTATCTGTAGTAGCTTCAAATTACTAATGGAAACCTAAATCATATATATTTACTAGAACGTAGGCCTATCTGAATAGGAGAACTGAAATGATATCACAGAAACCTACCCTACTTCATATTAAAATGTTTGTAATCCCGAGAAATCTTAGTTCCCTGTTTCCCAATCCTGTTGACGTGAAAATGTGAGGCGGGGATATCAGTATACATTTCAACCATTAAAAACATGAAATCATGATTTTAAAACGAAAAAATGCCTACTTTGATGTATGTTGTATCATTAAGGTGACATTCTCGATCTCAGCTGATCAGATTTTCCAGGATTTCAAACTTACTTACTCCTGTTACCCCTAGTGGAGGAGTATGAGCCGCTCACAAACACTCTTCATCCATCCTGTTCTGAGAAAGTTTTCCCAGTTACTACTTATCGTTTTCATGTCTGCTTTCAATTCTTGGTGCAGTGTATTCTTCGGCCTTCCACTTTTACATTCCTTTTCAAGATTCTAAGTTAGGACTTGCTTCGTGATGCAGGTTTCTGTAATGTATGTCCTATCCACTTCCATCGTCTTTTCCTGATTTCCTCTTCAGCTAGAACATGGTTTGTTTCCCCCCACAATAGGCTGTTGCTGATGGTTTCCGGTCAACGGATATTGAGTATCTTGCGTAGACAACTGATCATAAATAGTTCTCCACGTTTCAGCTCCATATAACAGAAAAGTCTTGATATTCGTATTGAAGATTGTGACTTTGATGTTGGCTTACAGACGGTTGCTTGGAGTTCCATATGTTCTTCAACTGTAGGAATGCGGTCCTTACTTTGCGAATACTCGCCTTTGCGTCTGCACCAGATCCTCCATATCCATCGATGGTACTACCCATGTACATGGATGATTCATTATCTCCAAGAGTTTCTCCAGCAAGCGTAATTGGATTGGTGTTCTCTGTGTTGTATTTGAGGATCCTGGTTTTTCCCTTGTGTATATTGAGGTCTACTGATGCAAAGGATGCTGATACGTTAGGTGTATGCATCTGTGTTTGTTCGTGTGTATCGGATAGAAGAGCCAGGTTATCTGAGAATTTAGATCTTCAATTGATTCAGACCTGTCCATTGTATTCTGTGTTTCCTTTCTGATATTGAGGTCTTCATAATCCAGTCGAACACCAGAAGAATCGAGATTGCATTTTCTTAGGGAAAAGCTCGTGTTTGTCGCAGTCAATCAGTTACCCATGTTGTTCATGACACGTTTAATCTCACGATATCAATAAACGAGTTACATGTAATAAATTGTTGACCAAGTAATGTTACGTTCGACTGAGTTAGGTTATTCAAAATCCGAGTGATCAACTATGTAAAGCACAAGTGAAAGATATTGCAATAGTATGCGAATATATTTGTAGTGTCGAATAAGCCTAAATTTACTGATACACCCTTCTGTCTTGGCATATATGCATGTGACTTCTAAACAGAATAACCGTACTGAAACTACTCAAAGAGCACTTAATTAAGGATGAGCTAAGTGTCTGTAAAGGTGAACATATTCCCTCCCGTCAAAGACCACCTAGTTACGTCATTTACAAACGAACTCTTCATACCAAGCAATAAAATTTAGCGACCACAAAAGTTATAGTCTGTCGGGAGACTGTTAGTGGGACATAGATTGGATTTAAGCATGATCAATGCACGATTGCTTTGGTGCACGCTGATTCTTATCCAATCAGCGCTAGTCGACACAAGGAGAAGATTCTAGATTCTTCTTATGTAAAAAGCTATAAATATACTAACGGTTTTCCTATTTTGCTTCTTGCTTCCACATAACCTTGTTATTTGGAATACAATCTCCTTCCTGCTCAATCGTGTTCTGATTTGGGGCCTTGTCGAGTGAATCTGTGTCCGTGAATACTGAGCAATGGGAATAGCTGGGTTATAACCGTAAGGAAAATAAATTCAATATGTCCATATCAGACGACCAGCTTAACCGAATACTACAACAACAGCAACAACAATTAGATGCACAAATGCGGTTGTTAGAGACTCTGACTCAACAGCTTAGCTTCCACTGCTCGAGTTCACATGCCATTTCAAGTACGTCTTGTGATGCAGTTGCTAGCAGCATACCAGAATTCATCTATGATCCCAAAAGCGGAAATACTTTTCTCACGTGGTTCAAACGTTGGGAAGATACGTTTAGAACAGAATTCTGTAACCAAGACGACGCGTGGAAGACTCGACTGTTGGTACTTAAGTTGGGAATTAATGAACATGCACGCTATGCGGACCATATATTGCCAAAGTTACCTCGAGATCTCAGTTTCGAGGAGACGATAATTCAATTGTCAGAGATATTCGGTGAATCCTCCTCATTGTTTAGTATTCGACACCAGCGTCTCAATTTGGTGAAACGCGAAGCCGATGAATATGGTGTTTTAGCCGACATCGTCAACAGAGAATGTGAACGGTTCAAGTTACGCTCGTTGACAGAAGACCAATTTAAATGCCTAATATTCATCAAAGCTCTTCAGTCACCACAAGACGCTGAGATCAGGACAAGACTTTTGGCTCGACTAGATCAAGACCCAAACGTCACACTCAGAACGTTGACAGATGAGTGTAAGCAGCTACAAAGCATCAGACACGACAACGAGTTGATTGAACAGGTAAATCCTTATTTAACCTGCAGTAGTGTCAATGCTATTACTAGGTTAAAAGTTCAGAAGCCTATAACAACTCGTAATAAACCAACGACTGCATGCTGGTTATGTGGTGATTGGCATTATGTACGATTCTGTCCATTTAAAAAGCATATATGTCAGGTGTTCAACAAACGTGGACATAAAGAAGGTCATTGTCCACCGAACCATACGTCTCATCCCAAAAAGAAGCATAAACGTTCTCGACATGTGAAATCAGCCGAGTTTAAATCTCTTTCTCTGGTAGCTGCCTTTCAAACAAACTATGACATTCGGAGAAAGTATGTTACCATACAGATAAACGACATATCAGCTCGTCTTCAAATTGACACGGCATCAAATATCACCTTAGTATCTAGAGAAACGTATAACTTGCTGGGTAAACCGCCAATGAAGCCATCTAAGAAAACGGCCAAAAACGCATCAGGTGGTGTGCTAAAACTGGTTGGTGAATTACAGTGTGAATTTTCCTTCAATGGAACTAACTGTACAGGAATATGTTACCTGACAGAACGGCCAAACCTTGATCTTCTTGGTCTAGATATGTTAGATAAACTTGGAATAATGGATGTACCGATTAACAGTGTCTGCAACGTATTGTGTCCATCATTAGACCCCCCAGTACTTGCAAAGAACACAGGTGAAAATTTACTAGAAACACTGAAAAGAAAGTTTGCCTCTGTTTTTCAGAATAGCCTTGGCCACTGTACCAAGATGAAAGCTCAGTTACCACTGAAACCAGATGCCAAACCTATTTTTCGTCCTAGACGTCCTGTACCATATGCTGCTCTTGAGTTAGTCGATCAGGAACTTAATCGCTTGCAACAGGCTGGTGTAATCCAACCAGTCAACTACTCTGCATGGGCCGCACCGATCGTAGAGATTAAGAAGGCGAATGGAACTATACGCATATGTGCCGATTTCTCGACCGGTTTAAATGCTGCATTAGATGTGTATCAATATCCGTTACCAGTTCCTGAAGACCTGTTTGCCAAACTTAATGGTGGAACATGTTTCGCGAAAATAGACTTTTCCGATGCCTATCTGCAACTAGGAGTAGATGAAGACAGTAGAGAGCTTTTGACCATTAACACTCATCGAGGGTTATTTCAATACACCCGTCTACCATTTGGCATCAAGACTGCACCTGCCATCTTTCAGCAAATAATGGATACGATGCTAACAGGTATACCTGGTACAGCAGTTTATCTAGATGATATCATAGTTATGGGTTCAACTGACAATGAACTTTCTGATCGACTACATCAAGTCCTTAACCGAGTGTTGGAATATGGTTTCCAACTACGTGAGGAAAAGTGTACTTTCTTTATGCATTCCATCAAATACCTTGGTTTTATCTTAGATAAGAACGGTCGCCGACCAGACCCTGCCAACATCGAAGCCATTCAGAAGATGCCTGCACCAACTGATGTCTCTTCATTAAGATCCTTCTTGGGGTTAATCAGTCATTATAGCACATTCTTGCCTGAAATGCATCGAGTGAGAGGTCCCCTGAATGAATTACTATCAAAAGAAAAACCTTGGCAGTGGTCAGCAGAATGTCAAGCATCTTTCGACAGAGCCAAATCAATGCTCAGCTCAAAGATTCTTTTGACACACTTCGATCCCAGCTTGGAAATTGTTGTTGCATCTGATGCATCTAGTCATGGAGTTGGAGCAGTGATATCTCACGTGTTTCCGGACAAATCAGAAAAGACAATTGCCCATGCTGCTAGATCACTTACCCCAGCCATGCGGAAAAGGAAGATCTTGCGATCATTTTCGCTGTCAAAAGATTTCATAAAATGCTCTATGGTCGTACATTTACTCTACTGACAGATCACAAAACTTTGATTGCAATCTTTGGTTCTAAGAAAGGAATCCCTGTCTATACGGCTAATAGACTACAGCGCTGGGCAACAATGCTCCTGAGTTATGATTTCAATATCAAGTATCAGTCGACAAATACTATCGGTCAAGCCGACGCTCTCTCTCGATTAATTGGGGTTCAGCATCCTGGACCAGAGGATATAATCATTGCCTCCATAGCAGTAGACCCAGAAATACGAAGTATAGTGGCAGATGCCATTCGAAACACTCCAGTGTCGTCAGATAAAGTCAGAGAAGAAACTCTTCGAGACCCGATTCTACAAGAAGTTAGAAAGTTCCACCTGGAAGGATGGCCCGCGAAGATCAGTTCCACAGAGGTTCAACAGTTTTACCAGCGTAGACTCTCTCTCTCAATAATCGACGACTGCCTGCTGTTTGCCGAACGTGTCATAATCCCAAAGAAGCTACAACCAGCAGTGCTTGAACAGTTGCACGCAGGACATCCTGGAATAAATCGCATGAAAGCATTAGCACGAAGTTATGTATACTGGCAGCATTTAGACACCCAAATGGAGCAGCTATCCCGTTCATGTACCACATGTGCATTAGCAACGAAAGCACCGCGAAAAGCAGAGCTGCAATCATGGCCAATACCACAGTCACCGTGGCAGCGTATACACTCGGACTTTGCTGGTCCACTTCATGGACAAACTTACCTTTTGGTGGTTGATGCATATAGCAAGTGGCCAGAAATCTTTCTCATGGAACACCCGACTGCAAGCTGCACAGTCAGTAAGCTACGTCAACTATTCAGTCGTTTCGGAGTCCTGGAATTGATAGTTAGTGACAACGGAACACAGTTTACGTCCGTAATTTTCTCACAATTTTGTCGGCAGAACGGAATCCATCACGTCCGAACACCTCCATTCCATCCCCAATCAAATGGTCATGTGGAACGCTTTGTGAGTACATTTAAAAATGCTCTAAAAAAATCTAAAGGGGAGGGGACCACCGAAGAGATCTTAGAGAGGTTCCTGCTTATTTATCGCTCTACACAGAACCCTCAGACGATTAAGGGGGTCTCTCCAGCAGAAGCTCTACTTGGCAGTAAAATACGAACACATTTCGATGTCATCCGTCCTACGCCAGCTCTTGAGCCTCAACGAAACCTATCCATGGAGAATCAGTTCAATCGACATCATGGGGCACAAAAACGATTGTTCACGGTGGGACAAAAAGTACTTGCTATGGACTATCGTGAGAAACATCCTACATGGACAGCTGGTCGGATCTTGAAAAAGAAGGGGAGTGTGGTTTATGAGGTGTCAGTTGGCTCAGAAGTTTGGGTACGTCATGCTAACCAATTGAAAGCAACTTCGATAGCCAGCAACGAGATTCAATATCGATTACCTCTTGATGTTCTGCTAGACACCTTTGAAATCAAAACGCCTGGAACAGACAGGTCAGTTTCTGTGCAAGCAAAGAGTGATACTTCTTTATTGCCTAGACGATGGACAAATCGAAAGCACAGGCCAGTCACTCGGTTGCAGTTGGACCCTAACACCAGATCCTACGAATCTGCTCAAAGGGGGGGGTGTTAGTGGGACATAGATTGGATTTAAGCATGATCAATGCACGATTGCTTTGGTGCACGCTGATTCTTATCCAATCAGCGCTAGTCGACACAAGGAGAAGATTCTAGATTCTTCTTATGTAAAAAGCTATAAATATACTAACGGTTTTCCTATTTTGCTTCTTGCTTCCACATAACCTTGTTATTTGGAATACAATCTCCTTCCTGCTCAATCGTGTTCTGATTTGGGGCCTTGTCGAGTGAATCTGTGTCCGTGAATACTGAGCAATGGGAATAGCTGGGTTATAACCGTAAGAGCGAAAACACAACAGAGACAGTATCATCAGACAGTTATAAGTCTTTGTGCTTTTTTATACGCATGGTTTAAAGTAGTTTTGATTTTTTCTGGAAATATTTGTTTAGGTTAGGTGAGTTAGAAAAATTACATTACACTTTCAGATTATCGTTATTAGTATTGTATTTTTTTTCAACTTTTGAATTGTTTATTGTACAGTTCCTGTTTTGTAACAGTATTAGAAATAGTCTAAAAAAATCGAAGCGAAAATATACAATTGAAAAGAAGAAAAACAGTTTATTATGATGATTTTCTAGTACTTTTTGAAATTTTCATTGCTGATATAAATGTTTGCTTCATATGTTGAAAACAATCCCGTAGACATTGGAGACCATTTCGTAGAGCATCGATAGCTGAACCTTCTGAAGTATTTAAAAAATATGAGAATTTTCATTTATTTGATGAATAAATGCTATGTTATGCTTAAAAATTGATTATATGACTTTGGGTACTTGACCGTCAACTAATAGATACTACATTCGAATTCCGTCCCACTAAGAATCGTAAGTATTAGTGCTACTAGATGTCACATATATGCAAACGATGTAGGGGATTCGAAAGCATAACCACGAATTCAAGATCTTGTACATGTACACACATACCCTGATTCCAAACCAACAGTGCACATGGGCTCTGGGATCATGAAGGAACAAATGGAGTATGAAACTATCGTTAGTCACTGGTTCACATAGGATCACATTTAACGTTGCCGCAATGCCTTGTGGACTAGATCTGCATGTCAAAAGCCAGGGAGTGACCCCGATGAAAACCACCTGTTTCGGTTCTTGTACCTCAAGGATATAACAGCCCACACAAAAATTAAACGATAGATACATTGTATGGCACATATATGTTTTGGTGCTCCTTTGTATCAATGCTTATGCATTTAACTAGATAAATAAACAAAATGCAACACAAGTGCAATGTAGTAAACACAAAAGTTAGTTGCAGTTATAGGGTTGTGGAGATTGTTGAATTTCACTAAAATACTGAACCGATGTAAGTTAGACTATGATTAAGACCCGGAAGCATTCGATGATCGTCTCGTTCTAGGTCTAACTTAGGTCGGTTCAGGATTCTAATGAATTGCATGTTAAGTTTTGATACTTCAATATCGATTGATAAATGGTTAGAAGTACATATGACTGTACAACTGGGAGTTAATTTGATTTATACTACAATGTTTAGTTAGGTAAGTATATCCTAACCACGTAGTAAAATACATTTGAAAGAATATCAATACGGATGGAATGGGTATAAAGAAATGACATAAGTGGAGATGAGAAAATTAACAAAAAGTAATAAGTCGGGTGAGAATTAAAAGATAAGAAATAATTCGACATACTACTACATATCACATCACTTAGAGATTTCCAGCTCTTAGCTTCTAAAATCATAAGGAACATAGTTAAACGTTCACATACAACTAGAACCAATAGTTAGTGGTCTTAAACACTGAATTCAAACCATAGAATAACTTTTCTCAAATTATTCTTAACATATTCTTACACATATCGTCATTGTGTATCAAAGTAGACAATGACTGGGTGGTGTGATTCAATTATCTTAATTCGTATACACACTCACAATCCCATTGGTTGACTTGTTCTTCTCACCTGGAAATCTTTCGTGATGTTCTTATTTGACAACAGAATAGATCACATACTATTCACTTAAAGGGATGATAATTTTTTAGAAAGTTTGAAGTATATACATATTTCATACATTGTTCAATAAGGCCGAATTTTCAAAACAACTTACTTTTCATTTGAATGTCAAAATTAATCATATCCTCTAAAGGATGGGGTACACAATAACCGCAAAAGCTAACTGACTCACTGGAATGGAAGGAAAGTGAAACATATTAAACTATGTAATATAACTAAAACTTAAAAAGACATTATAAAATACCATTAGATCAAGATGTTTAAAGAAGACGGATAAAAAAGACATGATTCCTCGTACAGAATCATATTATTTGAATGATAACTAAAATCTGTCAAAATGCTATCTACTGATTTGGAGTTTGTTCATCATCCATAAAACAGAACCTAAAAACCTGCTAGCACATCAACATGCTACTGTTGACCATTATAGACGAAGTTTGACGATATAGATTTTTACAGTTTGTTGTACTATTTGGTTTCTTTATGATTAACAAAATTAGATATATAGTATCAGAAATCGGATCTGAAAACCAAACAGATATTCCACAATTCGAGAAATCAATGAAGACTAGGAGTAAATAATATTCATGATCTAGGAAATTAACTACGTGATCTTCAGATTCTGTAATCAGGGCGTTAAGATTGACCTGCTGGGGGGGGGCGTAACAGTCAAACCCTAATTTCGAGAGCCCTGCCTTTACTAACCAATATCGCTTTTTAATCAACCGAATAGCTTGATAATAAACACTGTACTGACACGTCGTGCTAACAGAGTATTAAAGTAGTTTATTGTTCATTGAAAGTCCAGTTCTTTTTTGAATAGAAACCAGTTTATGAAGAAGGTAGAATTACACATTACTTAAATATACAGTTATTATCTTGATTTACATGTATTCCATAAAATATACGAACACTTGGAGCAGATTCTTTATCGAAACCATTCATTATTCCATGAATGTACTATTCTGAATATTGCTAGCTCACGAACACAGTATAATCAACCACAGGATCTAAACCTAGTTATCTAGACTGAACTACGCAGCAAGTAAGTGTGGACTTATTGATTGAAGACATGAGAAATTGTCATGATTTATGTTTGCAGACAGGTGACATGGCTTAAAACTGGTTGTAGTAGCGTTGTTGTAAACGGAAACTGAGGTGGAGAAAACGAATTTATTTTTTCATGCAAAATTATAGTTTCATCGTAAAATATGAAAAAAACCATACATTAAATACATTATTTGCACATCTTCCTTCAGTCGCCCTTTAAATGCTTCATGATTCTCCTAATTCTGTTGTTATTACAATTGCTCTCTGATTCCCATCCTGTTCAGTCTTCTGCTGAAAGGTATTCCACTTCCGATCGCTTCTACATACTGCTTATCGGTCAAAATAAGTAGCATACACTATAACATGGCTACATTAACTTTCTATCTTCTTCTGAATACTGAGTATTATTCTTGACTTTTCATTCTTTAATTTCATTTATTCCTCATTCAGTGGATTTCTAATAATTAGATTTCCGTTACAGTAGATATAATTTTCTCTTCTTTGCTGATGTAAAATGTAGCAGCTTGGACTGTTACATATTTGTGCCAAAATCTTCTATTAACGATAATTACCAACACATATACATATACTAGCAAAACAGTACAAATGAAAAACTATGATGAGCATACCAGGAGACTTACTCTCGTAGAATGCAATATCTAAGCGCTAAACCTAATGTATGATCTTCTCCAAAAAAAGTAAATGTTGCACGTGATTTGTCATGTGAGATATGCACTACTTCAAGCCCAACTTCACGTCCATTTAAATGACTACGATTACCTTTAGGAAATAACTGTAATTGCAAATAAATCAATAATTAGTTTTTAAACAAGAATTACAATAAAATATGCTATCAAAACATTATAAAATGTGAAATTCAGTCGTTAGTAAAATTAAAAAATCAGGCAACATCTGCACAAAGTTGGAAAAACCTTCATCCATTCGTTTACTGTTACCAATTAAGAATGGATAGTTTTAAAAAACGGGATATTTTTTATCGATAATATGGAAACGGATACAAATGTTATCAGGGTTAGATTTTGAATAAAATCACTTTTTAACGAACAAATGAAATAATAAAATTACGACTACACAAAGAAACTTATACTTGATGGCTAAAATATACGTAAGAAAACTGATGAGTTATTAAAGATAAAATCATACCTACAGTTAATATGAATATTTTGATGGTTACCAAGAGCTCTATACTAACTCGTCTAATTGATACTGAGCATTAAATTGAACTAAACAAGACCCTTTAAACTATTTAGTATCATCTAACTTTTCAGATAATTTACGTATACATCTACCATGTAGAATTGAAAATACTAGTATTCTTCACATTAAATCGGATCGCTCACATTTAGAAGGAATTTATACAACTGCTCATATCTCATACTTAGTGTGTTTATGTTGAACACTTTAACAACTATGTCACTTCCATAACCAGCCGTGACCAATGGATCTCAAACGCATTGCATCTGTGGGGGGAGTTACTTGTTGCACAGCATCGCAAGTTGATTGAAGTTAAGCAATATAAGCTTTTGGGTTCTAGCTCAGTAATCCAAGGACTTATCGAGAAACATGAAGATCCCGAATTAGACTATTTTATGTGGGTTCGTGGATGCGCACTGTTGAAGAGTCTCGTCCTAGGATGAAACGGATGTTCAGTGTTTCTTGATTTTCGGTAGTTGTCGAACTAAGGTCGGTTTTCTGACTTCAAGAACTTTCCAAACAATCTACTTTAATGTATTTATTTTTATTCTTTGGGTGCGATAAAATGTTTATTTGCTTTAATCCTAGGACTATTTACTTAGTTACCTGTTCATCATAATTTTAAAGAATAATCTACAATTTCGATTAATATTTGCTGATTACCTGTCACTTAGTTCATACTTATACTAATCATCCGTTGTAAAGTCCATTGAAGATAAATATATCTACATTTTACTTTTTTCAATGGATATATCCTTTTGATAAATTCATAAATTGTATTAGATGTAAATTATGGTAAACAGCATATTCTGCTTTAGGTTATCAGACCAACCTATTAGTTATTCATGAAGAAATTTTAACAGCTCACCGCTTTTTAAAGTATCCACTGATGATGTTACCTAAAAGGACAACGAAAACCTCACTTATAGGGTAAAACATCTTCGAAATCCTAATTGAGAGCTACAAATATTCTTATCTTACAATGGAACATAAAAGCATGTTGCTTAGCTCAGTGCTCACATTGTACTTTTAGACAGGTAGATTTTACTAATAAACTAGAGGCAACATACAGTGCTGACCAATATTTAGCTAGTAATATATATCACACTTATATACTCAACACAAGTAAGCCGCTATCTGGACTACTCAATGGATAAGAAAGCACTAAATACCTGGCGCAATAATTAATAATAATGATAATAATAGTAATAATAATAAATATTCCTCTTTTTGAAACTTGAGACACGCTGAATTTCTTTATTTTCAATTAAAAAATTTACAAAAGGGCATACTACAACTTACTAGATTTTTTTCAGTTGTATGACTTTCAGTGTTATCTTTAGGTATATCAATGAGTGGTTTACACTCCTCAACGTGATCTCCAAAACCAGGTGTTTCTGTAACAGCCATATAATGTGAACATTTGCTAATCATAACACCTAAGGCACAACGGACTAATGATGATGGAGGGCGGCTACCAGGAGCTATCGTTTCAACAGTGAAAATACAATGTGATGAATCCATCCCAACGAAAATAACGTCGTCACGGAATTCAGGATGACGCATATGTTCTCGAGAACCATTATCTAAACGAGCATTATCGACAAAGGCTTGACCAGTTTTTGGGTTTATCTAAGGTAAAAAAAAATGTAAAATACAGCTAGTAAGTGTAACTTTTTGTTGAATTTCACCTCTAAGTTCAGTCAATTTATATTGAGATATAGAACTGGATAATATTTTATTTTACCTGAAAAATAGTCTTTATACTTAAAAAGAATTAATTTTACTAAAGTAAGCATTATAAGGGGAAAATAAAACAAATCATTGAGTAGGCAGTGCACTTTACAAAACAGGAAATACATCGGTCACCCAATGATTCGGTTATGCGCCCATAAGACTAGAATACAACTTTGAGTAAAACGCTCGTAAATAATTTTTATTTACTTTTTAGTCTCGTCAAAAGAGAAAAAAACTTTTCCAAAGGTTAGTAAGGCTTTTTAAATTATCTGTATAGTCAGAAAATACAATAGCGGTTAGGATTTCTGGCTTTCACCCAGGAGGCCCGGGTTCGACTCCCAGAGCGACAAATCAGCCCCCAAATGCCCTGGTACGGCCGGGGGTGGGGAGAGTCAGCTCTCCCTCTCGAAACGGTCTCACATGGCCACATGTATACAGCCACTGCCAAGAAAGTTCTACTCACTGCCTTTTCGTGGTGGAGGCATTATTTACGAAATTGAGATGATGGAAAGTGAATGTCCGGGGCTTTTGATATGGAAGATTTATCTAGAGGATTTGAAAAACCCTGGTTCCAAACCAACGATGCACATGGGCTCCAGTATCCTGAAGAAATAAATGGTGTATGAACCAATCATTGGTAACAGGCTACCATGGAAATGCATCTTCTTACGCTGCTCCACTGTTACCTGGAGAAAGGACTTCTCGACCTTGAGTATGCGGATGATATTGTCTTACTGTGCGGTAATGCCCAGGACATGCAATCCGCACTTAATTAGTTGGTAATCAGTGTCCGTAGGTATGTGCTCCCAAATGCCCTGGTATGGCCGAGAGTGGGGAGTCTGCTCTCCCTCTCGAAATGCTCTCACATGGCCGCGCGTATACAGCCTCTGCCAGGGAAGTCCTACTCACTGCCTTCTCGCACCATGGGTGTTGTTTACGAAAATGAGAGGACGAAAAGCTAATGTCCGGCGCTTTAACTGGATACCAAACCAATGGTGCACATGGGCTCCAGTATCCTGAAGGAACAAATGGCGTATGAACCAATCTTTGGTCACCGGCTACCATGTGACTGCATCTCCTTACGATGCTCTACTACCTTGTGGATTAGACCTTTAGGTCGAAGGATCTGGGCGTGGCCTCCTAAGAAAACCACCTGCTTCGGTTTGGGCACCCAGGCAGTATTACAACCCTCACACAAATCAAATGAGATCTGTGTGACGTATATGTATTTGGTGCCTCTTTGTACCAATATCTGTGTTAAAATAAATAAATGAATAAAAGTGCAAAGTACTTCTACAAGACTGGCAGGATTCTAGTCCTGCACTCATCCTGGATGGCGAGCATATAGAAGTAGTCGAGAAGTTCATGTATCTAGGTAGCTGCATAAGTGCTGGTGGTGGTGTGAGTGATGAGATCAATGCACGTATAGTGAAAGCCAGAGCGATTTATACAAATCTGGGCCATCTTTGGCGCCTTCGTGATGTTAGTTTGGCTGTAAAAGGTCAGATCTACAACGCGTCGGTGAGAGCAGTTCTGCTCTATGCTTGTGAAACCTGGCCTCTCCGAGTTGAGGATGTTAGACGACTCTCTGTGTTCGATTATCGCTGTCTCCGAAGGATTGCCGACATCCAGTGGCAACACCATGTTAGTAATGTAGAGGTTCGGCATCGTGTATTCGGGCACAGAGACGGTAATCCAATTGGTGTCACCATCTTGAAACACCGACTTCGGCGGCTTGGACATGTTTTACGAATGTCGTCCCACAGAATTCCACGTCGTGCATTATTTGCCGACTCTGGAATTGGTTTGAAAAAGCGGAGAGGTGGTCAGTGTATGACATGGGGTTGTGGTATGAAAGAAAGCTGCGAAGGGCTGGCTTGTGTTGGTTCTTCACGACTCCCTGGCTGGTGTCCTAGAGATGGTGCAACACAGTGGCTAGAGACGTTATCAGATACGGCTCAGTATAGAAGCCGGTGGCGATCCTGCTGTAACCTTGTTTTACTTTCTTCATAAAAAGTGGTTGCTTCTTCCTTAACTGAAAGACTTTTTCTGATTGTACCTTTCCGTTTTTCCCATCATTATTATTATTACACTACCTTACACTAATCTGTTCGTTACTTTTTTTACGCTCCTTACCCTCTTCTTTTTCTTTTCTTTTCAAATTCTCATTGTTTTGTGTGGCGCATATATATTTGGTGCCCTTTTGTACCGATATTTATGTGTCCAAATAAAATAATAAATAAAAAAATACCACTGTCTTGTGGATCAGACCTTTAGGTCGAAGGCTCCAGGTGTGGCCCACTACGAAAACCACTTGCTTCGGTTTGGGCACCCGGGCATTATCCTAGCCGACACATCAATCAAGTGACTTGTTTGGCGCATATGTATTCAGTGCCCCCTTGTACCAATATTTATGTTCAAATAAATAGAATAAATAAATATTATATAGAAGCAGAACTAAACAGATGAGTATAGACGTACTTCAGTAAAAAGTTTCAGTTATGCGTGCTGTATGTTAGGCATTGATGCTAATCAGCCCCTTAAAACAAATTAAGCGAAGCTTAAAAAAACGAACTCTTTATTTGTCCAACAATCAACCACTGCTTGACTATAACACCACAAAAAAATTATCCATCTCGTGACTGAGTTGGAAAACGACTGGATAGATATGAGACTATGTAAGACAGTAGATCCTAGTAGGATGCTCTAAATTGTTTTTAATAGTGACCGTTAATAATAATCAAGACATTACGTTGTTCTAGATTGGCCCAAGAAAATAAAAAAATAAAAGTTAATGTTATTAAATGGGTATGGGTTATTGGAATTGTAATAGGGGTGCGAGTAGTACATCCAATAAGCATTGTCATTTCATTTTAATTGTGTGGCGCATATATATTTGATGCCTTTTTATGTGTTCAAATAAATGAACAAATAAGACAATAAGCGGACAGCTTAGATAATCTATTGGTCTCTCCTTTTTAGCACCCTAAAACATGGAGACTTCTGTTTTACAAGATAACTGTCTATATGTTTATGTACTGGGCTATGGGACTAGCCTTATTGATCACATCTAGTTGATGAATATTAGATGAGAGGACTGGTAAGATAAATCATTTAAGGTAAATACTTACTCCAATCACACCAGATGCAAAACTTTTTTGCAACTTAACTGCCTGTTCCCCTTCAATTGTACGAAGAAGTTTGATAATTGGATGAAATTTATAGTAAGCTGCTGCGACTGGTGAAAATTTAGCATGATCTCGGCCGATTCCTTTCACTGCAACACATCGAACTTCGATTTCATCACCAAGAGCTAATTTATTGATAAGTATTGTCGATGATACTGGTATAGGAGGATTATTGACATTAAAATGATCCTCCTGACCGGTTAGTGGTATCCACTTGAGATCCGAACTATTAAAAATCAAATTGTTCAAAGTAAGGCTTCTGTGAAGTGCATATTTTTATGGTGGTCGTTCACTAGTAACCAACTTTATGCTTTGGCTTAAAGTAGTAATCAAATAATGGGGTAGGTTAATTTTCTCTTACCCACCATAGTGTTGATACAGTGGTTTCTTCTGAAGTCCAATATTTTATTGGTGTTATGTGATAGGTGGGTGTGGAGAACATGAAAATATTTCATTTATCATTACGGTGGATATACAGAACTCAACACATGATATCAGCGATAATTTAAACCGCTTTGTTATCTGATTTTTATATTGGTGAATGCAAGACAGATTTAGGGTAACATTTTGTGCGTAACAAGCATCAAATATTTCAAAACCTGATAAATTTTTACTTAACGCTAAACTATTACTCGGTTAGTTTAAGAGTGACACAAGTACAAAATGTAATACCTATATTAGTGTATTTTCCCGCTAGGTGATATTTTGTGACGTCATCCCTTCTGAAGCACGATTTAGATCAGTAGTCCAGGGTGCCTGGTACCTGTGTGGTTGCGCCACAGGGTTGAGCTGTACTATTCAGATTGTAGCGTTAAAGCCTATACGGTGTCTGGTTCTCCTGTGAAGCGGGGTTGAACTGTACTGCTCGAGTTATAAAATTTAAGCCTGGACGGTGTCTGGCTCTCCTGTTAAACGAGATTGAGCTGTACTCATTGGGTTGTCACGTGAAAGTTTGGATTGTGTCTGGTTTTTCTGAAAACCAATGTAAGACTACCCTGGCCCACAAGGGTATATTACATAACTATGAATGCATTTCCTTACGATGCTCCACTACCTTGTGGGTAAGACATTTAGGTCAAAGGCTTCGGGTGTGCCCCCCTAAGAAAATCACCTGCTTGGGTCTGGGCACCCAGACAGTATCACAGACCTCACATAAATCAAATGCCATTTGTGTGGCGCATATGTATCTGGTGCCCCCTTGCACCCATATCTGTGTTCAAATAAATAAAATAAATAGTAGTCCGTACTCATAGCTTACTCCAGTTTTAATCGTAACTTCGTCTTAACCAACCATATGTAAAGTAGAGCCTGGCACATGTATCATTTCAAGTTGCCACATCACATTAGCACAGAGGAAATAAACTATCAAACCAAATCCCAAAGTAGTAAGAATAACAGTAGTACATGTAGTATAAAAGACTAGATGTCGAAAATAAAAAATGCATAAGATAACGAAATTTAGAACTTAAAAGAAAGCAAGAAGTGGATGTATTTGAGCCATTGAGAATTATGCTGAGCCGCGTTATTCAAAGTCTCTAACCACTGGTTAGGATGGGTCCCAACCAAGTGGTTCACATCCAACCACAAAGCTCAGCTCGTTTGTCAAATTCATGAACTGATGCCACCATTAATATCTGTTTCGTATACCAATAGTTTTTTTTTACAAATTACGAATTTATCTGTTTCTGGTACGAAAATTGTACAGACAATATAAGCACTACGTGTTATTACATAGAAATAAAGCGCCGAATGTAGTAATGATTACCAGAATAACAACCTTTTAGTGTATTCATCCTGTAATAACTACATTTACTGGTTAGCCAAGTGCTTCGTAGCGATGACGTGTTCTAACAGACTATCACTGTCGCAAATGTAACTCATCAGTTAGGGGAAATAACAGATAGTTAACTATTTTAGAGATTATGACCAAACAAGTAGCAAGAATAAACCACTTTAGAAACACAGAATGCCTTAGGATTATATGGTATTTCTGAGAGATGAGAAGGGAAATCATCTATGATTAAAAAAAATATACATCCCGTGTATTTCAAAGGTACACATTTCTATTTATGGACAGCACAACAAAAGAGCTACAGCATAATCGCCGAAAACTCCTATTTCGGGATTTATTTGGCAATACCTTCGATCAGTGGACCTTGCGATCTCTAGGACACTGCTAAAAGAGCCGTAACTGAGTTGGCAGATACTAACACAATTATTATTTTTTTCGTGAACTGCTCCTCCTGTTGTTTTATTAAGCAGCTTAGATAGTGGTTGGAGGTAGTCGACAGGAAACCATGGACCCGGGTTTCGTGCTACTTGGCACTCGTCAGCAAGTTGTACCTGTAATCTTGAGGAAACTGGTGCTTCTTGACGGATTTGATGTCGTGTCATCCAGTTTCACAATCAGAGCTTCTATAGCCAGTATTTCGAAATAACATCAACGATTGAATAATGATTTCTCAAGTATGCTGTTCAACTTTAACACCACCGATGTACTGTCCTTCCCGAATCTGGGTAGTTATTCGGGAACAGCGATGAACAAATATGGAAAACCAATGTTGATTTGTTTTTCTGATATTTGCTTGTATATTCATATGGAAAACCTTAGAGAATCCTAAACTAAGAAATTACGTGCATCAAAACGTTTTGAACTTAACCGTACAAAGTTAATCTAGGAGTTTTAAAATGGGATGAGTCGCTTCGGGTTCTGTTGCATAGGTCAGAGTAGACAGTAATTATTGTTTTCAGATAGATTGGTAGATGGTCTGACAGGTATTTTATGTCATTTTCCCAACCCTTTGAATCTTCTGGATCGATTAATACCCGTGTTAGTCAGACGAACTACGTGTTTTTAATTTGAGTTGTTGACGCGTGATAGATTAATTGATAACTTGGTATTTAGTGTAGAACGAGTAAATCATATACGTAATAAAATTGTTTATTATTCGTCATTAGCAAGCTAGCATCTCATTAGTGTAAAGGAGGGATCGAATGCTACTTCAAGTCTTAAAATACGACGACTGATTTCATCACCAAAGTACGACCGTTTTAGCTTACACTACCAACAGAATACTCTCTTGTATAACTGTTTCTAAAATTAGTGAAAAGATTGGAAAACTTTTCATAAAATTATTACCGGCCTGGAACAAAAGGACGCAGTTGTACCTGAGATAATTTGAGCCTATAATAAATTTCTCGGAGACATTTTTCTAACAGTTCAGTTATGTCCACTAAGACGTAAGCAGTCCTAGTGTGAGGGAATAGGACGACAAGATTCAAACGAATTCGCAACTACGTCAAGAGCTGTAAATTGTATTTTCTAGAGCGTTTAGCCGATCACCAAGTTGGATGATCCCTGATAAGACAAAATCAAATCTCATCCTTTCATAATAATTTCACGCTAGTACGTAGATCACTTAAAAAACATAACTCAGGATTATCGGACGTCCAGTTTTATCATTACAGTTGTTATGTACGTAGTTCATATCTAACAGTAAATTCCATAATAACTTGTATTTGGGCAAAATACAAAAGCCAATGTGTCGAGATGAGGACAACCATTAGAAAGTAGAGGAGAAAAAGTTGGATAAACATGAGTCAATGTATTAAGTAGTGTAATGGATTCATATCTGAGTACTAATGATAAAACCGGTCACGCCGATCGAGAACAAGTCATTGAGAATATGTGTAACAGCACAACACAAATCTAGTTTGATGGGAAAACGGTGGGGATGACTAAAATTTATTCGTCGAAGATATGATTTTCGACGGACTATAGTGAATTAGACTTGCCAAATGGCAAAATATCGCAAATGCGGTACACGAAAACTAATCAAGCACGTAAAAGCCTTATACAGGAAAGGTAGTTTGGTGATGATGATCGCTGTTTAAGCATGAACAGCGAAAACTTGCTATTTTCTAAATTATCCAAGTAGGAATTAACAGTAAGTTAATTTGGAAACTAGATACTTTGTGGCAACGTATACTAAAATGACTTCCTTTTGCATGAGAAACTAACGTAACTGTGAGGAAAATATAAAAACAAACCAACCTGTACACTGGTAAATACTGAGCCACAGGTAAAGTGTCATCCTTATCTTTTCCAGGTTTATTATGCGAATCTTTGCTAGAACGGGTAAAACCAACACGCATATCATATACTAAGTGTTCTTTAGGGTCAAACCCTGATAAGTCGTCGGAAGCAGGAGGCTTTTTTGTGGGGAACAAAAAATATTTGGGATCAACAGCGAGTGGGATTAAGCCAAGACGATGACACATAACCTCGTCCGGCATTATACTCGTGTTCTGATAAACATAAACCCTTTCTATCGCGAGAGAAGGAACTTCAGAGACCAAAATTCGCCGAACTGCATTAGCGAAGGAGCAATCCAAATTAATCATATCGAATTCCATTGTATCAGACTCTTCGCCATGACGAATAATTTCAACATGGAATTTTTTCTTAAAAACACTTAGGCTCCAGGGATCTTCCGCACCATGGTGGTGGAGCACTCCATGATCCTTTAACTCATAGCACGTCTTCTTAAATCGAGATTCCATGAGGTACCGGTCGTGACCAAAAATCCGCGTCTACCAAGGTCGTCAAATCACATACTTCACCAGGCTAAAAGTAATTGACCGAATATTTCTTAAGTTACGGGTTTGAATTAAGCAAAGCGGTTCTTATGTAACCGATATACAAGTCTTTTACTTGCGAACCTGAAAGAACTGAGGATTCTAACTCTGGATGTTCTTCCTTAATCAGTTATGTTAACTGATTTGTTTACTCTTCAAATGGTTCAAATGGTTGTGGACGGAATAGAAAAGGCTTTCGCTTAATGGGCTTCCGTCTCCACTAGCAGTGAATCCTCAATACCTCCAGGCAAGAACCTAGGTATATTAACGATAAAAGAGGAAAAAGGAATTGGCGAATCATAGTAGGATAATATCCTTAGTCCATAAGAATAGGTCAAGTTTCCTCTTAAAGTGCTCTTGTACGCGCTGTTGTTGTCAGTTCATTTGTATTTTGCCCAACAATGGCTTTTGCGGTTTAGCAGGCGAAGAGTGCGATTCTTGATGATCGTAGGTTGCTTGAGGCTTTTAAAGGCCATTTGGGGAGCTGACTGCCATGTAGGACATAAGAGCGTGTGTAGTAAGAAGTCCCAATGAGCATACACATCAAGTTGAAGGTAAAAATCCCAATCCACCTGTTGTAGATAGTCCTGTAGAGCTGACACATTCAACCGTTTGAAATTCCAGTGCCTGTTGTTGGTGATATGTCTCAGCTCACTTTTTGGCAAAACTGTAGGCTATGATGGCGTGATCACTTTTCCCCGGGCGAGCCAGGATAGAGAGGTTATCAACTGGAAATACTCAATCCCAGCACGATGGTATCTGACTGTTGCCGACTTCATATTTTTAAATAATCACAGATCTTCAATGAGGTTGAAGAACCGAGCTTCAGTTGAGATTTTCACCTCCAATATACGGATTTTCCGCGAAATTGACTGTAGGGAGATTGAAGTCCCCTATAGTCAGGATATGAGTGAATCCAAGATGCGTAGAGCGGGATAGTCGTTCTAGCATACGACTGTCATATTCGGTGTCAGCAGTGGGCTTCCCATAGATGACCTCAGCTAGACACCTCGAAGTGGTAGACAATCTTACTGAGCACCATACGAATTCATCAAGATTGATAAACTCTAGGTTGTGAAATTGGTGCACCTTCAGGCGGGATCGTATGTATACGGCTACTTTACCCCCAATCCCTGTTTGTCTGTCGTTGCAAAACAAAGACACCTAAGGTAATGCTAGCTCCTGGTCCGAAAACTGAGAAGATATCCAAGGTTCAGATATTCCTATCAGATGATCTTTATTAGCATTGCTAAGTTCACGTAGCTCATCCATTTTATTTGGTAGACTCGCAGCGTTCATGCATAAGCAGTTTATGCTTTCAATTTGAAACACGTGAGCTTCCTGTTTGTCTGTATGAGCCTAACGTGAATAAACAGGTATGGGGATATCTCATAGGCAAGTCTTAAGACTTTAGCCTTTTTCTTAGCCGAAAACGCCTTTCTACAGCTAAAACGAAGGCTCAGGAGGTGGGCAATATACTAATTCTGCCTAGCAAACTTTCAAACGTTAAATGTTTCAGAGAAATTAGAGAACTATATATTTGGAGGTATATTTGTTCGGTCGATGAAAGAGTTGTAGCGTAGTGTCGAGTCGCGCTTGATTATGAACACCGCTACAAGAAGACTACGTGCCAGTTAACCAATAAGATCCCCGTAGGTTAATATCAGAAGGCAGATGATGGCTGTAGTCGAGATGTATTCGTTGGCTATCTCGTGGTATCGAAAGAACACCGAGATCGTGCCAAAGTAGTACAAGCGTAAGTGCTAAGTTTAATCGAATTCACACAAGTTCAAAGTCAACGGGAGAGTGAGTGAAGTGGCTGTCATTAGTATAGTTAAACAAACGAGCACAGTAAAACAATCACTGGTACAATTGGTTATAATAATAATTGCTTTCATCGAACCAATCGCGTTCTGTTGACAAAAGTAGACCACTACAGAGTCATCTCGATAGTGAAAAGGTATGGTTGAAGACTATCTGTCCTGTGTTTGGAAATTTAAATAATGCTTCAAGAACAGTTTTTCTTATTTACATCTGAACACTGTCCAAATGAGATGCTTGATAACTTGTTAACAACGGAGTCGAAGTGCGAAGATTTGCGCGCATCTTGAGAGTCCTCACATTCTAATGCCCCATCAAAAAATGCCATGACCCTAAGAACAAAAATCAACTCATTCACTGCTGCGAAATCCAAAGATTCAGAGAATCTGGCTTCCTATGATCTACGACAGGTCTACTGTAAAAATTTGACAAATCTGTGGTTTATTTGCAAATCAGTCACAATAACCGAATGCGTTACAAGGACCCATGTGAGTCTGTTCAAATTTCTGTTTGGAATTCTAATACTAATTGGTGCAAATCTGCCTGTAACTCTCCTAGAGTTACTGCCTGTTCCAAGCTCGGGTAAAGGAGGAAGGTTGGGCATGGGTTTAGCGTCCCCGACCCGTAGAAAACTAACTCGCTAAAAAAAACGCTAACCAGAAAAAATAACTCAATCCATTTAAACTCAGCCCTGGGAGTTAAAAAGTCTTCATTTAGAAGAAATATGACGCCTCATGGTGAAAGCCGAATTCCTTCGGGAGCCACGAGGCCGATGCCCTTTCTAACAACCAGAGCAACAATTTTTATAGGTACATGGAACGTCCGGACAATGTGGGAGAACGGGAAGACCAGTCAAATAGCAACGGAGATGAGGAGATACAACTTGGCAGTGCTGGGAATCAGTGCAACCCATTTGACCCAAGTTGGACAACAAAGACTAAATACGGCAGAGATGCTGCTATACTCCGGTCACGAAGAGGAAAATGCTCCACACACTTAGTGATTGCTGTAATACTATCCAGAGTAGCACAAAATGCACTTTTAGGATGGGAATCTCACGGATCCAGAATCATCAAAGCATCATTCACAACAAAGAAGGAGGTGATCACAACGAATATTATCCATTGCTATGCACCCACCAATGATAGCAACGACGACGTTAAAGACCAATTCTATGAGAGGCTGCAATCACTCATAGAGAAGTGTCCAAGAAAGGACCTCACCATTCTGACGGGAGATCTAAACGCCAAAGTCGGAATAGACAACACCGGATATGAAGATATCATGGGACTGCATGGACTGAGGGAGAGAGGAATGGAAACGAGGAAAGATTTGTAAATGTGTGCATTCGACAAATTGATCATAGGCGGCACAATATTTCCACACAAACGTATACACAAAGCTACATGGATCTCACCGGACCACACCACAGAGAACCAGATAGATCATATTTGCATCAATAAAAAGTTCCGAAGGACAATGGAAGATGTGAGAACCAGGAGAGAAGCGGACATAGCTTCAGATCACCACCTGGTTGTAGCCAAATTGAAACTGAAGCTAAAGAAGAACTGGACAAACAGCACCACAAAGGTTCAATACAGCCTTCCTTCGAGATACCGACAAACTCAATGGATTCAAGATAGCTCTCAACAACAGGTTCCAAGCCCTAGAGGATCTACTGAAGGAAGAAGAAACTACTATGGAGGATAACTGGAAAGGTATCAAAGAAGCATTAACTTCAACGTGTCAAGAGGTTCTGGGCCCCAAGAAGCATCATCACAAGGAATGGATCTCTATAGAAACACTGGACAGGATCAAAGAAAGAAAGAACAAGAAGACAGCTATTAACAATAGTCGAACAAGAGCAGAGGAAGTCCAAGCACAGGCTGAGTACAAGTGACGAAGAGCATTAGAACCAACGAGCAGAAACACGTGTAAGAACTAGCAACGAGGGCGGAGAAAACTACGAGAGAAGGAAATATGAAACAGCTTTATGATACAACGAAGAAACTAGCAGGGAAATCTAGTAAACCAGAGAGACCGGTCAAAGACAAAGAAGGAAGACCAATCACTGAGATTCAACAACAGCGTAACAGATGGGCAGAGTTTTTCGAGGAACTCCTGAATAGGCCGGCACCAATGAATCCACCGGACATCGAAGCAGCACACACAGATCTTCCTATAAATGTCAATCCACCAACGACAGAAGAAATCAGAATGGCCGTCAGACAAATCAAGAGCGGGAAAGCAGCAGGACCCGACAAGCTGGATTTCGTAAGGACTGGTCGTGCACATACCGAATTGCGACACTACGGATCATTGTCGAACAATCAATTGATTGGAACTCGTTACTGTACATCAACTTCATTGATTATGAAAAGGCATTTGGCAGTGTATATAGGAGAACGTTATGGAAACTTCTTCGACACTACGGAGTTCTTGAGAAGATGGTCAGTAATATCTAGAACTCATACGATGGACTACAGTGCAAAGTAGTGCATGGAGGACAGCTGACAGACTCATTCCAAGTAAGGACCGGAGTAAGACAAGGCTGTCTACTCTCTCCCTTCCTGTTTCTTCTGGTGGTCGACTGGATTATGAAGACCTCGACATCTGAAGGAAACCACGGCATACAATGAACAGCTGAGAACCAATCAGACGATTCGGACTTCGCAGATGACCTAGCCCTCCTATCGCATACACATGAACAAATGCAGACGAAGACAGCCAGAGTAGCAGCAGTCTCTGCATCAGTAGGCCTCAACATACACAAAGGGAAAACCAAGGTCCTCAAACACAACACGGAGAACAGCAATCCAATCACTCTTGATGGCGAAACTCTGGAAGATGTAGAATCCTTCGCATACCTGGGAAGCATCGTCGATAAACAAGGAGGTTCAGATGCAGACGTCAAGGCGAGGATTGGCAAAGCTAGAGCGGCATTCCTTCAACTGAAGAACATATGGAACTCAAAACAACTTTCAACCAATATCAAAGTCAGAATCTTCAATACGAACGTCAAGGCAGTTCTACTGTACGGGAACAAATGGCGTATAAACCAATCGTTGGTCACCGGCTACCATGGGACTGCATCGCCTCACGATGCTCCACTGCCTTGTGGGTCAGACGTTCAGGTCAAAGGCTCGGGGTGTGGCCCCCTAAGGAAACCACCTGCTTCGGTTTGGGCACCCGAGCAGTATCACAGCCCTCACACAAATCAATTGAGATTTGTGTGGCGCATATGTATTTGGGGCCTCCCTGTACCTATACTTATGTGTTAAAATAAATAAATAATAAATAATAAGCTGAAACTCGGAGAACTACAACAACCACCATCAAGAAGATACAGGTATTTATTAATAGCTGTCTACGCATGATACTCAACATCCATTGGCCGGATACCATCAGCAACAGCCTTTTGTGGGAGAGAACCAACCAGCTTCCAGCTGAAGAGGAAATTAGGAAAAGACGATGGAAATGGATAGGACATACATTGAGGAAATCATCAAACTGCATTACGAGACAAGCGCTAACTTGGAATCTTGAAGGAAGGCGGAAAAGAGGAAGGCCAAAGAACACATTACGTCGGGAAATAGAAGCAGATATGAAAAAGATGAATAAGAACTGGAAAGAGCTTTAAAGGATTGCTTGGGACAGGGTTGGATGGAGAATGCTGGTGAGCGGCCTATGCTCCTTCACGAGGAGTAACAGGCGTTAGTAAGTAAGCAAGTAACAAATGGGTGCATTTCCGATCATACGGAGACCATATCCAATAAATAGCCGGGAGGACATATGAAGAACCTGAAGAGAAGACGTATGGCGAACTACAGAAATTTGGATACCCATCTGAGCCGTGGTGATTGTGGTGATCTTGTCAAGTTCTTCAACTAATCTATTTAACAGGCTGTATTATTGATACAGTAACAATTTATCAGTTATTACTATCATGTCTGTATGAATACGTATGCCTAATCACATGTGACAACATACGCACCTATCCCTCTCTCTAGCTTTAATGTTAGATTGTTAAAAATCATTTAATGAATACTCCGCTTTCCAATGTTCATGGGCTTAAATCTTATTGGTTGATTGGACTCCGAATTCCTCCCTGTATTTGTAGGATCCATTAGTTTACGGTCAAGTACCCAAATCATATAACCAATTTTTAACATAACATTGCTGAGTATTTATAAATTTTATGTACCGCGCTAACTAAAGCTACCTCTTAAAAGACTACATAATCCCTGTCATTTTAGCTTTAGTTTCATAAATCGTGTCTCCAGTTCTGAATTTTATTGTCAAAATATCACATGTCCTGCATCAAATTACACGTTAACCCGGCTTTCACATTATTTTTATGTCATTCGAACCTGACAGTTATTTGAACTATCCCTAACATTCTTGACTGAACCTATCATCTCCTTATTTCCGTGTATATTTGGGTTTACGCATTCGGATACCACAGTAGTTATCTAAGCAGACATTCGAAACATTTAATAGCTTGGGGATTATTACGGTTACCGCCTTAGTATATTGTCATGCTTCATTAAAGTGTCAAATTACTTATAACGTAGTTTTCGTTAGTGTCATCGGATAATTTAAAGTTACCTTGCGGTGCTAGGATTAACCTGTTTCACTGTAAGAAAACAGAATGACTTTCCTTGTTATATCGAGCTTTCCAGTCAAAAGGGTTGAAGTGAGGTGTGTGGGACCAGTGAAATACTATTGATTCCTGGCCAAATCATCCGGCGATTGGGTCACTGAATATCGGACGGATAATCGATCACTGTCAAATTCAAGGACAACCAATGCGTGTCAGTTAATCGTACGTCATGAACTGACCCATGCGGTGGTGGTCACACTTTCGCTTGTACCTACTTTAACTAATATATTTCTGTAATAACGTCCTTCGTGTTGCTTAGTCTTTAAGGCATTCATATTACCTTGGTGAGACAAAGGGGTGTCACACGTTAGATGTCGACTGCGAGGTGTGACTTTGACGTTAGCTGTTGCTACATCATTCCCATTTAGCTCGAGTAGGCCCCCAACTATTCGACTGAGATCATCAACACCATTTCACAGAATCCCTTGATCTAGAATGAGCGAATTCGACATTACTGTAATTGAATCAGACATATATCGACATTAGTATTTGGAACCATCAGCATTAAAGTGGAAATAAAACTAGATAAACAAGCAACCAAACAAGAGGCCATTGAAAAGGTTCTCATATGAGGCGTTTAAAACCATCACGCGACAGAACGCATGCTAGCCAGTAGAATTGAATTGATGTATTTGACAATCGTATACTTAGTTAGATATCATGTTCTAAAAGAAGTATACTGTTATGTGAATTTAACATGTCTATATTAAACACCATTAAAACATTAATTACAATGATATTTATGTATTGACGATTGTAGCATTCACATGTGTCCAAGTCTCAACTCGACCTTCCTCAGTTTGTCCCCGAGCCAAGTTTATGTCCGTAAGAATAGAAAATCCGTGGAAACCATAAGAGTCTAGATCTCATTAAGGGTGAAATTTACTTGGATGCTCGCCTTTATTACTGAATGAAGCATAGGTTAACTGAAATACGACGCCGTGACTGCAAGCAAGCATTTGGTTTCTGTCAAAGAAGATTATCCCAGTGCACGAAAGATGGATTCTATAGTCTATCTGAACAAATAGGACACTGAGTTGGATTGAGAAATTTATTACAAACACTGATGCAAGTCGACCGACCCACTAGTCTTTTTAAAGACTTTGTTTAAGCAATGAAAGGGGAATTTACAAGCATAGTATCAATCACGAGCTTAGCAACCAGAGTAGTAAACAATAAAAGCGCAACCTTATTCATTGAAAACTCTATGGAAACCTCGTCATTACTACTGGGATTAAGTCAAAAGATTAGTACCGTATCAGTAACTAATTTAGACGTCTCTTATTGTAATTTCCGTTTCCTCTCTAATTCTTTCATCTCCATCATCTTCACACTAACAATTAATTAACTTATTTGCCGTTCTCAAAATAATCACCTTCTCTTGGCACTCGAATTACCACTTGTTGTTTTCACATTACGATCAATCTATCCCCCGTCTGGTAATGTGATGTCTGGTGGTATCTACTCATTGGACATTACTGAATACATCGAACCGTACCAAAACAACGAGAGGCGAGGGCAAAGAAATCAATCGGTTAATACAAACTCATGAAAAAGATATTGCATGAATATATCGGGGATGAATGGCTCATTAATTCCATAAAACAAGTTTGAAGGTTCTTGAATGATTGAAATAATGACTGTATCATTCCACATTTAGGAAGCGTCCCACAAAACCTAAATACAAACCTCCACGAGGTGTAAAATCTTTCTCTTTATCAACAAAGACCACAGTTCAAAAATTGATGTAAATTGTATTTTATGGAACTTTTGTTTTGATCTACTACATTTTGCTAATTCTCTATAGTACCTGGTGTAGGCTGTTCAAAAATGAAAATTAAAGTCGTGACGAATGACTTTATAATTCATATCCTTTTTTATCATAATAAAAGTGGTTTAATATTGTCGTATTAGAAGTTATTTACTTAACAGCATGAACATAATGATTTAGCTAGTTCTGTTGACTGGGTGTCTTGCGATGAAATAATTTCGACTGCTGATGATCGAGTTGTTAAATGTTGGAATCTGATATCAGATCAAGTGTCAGACTTATTTAGCTTGCCCCAAAATGTTTTTCCAACCTGTATGGACTGGCTTCCCAGACAAAGGACGAAACAATCTACTAAGACATCAAGAGGGAGTGAAATATTCTTACTCGGGGCTACTGATGGTAAAGTTACAAGATAGTTTTTGAGTTTTTTAGGGAAATGTCACATAATTTCAAAAGAGAAAAGAATAGAACGAACTTTAGATGCTCATCAGGGGGCTGTTTTATCTGCGAAATGGAATTTCGATGGAACTACTTTTGCCACATGTTAGTGTGCATCATGCAAATAACACTGTCCATTTAGCTGGAGAAGACGGGCAAATAAAAATCTGGTCACGGGGTGGGATGTTAAGATCTACCTTATGTCAACACAGTAACTTGTTTTTATATTGTTTAACAAGTTTTTCCTCAATCAGGTTATCCGATCTACTCGATTGCATGGGGTGCTAACTCTAATATGATGGTTTTTTCCCTTGACAGACAACTAGTTACACAATCTCTTCAAGCGAATGTTAAACCTTTTGCCGTGAGTGAGTTGAACACCTCAAAGACTTTCTTCTTATAGTGGAAAGCTCATGATGGTGTCATTTTGCAAGTTGATTGGAATGTCATCAACAATCGACTTATTTCTGCTTCAGAGGATTGTAAATACAAAGTAAAATACAATGATTATAACCGTATTTTAGGTATGGGATAATTACGGGAGGCTCTTATATTCGAGTACGCCTTTTGAATACCCAGTTACTTCGATTTCATGGTCTCCTGATGGTCAGTTATTTGCAGTTGGATCATATGCTACTCTAGTGTTGTGTGATAAACTTGGGGTGAGTTTACGATATTTGTCTTGTATCGTTCATTGTTCGTCTGATGTGAAAGGAGACTTCCATCACAACTTTGTTTAGTTATGGGATAATTATTATACTTTAACCTTTAGAAATGATTTATATTTAAAGGATAAAAAGAGTAGAACGTAAAAAATACTAAAGTCATTGTTTATTATGAGGATGCAGATCATGAACGTACCATTTGTACTACTTTAGGATAAAACCGAGAAAAAGACTTTAGAATATCAAACGTTTTCCTCTGGGAAACATTAGCATTTCTGTTTCCTATGTTTTGAAAACGCTGAAGAACTTCAGTAGTGCTTTTGGATGAATATAATATTGTAAGTTATATTTTGGATCAGTCGAAGACATCATCTTAAATACGTGTTTATCGGTAAAGTTTTGACTTTTCAGAATAACCAATCTGTCAAAAGATTTTGAAACTTTAGTTCGCATTTGCATTTTGGTAACAGTTTTCAGTTAGTTTCTAACCCTTTCCGACTGAAACTCTGAAGCTGTAAACATGCAGTTGTGACGAATCTATAGGAAAATCTAAAAATTATAGTCACGTCAAGTCTTGGTGGTTTTTAGTCTTGTTAATTATTTCGTATTTGTTAGCACTCATGGACATAGTGCATCTTCAACAATTTGGGAACTGATACTCATTGCATCAAAAGTGAAGAAGGCGTCATCAATGATATTGGATCACAGTTTTACCATTTTATTGATTGATTAAAGTTTTTATTGTATGCCATTGGATTTCGACATATGACCACAATCCCTCGTTTTTTAATAGTTCCTCAATGCACATCAGTTCGTTATATTGCGCTACGTTCTTAATATCATCTCAAGCAATCTGAATTAATTTAAATTTTATTCCCTGAGTTTTTAACTTTCAGTGGACTCATGCTTTGGAGAAAACACATACTGGTAGTATTCTGAGTATTAAATGGTCTCCTGATGGTAATCAATTAGCATGTGCTGGTGGAAATGGTCGAATAATTAATGGATATGTCATTGAAACATGTTTAGAATGGAATGGTTTTGAAGCAGTGTTAACAGATGAAAGAACTGTTGTATTGCGCAATATGCGAAATGAATCAATAGAACGTTTAGAATTCCGTGATCGTGTATCAAAAGCATCATTTAGTTTTAACTACTTTATTGTAGTGACCAGCACTCAGTGCTATGTATACAAGTGAGTGTTTAGTATTTTTTTATAAACCGATTTGTCGTCTAATTCCAAAATCAATTTCCGCACTGTTTGAAATCAATTAGGGAACTTTTGAAAACCATAAAGCACTTGATGGTTGGTTTTTTCTGGTTTTAAACTTCACATCTATGATCTTGATAATAACTGAATCAAGAACATTCAAGTCGAAACTTAGTGATTTATATTTATAGCTTGAGCTAATTCATGATACGAAACTAGTTCATTTTTCTCAAATCACGTTATCTATGTCGAACTTTTTTTATTACCACGGATACCATTAAGAATACTCAGACATTTATTTTATTATGCTTAAATAGCTTAGCAACTTGAACTGACATACACGTGCGCCAGATTCTACGTCGCTGGTGAATGAATAACAGACTGAAAACCAGCATCCGGTATTATTGAGGATATTTGTGTTACTCATATATACTCATATACATATATGGTAGTCATTGAACTGAATGGCTTGTAGAGTTAATTTTGATTCGGATGACAGAACAAACAACTCAGTAAGCTACTGGTGTATCTTTCATTTTATTTGTAAAAGAGATAACTAGTAAGGACTAAGTGGACATTTCGATCTGTACATTTAGAACTAATAAAAAGGAGTTCAAATGTAGTATTTTCGTCCCAACTACCTTAAGTCGTCTAAAATATAACAAAGTCACATTAATTAGTGAATATTTTAAGTTAGTTCACCTCATACCAAAGGACATGAAGCTAAACTCAGGTTATGAAGTTTAATCATAAAATTGAGTCAAGACAGTATTTATACAATCGAATAATTGTCTTACATCTCAATTTTGTAAAAGTTAAAGCTTAAAATTAGTAATTATTAAAATACTAATTTATGGTATTCAGGCCATGTGGTAAATATATATGCATGCGTAAAGAGAGCAATTAGTTAATTTTCTTAATATGAACAAAGAGAAAACACAGACCTCAAAAACGAAATTCGTATTCATCTCACAAGCTGGTGAATATTTGAGCTCAATAACTTAAAGGATAATGCGCTAAGGATTCGTACCGACTGGTATAAGGTCCGCGCCACAGTATGGACATGACCAATGGTGTACAGAGAAATCCAGTGGACGAGTTTAAAGTGAGGTCAACACCAAAATTTGCCAGGCTTTAGGTAGTTTCTGTTTCAAAACATCCATCACTATTTGTAGGTTTAATTATTGTTATAACCTGTGTATCCTGTTAATGGATAAGTAATGATACCGCCAATTAGGGAGCAGTGACCTATCTATCGAGTCAATGACGTGTAAAACACGTACGAGCAGTCTAGAGTCCTTATTGATCTCGTTGCTTGTCTAGTCCAGCCAGTTAAGTTCATAACACCAATCGGTTTATATGCCAATCAAACAGACGACATCGTACCATAAAGTAGGAAACAACATTTTTACAAAATTTGACCAAATGTGGCCGTGAATGTGGGAGGCAGTGACAAATAAACAGGGCATAATTCAAGAATGGTAAAACTCATAATAACGGTTCATAAGTCAAAATAAAGCATATAATAAGAGAAATATGAACAGTTTAGTTATTTAACAATTATACGATAAAAATATACGTTTAGTACTGGTTCATAAATGGATCCCAAAAATTACCATTTATTATGCTTATCGAGACATAGAAATTATGTATTACAATATTTAACTTCTTTTAAATTTATTTTTCAGTATTAAAAATTTCAATACACCTATCATTATTGAACTTAAAGAATCCAGCGTTACTCATATTTCTCAATGTCAGAAGTGAGTTATTTAACATCTTACCATTTTGTAATAATGTTTTAATCATTCGAGTGGCTGAAAAACTTTCATGATTAAAAATACCTGACTAATCAATTTACCGAAATAATTAGCTTACTAAAATCTAGATAATATAAAAGCTTCGAATCAAAATGGTTGCTTCCCAATGACTTATCATAAGTTTGATTTCTAATTATGGAAGTATAACCTTCAGGCAATATAAATTTATTAAAAATTCGAAATTTACAAAATGACCGGAAGAATAATGCTTCAGCCACTAAAACATAGTTCATAGATAATTTAGGACCTAATATAGATACTTATCAGTTCGACTTGTCACTACATTAGCTTATTAAAAGAAAAATTTCTGTGATAAGAAGCTGAGATTGGTTTATTTTAAATGTGAAAGCACTGTCGTACACAAATGCCTACGGAAGGACTAAAGAGAGTCATACCACTTGTGCAACTGAGTAAAAATAGAGTTGTTAATGAGACTTCATTCCAACCGAATAGTCTGACATTGAAATGTCTCCAATCTTATAGTTTACATCATGGATTCTTCGAAGTTAAGCATGCAAACCATTGGATGTTAGCCCAGTGATCTAGATTTTGGAGGATTTATGTTGTCTGGGCTGATTTAGTCTTGAAGTTTACATTGTTTTTCTAGACAATATTAGTATATATTTTAAGAAAGTAAGCTATTAAGATTCTTTCACGAGTGACTAAAACTTGTTCTGTTGCTTTTAATTTGATTAACTTCATAAAAGGCTTTCTTTTCTTAAAGGTATAACTCGACAGAGGTAATGCTAGAGACATCTTACACACTAGGGTAATTGGAAGAACAACAAGTGTTAATGCCACTGAATTTTCCAGTTGATCATTAGTAGTTTCTCAACCAAAGAATAAGTTACTTGTTTTCGCACCATTACTGTGCATTTACGAATCCAACTTATCCTATGGAGGAAACTATTTTCAACATTCTATTGAACAACTAAGTCAACAAATTAACAAAAATTTCTTTTTACGGGTTTAAGAGGATCAGACGAAATCCATATGCAACTCCGCTCTTTCACATTAGATCGACATTCGCCATGTGGTAGATAGGACAGATGTAACCAGAGTGAATTGTCATGTCTCATCAACCTCTAATATGGTTCGACTTCGTCTCCTACATATAACAGACTTTATAAGGATTGGAGCTAACAACCTTAATTGAATTGAAAAGAAATTTCGCTCAATTCGTTCGTTCTTTATTTACCAACTCTTTGATTATTTATAGGTATTAAACCGAATTCCCATTATAAGAAGATATACGTTGATGGAACTGTTTTCAGACTTGTTAAATTTGAAGCTAACTTCTGTCATAGACTGATGTCTGTAGATAAACTATTAAAATCTAGGCCACATGATTCCAACTCTTTAATATAGTGTTCACCACAAAATCTGATATCAGTAAATGATGAAAGCTATTTTCTAAAAAAAGGATTTCAGTTAAAAATATGGTTTTCTTTAAGTTAAACAATAATAATTACTAATCGTTTTACTACAGATATTTTGCTTTAGCTGATGGATCCAGTGTGTATATCTACAATTATGATGTACGTCTTGTTTGTTCATTAAAACATGCTAATATACACGCGGAACAAATTTATGCAGATTCTATAACTATGAGCAATGATGTAATTGGTATTAAAGATCAATTAGATAAGAAAAGTTAGTTTGTTTAAATTAATATGATAAGGTTATTGTTTATTAATTCTGTGATTACCTGTCTGTTACGTAATCTGGTTCTTTTAAAAGCCTAATCAATATTTATTGGCAAATAATTTATGCAGTCAGTTGGAATTTAATATTAATCATTCGAACTGGGATAAATATGCATCTATCCAAGTTGTTTTACTTCTTATCAGCAAAATATGGGAGGAAATAAGTAAAATCTAAATGAAAGAGATTGAAATAGTAACAGTATCAGTGATGATAAAAAGTTAAACAGAAAATTTATTTTATAATGAATCAATCAGGTCGAGAAATAAAAGGTATGAGATAGTATGTAAACTCAAGAGTTAGAGGATGATAAAGAACAAATATAACTGAACTACTATAACCGGTTTTAATAGATTCCACTTGATGTCTTCTATTATAGAATATGATTATCATGAAAACATGTTCCAAGTCGAAGTTCAACGGTTAGTGAACTATTGAACTAATAATACATCTTGGTTTGGATGCTATGACTTTTTTTCAACCCTCATATAACCTAGACACTGTTGACTGTTGTAGAAGGCCGTGGTTAGGATTTATGTCCTGCATACATGTTGAATGTTTGTGATCTTACCATTTAACTTAAAGTTTTGGCTTAGTATTAGTATATCTGACCTCACCATTACTCATTTATTATTTCCATTGTATTTGAGCAACATAAAGAAGACACTTATGATCGAATACTTGCAAAATTCATCCGTTTTTTTACTTTCAAAGGTAATATTTTATGGAGATAAAGTGACATAGGCGAGTTGCTACATGGCCTACTCATTCTGATAGACAAGTGTTCATTTAGCTTGAATCACAGGCACCTTAATTTAACGAAAGTAAAACTAACACTTTTTATCCACATTGGAAAATTATCAACGACCGACCCATCAAAGCTGATAAAATTCCCATGATATATAAAGCAGTGAATATGCGTCATGCCTTGGTGGATTGTGTGTTGCTTTAAACCAATATGATGGAATGATCAGTGAGAACAGATAATTGACATAAAAAAATAATGATTTATTGTGGTTGTCGATATTTTATAATCGTAACTTGTGTTTGAAGTAAATCATCAAGTTTACTATGTTGATTTTGGAATTGGTTTTAAATTGAGGTCATAATTTAAGTACGAATTATGCAACAAGGTCGTTTATTATTTTGTGAACTAATAAACCTTTGAATGGTTTTGTCATATACCAACATTAGTTAATCATTGAAAACCACGGGGTGGGGCAATAAACAGTAGTTTCCTTCTAGTATAGAACAAAATAACAATGCTCCTTAACCACCCAATCATGATTTGAACCCGGAACCCTCAGCTTTCGCTGTAAGCACATTGTCAAGGAACCAGCTATTGAGACTAAACAGCTGTTGATTTCTCCCATGTCTATGGTTGCACCTTAACTGCTGTCAATTCGTAACAGAGACCACCTAGGAATTATACTAATTTATTTTAAACTCTTTATTAAATAAATATTTATTAACCTATGTTGTCTTAACATGAAAAAAATGATTTATAATAGAGGTTCTATTCATATTTGGTTTACTTTTTAGTCATTCACTTATTTGATCCATCGAGTGGTAAAACGCTAGGTGATGGGAAACCAATAACCCATTCAGTATGTGCTATTATTTTGTTATATTATTATTGAATAATATCTATAACTATTAAACTGAATTAAATTCCATAGTTTATTTATATCACAATCTGAAGTTAGGGGGGAACCGATTATGTAGATAAATATCCTACAGTGGACCAATCAAAAGTTGCCAAATGCGAAGGACACTCTGTGTCATTCGAAAATTTCCTAATGCCAAGTGAATGCGATTGGTCAAGAAATAGTTTTATTTTCTAAGGAATATATATATGGATGTGAATTGGTGTAGCTTAGTTAATCTCCATTCTCACTCTTATCCTTCTCACTTAGTGACCAGTTGGGTGTTGGATATAGAAAGCTTGTGTATCAGTAACAGTCTTGGACATCATTCGTCATAATGAAATGTTTCTATCCTACAGGAAATAATTACTTGATTTTAGAATCTTCATTAGAACGGATTCAGAACAGATCCACAATCTGTAATAAATGCTGTTTATTTGAGTAGGTTTATTCACATTTTTAAGTTCAAATTATCTTTTATACAATATGATTCGCATTCAATACTAACGGAGTATCACAATTCCATAACAGACTTCATGAATTTCATAGGTCAACAATTTTCAGTGAGAACTTTTGGAAACCGATTTCCAAGTTATTCGGCCTTGGTTCTTTTTTTTAAAAAACAACATATGATCAAACATTTTGAAACCTTAATTATTAAAGGGGAAATTGACTATAATTTGAAGATAGCTGATGAAACAGTTTCATTTCACATAGGGATTGATTTGGTCCCAAACTCATTTATTTATAATATTTACTATAAATAATATTGAATTTTTCTACCGATTGTTGTTGGGGATGTTAGGTCCCCAGAACTTACTTGGTAAATCCCTTAATTTTGTAATTTTATTTTGAAAACATGAATTTCCTTGTTTTCACACCAAAAGTGTTCTTTTCACCTTCATGTCGTATTTCCCACTATGGAGAATCTTTAATGCTATTGGTCTGTTGTGTATTTTAATGTGCTATTTTGTAACGCTTTCAAAAGGACACTTTTATGCTGTATATACATTCGATTTGTGTCTGTTGTTATCGCTCGCTCGTGCTTCTGGATTTTTGCGGAACTTCGACTTCTCTCTCTAGTTAGCGGGGCTGGGACGCAATAGAATAGCTAGTTTATTGGTTTTTGGTCAAAAGTCTTTGTTCTGTTCGCAGACTAAGTGAACTCTTAACAGCTTCAAACCTAGCAATTACATAGTTTCTATTAGGAAATTTTTCAATTCTAAAAATATGGGTCATATTTACTTGGATTAAATTATTTCATCTCAAAAGTATAGACTGACTATAGAATTTCCAATCTTAAATTTACAAAAAGTGTTGTTGTATATATGCGCTATGATAATTTGATTAAGGGATATTGACCTTTAAGATTCAATTGATTTACAAAATCTATCAACTGATTCATGCTATTGAATCGTTTCCTTAAAATATGAGCTGTACCATTCAATAGACCAATGGATATTTTAAAATGATTTATAATTGTATTTCCGAAGTTTTAATGAAGATTTCGGATAATTATCAGTAATGGGTTGTGGAGATTGTTGAGCTTAGATTAATATAATGAATAGATCAATGTTAAACTACCATTGGAAATGTGAAAGAACTGGACGGCCTCTTCGTCATAGTATGGGACTTTTCAGCAGCGCTGATCCACGATGCAATAGGCAGGACTCGAACCCAGAACCTTCGGCCTCGCGCACAAACGCTTAACCACTGAGCCGGCATCTGACGGTGTTAAAGTCGAACATCAATCAATCCACTATATTGCATAGCCATCTCCCTTTATCTTTAGTAAGTAACTGCCTTACAACAAGATGGATTTCCTGGAGCTCTAGTGAGGAGCCATTACCAGTGGAGTTCATCCGTGTCTGTTGTAAGGTAGTTACTCACTGAAGACAATGGAGGACAGTCGCATAATATCATGGACCGGTTGAAGTTAGACAGTAACACCGTTGGATGCCGGCTCAGTGAGCGTTCGCGCGCGAACGGGATCGTGTAAGCGCACTACTGACGAGTCCCATACTAGAACGAATAAGTTCGAAATCGAGCTTCATGATTTTCTGTCAGTTATTTTCATACATTGGATTATACTATGGTTATCGAAAACATTAATAAACTGTTTTTATTTTCCATTTACTTGACATTTCACTGATACGACAGCTTTTTTTCGATGCTTTATAGAATGAAATCATTAAAATCAGCTTAAATCAAATGGGAAATTCATTCGATCGTCGATTAGTTCTGTTAGATAATAACAAAGACTTATATTTAATGTCAATTAGAATACTTGGTAATCAAAGGAAAATGATTAAATTAGGTAAGTTTATCAGGTGACTGATACAAAAAGTCGAATTGAGTAGTACTTGTAGTCAGTTTCTGTCAACTTATGTTGATTGCAGTGTAGGCGAGTTATCCATTTCCAACTACATAATATGTTTATTGTGCAGTATTTTGCTCCCTTCTTTTTATAAATTTGAAATATAACTTATAACATCAGAAGCCGTATAGTGAACAAAACAACAGTGGAGACAATCGAATGTAATTAATGAAAAATTACAGAGCATCTGAATAAAATCTGAGAACCATATATTAAATCGTTAATTTGCAAAATATTAATCCATCATATCAAACTTGACTGTTCCTGTTACAAACATTAATCCATTGTCTCAGATTTCATTGCTCATGCGTTTTCATACAAATTCCATTGTGTTTCCGCTCTTCATTTCTTGATTTTCTCCCATCTTCTGCTGCCAGACATTACGTTCCTAACTCGCGTAATATACTACTTATGTCTACATAAGTAGCACGCACCACACTAGTATACAACTACAGGTGACTTTGAAGCATCGCTCGTATATTCTGTAATCAATAAGTTAGCAATTCTGAGGTCATACGCAGAGTACTAGGTAAGTATAGCAAATCGACTGACGAAGTAGTGGATCTTTATCTACTGAAATGGTTGGGACATGTATTACAAATGCGAATTCACTGATTATCTCGACGCGTGATAATGGCTGATATAGGAGTAAGTTGGAAGAAATTTAGTGTCGAGGAGACCATACATGTTATCAGTCCATGAAGTAATTGACAAATGGACTGATTCGAATTAAAAGAAGTAGTAATTATTTGGTTGGAGTCAGAATTTAGTTTGACAATTATAAACACCTAGATTCAGTGGTTGGTAGAAACAAGTTTCACTGGAAGTTTCAATAAACATAAAGATATAATCAATGAATTAGTCTGACGATAAGACAAAATTTATCCCTCAGATTAAAGCTTTAGTCATTAGCAAGTACAATCACTAGTTTTTGTTAAGTCAATATAACGGGATTACGACCATGACTATGTAATGTTCATGAAATAAATATAATAATAAGTTCTACTATTTAAGCATTTCGTTTATGCATAGTTTTCATCCAGTTATACTGATAGATGTCCAATTATTCCTGAGTTATATAAATTTGATCTTTATTTTACAAATTCTGTTTAGCTACAATGGTTAGTTCATTTCTATGGGCTGAGACATCAAATATTTTGGCAGCCATAACAAACGACAAACTTGTCATCTGGTTCTATCCTGATATTGCATTGACCAATAGTGATATACTTAACTTAACACAAGAAGAACATAACATAACGTAAATTTTATTGAAGAAATTTTGAAAGTTCTTTAATTGAATGGATGATTGCTGATTTTTTTATTGATTGATTGAGCCTACTTTATTGAAATTCAGTAGTAAAAGTGGTAATTCAATATATTTCAACTACCTGGTTATTTCACTTAAGCTTTTTTCTAAAACTGATTTATAATAGTAAATTGTTCACTTAATCGGTGTATTTATTCACTTAATAACCGAAATGATGAGGTTTAAAACAGATGAATTCTGTTCCGAGTAAAAGAAATGTACATCTAAATAGTTTTTCGATGGAGTTTTGTTCTCTGAGTTTGATGGTTTGGTCAATGAAATTGAAATCGATCTAATTTATCAACCAATCAGGAAAATTATACACAAACATAGGAACAAAAATCAAACCAGTGGGAGATACAACCAAAACAAAGAAGCAAACAATCACAAGTTTAAGGTCAACAAGAACCAATCAACATCGAGGTGTATAGGACAAGCTGTGAACGACATACGGAGAAATTCGAACGTTTCACTTCTATCTGAAGTTTGCGCTGATGATGTCGTGCAGAAGAACGATGAAAGCTTCCCGACTAAACCATCCAGCTCAGAGAAAAATACTTCATCAAAATCGTCCACCTGAGCTATAAATCTTCACCATCTCAACATCTAAATATTTTAATGTAATATGTATCTGCAATCGGATCAGGTGCTTTTTCATTGACTTGAAATTTTTCATCCACCCACATAATTTTATATAATTATTAGTACTATAATACACACAAACACCCACTAAACACAACATAAATGATCAAATATCAAATAAAAAGGTTTATTATATCTCATAGTTTGAGATTTTAAAATGGGTTTAGTATGTTTCCTCTTAATTAAACTCTTTGATTTTCAAAAAAGTATCTAATGATCTCATAACAATCCCGAATATAAAATCTCAATGTCTGTACTGAATGGTTTCTTAAGATAACATGAAAATTTACAATTTATGTCGAGATTATATGTTAATAATTAGAAAACGTTTGGTCACTTTAATTTTCTAATAGAATATCATACATATATGATGTACGTAATACAAGTCAGTATCCTTGTTAGTTAGAAAAAGTGAACTGAATTCTTATCTCCGGTGAAGTCAAGATTAATGTAGTTTTACATTATGTACCGGTGTCAGTTAGACAACCATTGTGAACCAGGAAGGACCGGATAGTTGTTTTGCAATGTACATCTAAAACCTCATTAGGAGTAGAACATAGGACCTTCAAGTCTCTTGATGAGCCCTTAACCCTTATACCGTCAAGTGGAAATCCAGGAGCTTGGATTCTTAATTGCAAATGATTTACAATATGACCCATCCATCTTTTAATGGCATTGGTATGTAGCTAACTGCTTCAAAACCGACATGGTTAGACTCCACTAGTCACGTATTTAACTCCGAGAATCACTTTTAAAAAAATATTCACTAGTGGGTGTATGATGATTCTGTGGAGGATTAATTAATTTTCATCAGTGCGAGCTTTCTTTTCTTAGAATGATTAGATGAACTTAAATTAAGTTCATAAGTTTTTCCCTTGTCTATATTCATGTGTAGCAAATGTGAATATATATCTTAAGTCTCTTTTCATCACATTTAAATAATTTAATCAACACTGGGATGTCCGTACATCCAACCGATAAATTCCAAATTAAACGGAACAAAAATCTTGGAGTTCATTATTAGCCACCATCCAACTCTGGTGAAAATTCCATATTCTTCTTACATAGTATGCAAATTATTAATGACTGATTTATTGTAAATGAATTTGTGAAAGCATCAAGAATTTAGATTAGCAATTCAAACTTTGTTTAAGTTCAAAAACGTACAGTCGGTTAACAAGTATGCTCGCAGTGGTTTAATCTCTCTGTACATTATGATGTACACTTTTCAGCGTATACAGACTAGTGAATTGATATGAATATGAATTTAGATGAATTATGGATACTGTTCAATCTAAAGTGAGTTTTTGCTATAGGATGATATTTCATTGAGTTACTACAAAAATTGTATAAACAATAGACAAGTAAAATTTTAAGTTTGACTCAGTAAGTTCTTTAGATCATGTCCGATGCGTAACTATCAGGTTCTGGGTTCGATCTCTGGCATCAAAGTATTCACTGATAATCTCTAAATCACAACAAAAGACCTATTAGAACTTCTTATTTTTTAACTTTTGGGGATGATGTCAATCTGCGACAAAAATCATGTTTTTAAAATACTTACGTTCTTACGCCTGTTACTCACAATGGAGCATAGGCCGCTGATCAGCATTCTCCAACCCACTCTGTCCTGGGCCTTCCTTTTAAGTTCTATCCAATTTTTGTTCATTTTCTCATTTCTCTCTTCATTTCTCGACGTAATATGTTCTTCGGTGTTCCTCTTTCCCTTTGGCCTTGAGGATTTCATGTGATGGCTTGCCTTGCTGCGCAGTTGGGTGCTTTCCTCAATGTGTGTCCTATCCACTTCCAGCGCTTCTTCCTGATTTCTTCCTCCTCTGGGATCTGGTTTGTTCTCTCCCATAGTAGGTTGTTGCTAATAGTGTCTAGCCAACAAATCCGAAGTATTTTAGTAGACAAATGTTAATAAACACTTGTATCTTCTGGATGATGGCTTTAGTGGTTCTACAAGTTTCCCCTCATACAGTAGAACTTTTTGACATTTTGTATTGAAAACTGTGACCTTGGTGTTGGTTGACAAACAGTTGTTTTGAGTTCCAGATGTTCTTCATTTGTAAATATGCTGCTCTTGCTATGCCAATCCACGCCTTCACATCTGTATGAGATCCACCGTGTTCATCGATGATGCTGCCCAGATATGCTAAGGTTTTTAAAATACGCCAACTATTTATTAAATGAGTATCGATAAATCATTGTTTGTTTATCATTTTTTTTCGTAATTATCAGTGATGATTATGGGAAACAATTAGAATTGATTAATTTTTATCGAGATCGAATAATGATAAAACGTGCTGATGGAAGTACTGTTTATTGTCCGATTTCAATTTACCCTGATAAACTACATCAATTAATTAGTCAAAATAAATGGAATGAAGCACTCAAGTTATGCTGGACAGTTAAGGTAAACTAATATATTATCAGTGTGTTGCAATTTCATATGTGATTTACCAAATGACATTGAGCAATGAACAATAGTGAGATCTTGATGCTTATTGGTCGTCAAGATCCTTCTTAGTTAGTAGCCAATCAGAAGACGTAAATAGGAAGTAGATTAGATGTCTATTGTACTCAATTCGGTTTTGGCTCAAAATACATACAATACTATACTTGAAATGCCTGATCATACAACACACCAAACAAGAAATTATGATTTAAACACAATCCTACCATAAGTGGTAAGGAGTGAAGCAAACAGTATAATTAATTAGTAATAATTAGGGAATGGTAACATATATAACAACAGTCGATAGATTCACTGAAAGCTTTCAATAAGGGGAATACACAAATGCAACAGAACGGTTGTTTACTAGTTATACAATAAAATTATAAATAATAATAACCAGAGAAATTGTTCTGAAAGTTGCAATTTTTTCAATATTTGTCGCCTTATAAAAAAAACTATATCACATTAATATTTGCAGTGACTTTTAATTCACTTTTACTGCTGGTGGGTTATTTACGAACAGAAGGTCCACTTCATGATCGTTTTAAAGTGAAAAAAATTACCTATTTATAAGTCAATGGTCTTACATTGAAATAGTCAGTTCTTTTGAAAAATTCAAACAATGTAGTAGAAAGGTAAAGTTTCTCAGAAATATATCATATGTTAACGCAATACATTATAAGTAATCTGTTACCGATCGACATGTGAGTGTGAACACATACAAATAACGATGAGTAGTCTGTATTTGCAAACTGGGTGGGTAAACAGGTATCAAAATGTCTGAAAAAACAAAGAAAATTCAATGATATAATAACAGTAGATGACAAGCACCCGTCTTCTATCATTACCAAACACATACTTGAAATAGGTCACGTAACGTGTCCGAATTCAGCCTTTGCAGTTTTAATTCATGTGCTGGTTTTTTAAATTTTCACATTTTTGTTTAAGACTGAAGTTGATCAGTCTCTTTCTAGCATATTTACATTCTGAGTAAAATGCCTTGATAGTGCCATTAAGTCACAAGCACTTTCTAAGCAGAGATGAATGGTGGCTAGCAGTTGAATTCAGGACGCATATCCCATCCTATTTAGTACTTACCAGCGGGACGCATCAAAATCCCAGAATTGATGTTCACTTCGGGACAATAAAGTTTAATTTTTTCATAGCGTCATTTAAGTCGTAAATTAATATAATAAGCAGTTTGAAAGTGTTTTTAAGTTTGTTGATCGTCAATAGTATTGTCATAGATCAAAGTAAATACCTGTAAATGAAATGAATTTATTATTGAACTCTAACAAATATACTTTTACATAAAGCCTTAAAGAGATGCAATTAAACTCAGAATATTATTGTTATTTATTATTTAAAAACACAATAGGAGCGGATTCTTTGGGCATGTTTAGCTGGCTTAGCAACAAATGCTAAAATATTGGATGTAGCAGAAATAGCATTTGCTGAAATTGAAGAAGTAAGTTTTTCTAAAACGAGAAAAGTACAATGTCATAATTATTCTATAAATATATGTTATTTAACTTGCTGTTTTTAACCAAATCAATTTGAATAGCCTTTCTAAAATGCGGTTGTTAAGGATGCGATGTGATAGGCCTAGGAATTAGACGTCTTAACATTGACTTCTTAACGGCTTGCTGGTCCTCAGAGATATTTTACTCTTGAACGATGCACCGGAGAGCAGGAGACGGAAAATACGAAAGACGCTTTGGAAGGTTAGTGACCTTAAGATTTCAGAAGTTTCTGCAAACATGTTGAAGTCGCTAATGAGATCAGAATATAATCTATCGTTTTCTCGAATTCCTCTGGCAGTTTCTAGAGATCGCTGATTGGACTAGATATTCTCAGCATTATCTGCGCCATGTAAGACATTTCTAGAAATTACATAGGACACCTCGTAGAACTAAGAACTTCATTTGTTTCAAACTTCAATGTTCCTTCATTTCCACACTAATCATTCACTGTTCTCGTTCTGTTTTCTTCGATCTTCTTAACTTTCTGCTGCCAGGTATTTCACTTTCGACTGGTGATACATACTACTTATACCTATTGATATTAGTAGCACACATCGCATTAGTAATAATCACGTTGAATTGAAAACGGAATTAATGTTAAAGAAAAATCACAATGAGAAAAGAAAATGAAAATTTTTTCTTTTTCATCTCGTCGTTTCACCTAGCATACTTCATTTGAAGCAAAATCTATCCAGATTATGCCATGTGAACATATCACACTATATCATATCACATCACTCCAATCCTTACATGAAACCAAGTTACCATTCAAATATGATTAGACAAGGATGTCGTACAAAATTATTCTTGGCCTTATTATACCTTTGATAATTTTGGTTATTTTCTGGGAAAAGTTTGAATCAGAGTTTTTTTTCTTAGGTATCTGTGAATTTTACAAATAGAACTTTATTTTTAGTATCTTTCATACACTTAGCACCCGATTATTGTGAAATCATACTTTACCTCCGGTTTCAAGCCAGGGTGACAGAGGAGAGGTGGGCATGAGATCAGCAACCCATTCCGTAGAAAACAACCTTGCTAAACAACACTAACCAGAGAAACTCTTTAATATACAATGAAATGAAATATCAAGTACTATGGACTATTGTAAGAATTCACAATAGATGCAAGTTTCTATGAATCACTATTGGTAAAGGTTTAAATTATTCCACTGTTGATATTCAAGATTGAAATTCGATCAGCTTCTGTTGACATAGTCACGAGGATTTACAAAATATATGGATACAATAATCTTCCTCACTGAACGAGTTGGTGGTTTTCTCAGCTCAGTAACTCAATGGATAAGATGTTTAACATTTCAGTCCACAAGTACTCGATTTGAGTAGTGATGTGAAATTAAACAGTGAAGCTCAGATATATATGTGGCTGATGAGTCTCAAACAGAAAGAAACATTACTCATGGATTTCATTGTAAACAATAATCCACGTGACTTTTTTATTTGAAACCATAATTTGTTTATCGACAGTGCTGTTCATGCATAATTTATCTATTGACCATTAGTAAATCTTTTTCTAATTATTAAAATATTATTATTTAGGTCGATAAAGTGGAATATATTCGATATATCAAAAGTTTACCTACAACAGAAATGAAAAATGCTGAAATATTACTTTTATCAGGTTAGTGATGATGTATGATTGTATATTTAACATACTATCACAATGCTATAAATTGTTTCCGCTAATGATTAATTTTAACAAACGAGGTGATTACAGAATTAAGATTAGGATATTATCATTAAGTAACACTGATATACTCAAACAATAGATTAAGTTGACAAGATAGTCGTAATCTATAAGCTTGAATACCATTGAGTAACATGAATTACGTTGAGATGTATTCTCTTTATCGAATTTTACGTGGCGACCTTGATCATTGGTATTATCTAAAGTGCTTATTATGAATCAGTTTCTAACATGGATGACAAAGCTGTTAAGCCTTCATGATGTTTACTAACACAGCAGAATATTATTTCATTTAAATCATGACTGAAACAAAAAATGCTTGTACTGATTACAATGACTGAGATATCATGGTACAATCCTATAAAAACAGTCGCAGAGCAAAAGAAAGTTTTTTGATCAATACATTTACAATTTATACTGTAGTTGTAATTTATCATTTTAAAATTTTTCCTACGGTTATAACCAAAAAATAAGGATTCCGTTGAGCATACACTTGACACTAGGCTCAACAGATCACGATACTTGATCACATGATTCACTCAACTGGACTATGTGACCATTGATCACGAGCCTGAGTAAAGTGGAACAAAAGCTTACCAACACTATAAGTTAGTCGACAAATGTAATCCATCTTGCATGCGAAATCATTGCTTACATTTTGGTGTAATCGGACATGTATGTGTTCGCTCGTTAAACAATCATGGCTTACTCTCATTTACCACATAACTTGTGGTATTTCTTTTGAATTCATTTTTATCAATTTTTTTAATAGGTGAATATCAAGAGGCTGAAGCAATTCTGCTACAGAATCATTTATATTTTCGTGCTATTATGCTCAATTTACATGCATTTAAATGGAATAGGTGAGTTATTAAAATTGGTTTTCTTTTTCTTTATTTCATTTTACATTAAATTCCCTGATTTCTATTAGTTTTAGGAACGAATAGAGGATAAGTTTATGTGAAATTCACTAACAAGATTTTACTTACTAATTAACACTTATTAGTAATATTAAACCGAAATAGAGAAATTTAACTCTGATGTTTTGTGATCATATTTAAATTTTTTTATTTGTTATTTTAACACATAGATATCGGTACAAGAAGGCACCAAATACATATGCGCCACACAGATCTCATTTGATATGTGTGAGGGCTGTGATACTGCCCGAGTGCCCAAACCGAAGCAGGTGGTTTTCTTAGGAGGCCACGCCCAGATCCTTCGACCTAAAGGTCTGATCCACAAGGTAGTAGAGCATCGTAAGGAGATGCAGTCACATGGTAGCCGGTGACCAAAGATTGGTTCATACGCCATTTGTTCCTTCAGGATACTGGAGCAGCCCATGTGCACCATTCGTTTGGTATCCGGTTAAAGCGCCGGACATGCACTTTTCGTCCTCTCATTTTCGTAAACAACACCCGTGGTGCGAGAAGGCAGTGAGTAGGAGTCCCTGGCAGAGGCTATATATGCGGGCCCATATGAGAGCATTTCGAGAGGGAGAGCAGACTCCCCACTCTCGGCCATACCTGGGCATTTGGGTACGATCATATTTAAAAGTGTGTTGAGAATTATGATAAATGCCAATGTTAGTCGATATTTGTAAGTTACTTCTTTTTGACCACAAATGCCTTAGAAATATTGCTCGCATCTGCTGGGATCACCGGGTAAGTAATAATCAGGTTAGACACAGAGTACTAGAGAATGATGGTAAATCAGTTGATGAGATTGTGAATCTTCATCAACTGAGATGGTTGGGCCACGTATTACGCATGCCAAACCATCGATTACCACAATGTGCAATGCTGACTAGTGTTGGAGACAGTTGGAAAAAAGTTAGAGGCGACCAAACCACTAACTTCTAGTCTGTGCCATGATGTTAGATGTAGACTAGTTGGTTGGGGTCCGCATGACTATCGTAACGAACAGTTGGAGACTGTGTGACATGGCTCAGAATCGATCACAATGGCATCGGTGAATAAAATCTTCCCTTAAACCGTAAGATTACTTCATACCTTTCTTTCTTCCCGTACTATTCTCTTGTATGCAATCTTTCTTTTATATATTACCACCACTGAAATAACTACTTCTATTAATCCGGTGTTCATCTTGTTGTGCTAATGAGGTATGGCAACATGGACCGATGCACCTGTGTCTGATCCTACGTTGTAGCTGACTGACTGACTATTCGATAAATGAAATGCTTTATAAAGCTTTGTGGCCGAAGGTTAACTCCATATGGGGTCACATTATCGACGCAAAATCATTGAATGCAATTGATATCAAAGACAAAACCAGAAGAATAGGTCTGATCTTATTAAAATGACATGGTACTGTACAAACTAATAGGTAAAAAAGCAACAATTATTCGACGGCATATGCAATTTAATGTAACGTAGGAATCAAATATGGTTTTTCATTGTTACGAATATACGATAATACTATGACTCTAGACTGGGCACTCAAAACGAGATAATTAGAACACTATACTAGATCATGCAGTATTTACAGGTACAATATCGGTCAGAAAGTAGAGAATACAGTAGTAAACTAACGATGGGTTATTTAACACAGGTGATGAAATCCCACAGTGAGTTTAGGGAACAAATCCACAAGTGCACGGTACTGAGTTCGAGTCCCGGAGTGAACATTAATTCTGAGATGCAGATACATCCCAAATAAGACGAAATGTGCGTCCTGGAATCCACTAGTAGCCTTTATCCATCTTTACATATAAATTGATAATCGTTATTATTCGTTTGATAGTAGTCTTATTAAATCTGTATGTATTATTTATCCATGCTAACTCATGTACTTATTTCAATGTTTACTTCTTTTGATTTTATCCACTCATTTATTCATCCGCTTACAGAGCACTTGAATTGGCAAATAAATATAATTTAGCAGTTGATATTGTATTATCAATGAGACATGATTATTTAAAACAATTAAATCGTGTTGAAGAATTACATTCATTTAATTCACAACCAAAACAAGCAAGTTAAATATTACAATTAAACATTAATTTATAAATAATAATTGTTGCATTTAGTTTGGATATAGTAATGAATTCTTGAGGAGTTTCTTTTCAAAGGTTCTTTTTCAACAATGGTTAACAGTCAAATTTTTCGATACAATTCTACATTGGTGAATTTTTCATCTCATACTATAATAAGTATGGTAGACTAGGTATTGTTGTGGTATTTTTCTTCTTCTGCAATATATACACTAAGCTTAATAATAAAATACCACTGATTACACCTTAATAATCAACTGGTGTGCAGACATATCAATTTTAACGGGTCAATCACTAATTGCATAAGCACTCAGTGATAACAGCTAGAACAAAAGCACAGATTCAAGTCACGTGAGTTAAGCTAATGATCACAAGATTGTAGATATGTCTTGTTGAAAAGTGTTAACTAGATTAAGCAAAGCTATCTGTTAAGTTGATTTCAATCATCTAATATGAGACAATGTACTGTAGTGTTATACCGTTGAATTTAACGTTCATATTTCCACTTCACTGATGGAATTCAATCAACACTAATATTTGCTATGGACGAATAATTGCGAAAGGTAAAAAGTTTAAAACTTTTCTACGGAAAATTATATATATATATATATATTTGTTACTTAGTTGTTAAATATTTATGACATTTTTATATTACCGTTATTGTAGGTTTTAACTTAAACCATAAACCGTTACTGAGCTACCGTTAATTAATTATGCACCAAGTACACAGTTTTGTATCACGTATATGCATACATTAGGATTTCTTCTTGGTAGATTGTTATAGTCATCCATTTTGATATATACAATCCTGTGAATCGTGGAATAAAACAATCAGAGAAGCCGAGTCTATTCGCTATCCTAGTGTTCTGACTGGCTACGCAGACCAACAGGTGTTGATATTTCCTGTCGTTATTGGTCACTTGTGTTGCCGTTTGCGGTGGTGATTGGTTTTATTAGGATAGAGCGAACTCATCATTAGTGGATACTATAATCCAGTGGGCAAGTGAAAGTTCAAAGGTTATAACAAATAAAGACTAAATAATATGACGTGCATTGGTCAGTTGGAGTGAACTTCTCAATCTAAAATTTAGAAAAAACATACGCTCTCGGTCACATGAAATGGGTGAACTAATTATTACTTTTAGTATATTTCATTACTGAAATCTCAACAGTATACAAATTAAGCTACTGGATAGGTAAGATCAATCAGATAGATTAGTTCAGGGCGGAACAATAAGTGGTGTTGATATGTGGACATCACTGGTCAAGATTCGGCTCAACTATCGAAGGAAACGGACGTACACCAATAGTTGAAAATCTGGCTAAATTTTCCGGGGAACATATGTCTGTATTAATGAGTTTGTGCATATATATTTGGTTCGGGTTAACCAATAAAAGTTTTCTACTCACTCTTGGCTTTTCACTCAATCGGGAGTTTGAGTTCGCGTATAGGGAAGGCACATATCAGTATCAGAAAACGGATGACGACCTCAAAACAACAGAACTAATATTTGGCTACTACATAACTCTAGTTTAATTAATTATATTTCAAATAGTAATGAAGAAATATTTCTTTTTTAAGAGTACATTGGATGCACCGGAATTGAAAGAAAGAATTGAAGAGGAATATTTAAATGAGAAGAAACAACTCCAAGAATTATCAACCACTTGAAAAATATATCAAACAATGTGTGAGCATGTATATGAACCGCTTATTTTTCAAATGTTTACCCTTATGATTCATTAATAATAGTAACAATCAAAATTCGATAGTTGTTGCTCAATTATGCTGTGATTTCACATTTTTGAAGTTAATTCTCTGTATTGACTAATGTAGTTGGTGTTTGAAATTTGTTATGATCCGGCTTTGATTGTTGGATTATTGACCATCACAGAAATAGATTACTATTGCAGCTACCTAGTTAGATATCTACAGCTGCCATTCTATCCACTCTAGAAACTTTGATTGATATTAAAGAGAGAATCAGTGATTCATTACTGTGCCGGAGAATCACTATGACAAACACATTCACCTGAACGATGATTGCTTTAGATTTACCAATGGAAAGAAGGCATGTCTAGTCGAGTAGCGGTTCCAGCTATTCTTCACAAACTGTCTTTTAACAATCTCACTCTGGAAATCATGAGAAGTTTCCGACTTTGATTGAAGTCGTGAGGCAACATCAATGTCCAATAGTGGCTGGAGATAAACTGTTAAAAGTTAGCAAGAAAGTTACTGAACAAAGCTTTAAGGCATTTTTCATCATTCTAATCGCTTTATCTCAGTGTGAATCGGTGACGAATTCTTTCCTGACATTTTAGCAAAGTTTAAACAACTACTTTATGGTCTTCTATTCCTACTTTTACACTACCCACAATGGTCCCATTGAATCATTGTTAATCTACATGTAAACTACTTCCTCTATTCATAACAGGGACCGACTAGAAATTCATTGAAAACCATAACGCATTTGCAAGCCGTTTTGTCCCAGTAAAGCATTCCTTAGAAGTGAACATTTACAGCCAGATCACTAGGGGTCGGATCCAGAACTTTCGGTTTTGTGTTTGAGCACGATCTCTCGACCACTGAGACGGAATACACTAATGAATATGTCGAACTTCAATCAATTCACGATATTAAACGACCGTCTCACACTATCTAAGGTGGGTAACAGTCTTACAACCGATACATTTGTATGGCTCATCATGTATTTTTAAAATAAGATTTTCGCCTAACAACTAACTGATTCTCTTTAAATCACGTTAAAAAACGAGCTTGAGTTAGATGAAAAAATTTATTCTATACAGTCAACATAATAAAAACATAGTGAGACATCGCTAAACATAGAAAATATTAATTAGTATCTGCCATTTCCACAGAATTATTAGCGTTCGCTTCATCTGTGTTGATGGTAGGAGTACCGATAGGAACGCCAGAGGCATCATCATTATCAATCAACATAAGACTAGCAGTATGATCTAATCCTTGACTGATACCCATAACATCACCATTATGATTATTTTCAGTAGTAGCCGACTCCGGCCGTTGCTGTTGTTCTTGAGGTAATTTATTCAAATCTGTGCTTGAAATGGATAAACTAGACGATGAATCATTGCTGATAGTAATATCTTTTGAGTTAACAGTAGTAATAGTACCAGTAGTCACTACTGTTATCGTTTTTTTCTGTACGTTTTGTTGTTTTTGTAATTGAGTCATTAAATATTGCAATTTTTGATCGTATAATTCACGAACATAATTGCTCATCTGTGGCATGTCTTGAATGATCAAAGGTGGTTGATTAAGATTATGATCAGTTTGTAGACGATGTTGTTCTTTCAGTATCGTTGGACTACGGGGATCCTAAGTTATTTTGTTTTAAAAGAAAAAAGTTAATTGGTTTAAAATTGACTGTATTGCAAAGGAGATATACGAATGAATAGTAAATACGCATACTGAAAAGTTAGTATTAGATATTTTACCTGTGAAAGAATGAGTAATACTGAGGTTAGACGCATGATATTAGGTAAATACGGAGAATCGTTTGAAGTAGTGAGTCTTGATTGACTGAAGTGGTTGGGATATGTTATGCGTGTCTACTTTGGCTGATATAGTAGTGGATTGAAAGAAAACTAGGGGAAATCAAACAAGAACGTAACATCAGTTCACGAATTCATTGACTGTTGGATTGACCCGTGTTGGTAAGGGCACAAACCAAGCCGAAGTTCATACAACTATCGTAAACAATTGATGTGGATGTTGGGTGACACTATTTCGGGATTGGGAGCATTGACGCAGATGCATTTACTCTTTATATTCCTATTAAATAATCAGTTCCAAAATTATTTTACTTTTTTATTCCACAAATTCATTTATTTTTTTCTCGAGTTATGTTATCTATGCCTTGTCCTTTCAGATGCTGTTAAAAACTCAACTCAATTCGTCTCTCTGTGCTAATATATAGTATGACAACTTGAATTGATGCGCATAAATACAATATTCTACGTTGTGTAAGAGTGACTGACCGACTACTTGTACGTAAACTATATAACTATCAGGATATTTGAGCAAGGTGTGATAATTCACGTGATTTATTGTAATTGTTGGACATACAAATTAATTTAATCACATCTGGTTAACCATTTTTGTCCCCATTTGGCTCTAGTATTATCGAACGATAACGATGTTAATAGGATATATATAGGACACTTATCTTCGTATTTATCCTACCGACTAAACACTTTTAGAACAAAATTGAGTATTAAAAATAGAAATACGGGTGTTTCCGACGGGTATACATTCGTTTATGCAAAGGGACAGTAAAAGATAGGTCGATAAAGTAGTGATCATTAAACAAATAGCGACTAATATGATCAGTATTGTATATCATTTTCATGTATATGTGATGAGAACTACGTTGTTTAACTATGAGTAGTAATGAAACATCACCGAAATAAACATGATATAATGGCAGAATATAAATGTTTACCGTTCCTTATATTACACTACTACTACATGATTTTACGACTGGCAACCGAAATTACACTACAACTGAACCGGATACTCGGTCGATAAGACATAAACAGACTGGATCACGTTATACCACATATCCGATTCAAGACCGACACTTTATTCAACGCAATTCTAAGCAATCACATGAATTAGGAGTTGGTTAGAACCAATTGTTAGAATTCTATGAACTTAAGTTTCGTGCTAGATAGTACTCGTCAGCATGACTAGAACCAACCATATTCAACGCGATACCGACTCATTTAAACTAATGGTCACACTGCAACTTGATCGGTAGCGGTTTGTATTCTCGCATTATTGATGCTAATCTTTGCAACTGATCCATCATTGTTGGCATATTTGCATCCTAAGTGCTTTGGGGTGATATTTAAATCTAAGAAATCCACTAACAAACAAGGTATATCCTAACATTCAAGTGCGTCGTAAAAACGGAGTAGATTACTGTACAACTGCTTCACTAGTGTGCTAAATCAATCGATTGTGAACTTAAATGAGTGAAACAGAAAACAAAGCTGAATTAATCCATGTTATAAATTGAAAATGGAGAACTTTAAGTCGATTGAGTCTTAAATAGTACAAATTACTAACATTAGTTATGCTGAGAACACTTCATATATAAAACGTAAGAACAAATTAAGTCTTGATTACGATGATAACAAAGAGTTAGATGCTACTCAGTTAACATATAAATTCAATAGCATACAGAATGAGATCATCCATGTATCTCATACACAGCATTACCTTATTGATTAAACCACTCATCATATTTTCGACATAAGACATATATACATCAACTAAGAGAGAAATGGAGTTTTCCAATGCGTAATAAAAGTGATTTTTTCAATAATTCTACTGAACTAATTGTGATTGAAAAGGCAAAACTCATGACTCCAAATAGGCCTAGTCGTTATTTTGTTTAGTAAGTAATTTCGATTATTTAATATTCAATCAGTGTGAAGTTTATCATTTCCAATTAATAAAATGGATTAATTCAGCTTTAATATTTTGTCAATTGCAATATAAAAATGATAATTTTGGATTAATAAGTGTAGCCTGCCTCGGTTTCGGTACCCGGGCAGTATCACAGCCCTCACACATATCAAATGAGATTTGTATGACGCATATGTATTTGGTGCCTCCTTGTACCAATATCTATGTGTTAAAATAAATAAATAAATTAATTAATTAATAAGTGTAGAGACTGATGACGAAGTTATCGAAAACGATCTAGTACTCTATTGTCAAATAGATAATAGCTTTACGTCTTAGTTTTACATCGTTAATGAAAGCTTATGAATTAATTGAAAAAATTTTTTTTTTATAAAAGAAGTTATACGATATGACAGAAGTAATCATCGCTATATATGCATATATTCCCCCCAAAGAAACTTACAATCCATACTTCCCATGGTGTTAGGTGTAGCTCAGTCGGTTTCATTTGTTTACTTTCATCAGACGTACGGTTTAATAGTAAATCAAAAGCAGGTTTTAATTCTGGACAATTGGCAAATTGTTCAATTCTAGCAAATATATACAATCCAAGCCTGGCACGTGATAAAGCAACAATTAAACGGCGAACATCACGTAAATGACCAACAGTACGTGTACGTACTAATGAAACTAGTACATAATCGTTTTGTTGACCCTAAATAATAATAATAATAATAATAATAATAATAATAATAAACCATTGTTAGTTATTAGTCCAGACAGGGTAAAGAAAATAAATTAATTCTAAGTAAAGGGTAAAATTCTAATTAATTACTTACTTAACTAGGTGAACCACCATCGACTGAAATAGTCAAGATATGTAATTAAATATGCCAATCCACCGACTACCCTAACGCGCGATGATGGCAAGTGTAGGAGTAGGTAGATAGAAAGCTAAAGGGTGGTCAAACCAAGATGTGGTACCAATCCATGAATACCCTGATTGTTGGACTGAGCCATATAGATAGATACAGACTACCTGGTTGAGGTTCGCGTGATCACTGTAAATAATGATTAGACTGGGTGAGGTGGCTTAAAGTTGTTTACAATGGTGCAAAAAGATTTACAGTCTTTTATGAGATCTTGAGTTCTCAAATAACTGTTTATTCCATAAATCTAAATTTTCTTGTCGAATAGTGTCTTTGATGCCTGATTTTTTCTATTACCACTAATACTGTTACTTTCTCTATTAATCTGGGATTCAGTCCGACAATTTCATCTCATTATGCTAATGGGGTGTGGCAGCGTGAATCAGTGTATACATACGCCAGATTCTACATTGCATACAACTGACTAATTAAATTATATTACACTCTCGAAGAACCAATATAGTACATAAAAAAGTTGGTTGCCATTTCTTTCAAAGACAATAAATATTAAACCTAAAATTATATGCGGTAAGTAACCAGTATTGAATTATATATATAGGATTAGATTTAATAACTTTTGATGTCAGTTCACGAATCGGTGGAAATCAAGAAACAATGAAAAGCCATTGTTCTTAGTCTAGGACTTGGCAATAGTTCCTATATATGAATCCACCGGGGATCGAACACAGAACATTTAGGTTTCACGGCACGCAGGCAACTTCAGATAACCATTAAGTCGAGACGTAAAGGTTCATATATGCAATTGAATTTAATTTGCGATACCGAACGATTGGTATAAACCTATTGTCTTAATAAACAGATGGTATGGGAATCGACTTGATGTTGAAGAATGCATGGAGGAAACATGTTTGTTGTGGAAAACGACATTAGTTAGTGGATGATGGAAAATATTCAGAATTATAACGTTTGGCACAAATTTAGACATTTTAAGAAACATTATGTATGGATTGGGCAAACTAAGATAACTCATTCAGTTATTCACAATGCAGAAATGCGAACGTTGTTTAGTTGTTCAAGCATTCAACTTTCAACTTACGTAGATGGTAAGTGCAAAACTATTTCCCGCCTATTCCAGCTTGAACAAGCAGTTAGTATTTTTAGAGCTCAAAGAGTAGCATGCAGACCTGTAATTTGATCATCAAATTAGACCGACTATTTAATGAACAGTAGGAAAATATAAACATCTCACTTCAGGTTGTACTGATGGAAAGTTTTCACTCAGGATACTGTATGTATATAGTATAGTAGAAGATATTGACTAATCTATTCCAGACTTCCCATTCACGAAGTCGTCTATTACTAATGATGAATCGCGAATGGGTGACCATTTTAATTTTGATCAAAATCTAACTGATCCATTATGCGAATAAAAGATAAGGATAACAGTGAGCGAGTTGATAAATCCAGTGGAATGTGATTTATTGTAATCTTGTATTCACTGACTGTTATAAACATGTGAAACTGAATTATTTACCAAATGTACAGGTTTATTTACTCGGTTTTAAACTACTTTTTGCGTGAAAACTAGTAATTCTGTATCCTCCTACACATAGTATATGTTGTAGGATTAGAACACGAGGCCTAATAGTTGAAACCCAAGTGTTTTGACCAATAAACAAATAATGTATTAAACCAATATAGGAAAATTCAGCAACTTGATATTAACAATTAGATCTAAAAACGTAGAGGTTAGAAGTTAGGGACTGTTCAATATGAAGAAAGTTCAAGATATGTGGGAAAACACTTATTCAATGTTAAACAATACTTAGTTCAAACAGTGTCGATTTATAAAGATTTATTATTCAAATGGTAAAAAAGACTACAAACAAAATAGATGTATCCTGGTAGGGAAAAAATGTGACAGCTATTTATTAGTACAAATAACATCTATCTTGGTTGCTTTAAACAGACATGTTGATGTACTAAACTATGAATTAATTAGTCATAGATCTTCACGTAAGTACGTAATAATCAATCAACATGTAGAGCGTTCGAATGATCCTTTATTTGTTTAGATAATCACATACGAAAATATTTTAGAAAATACCAAATGAAAACTAAAATATTTATGGAAAAATCATCAGGATGATTAGTATGGTTTCCTTTCAATGTGTTTCCATATAGCTTTAAAATGGTAACTCATTTTGATGTAAGTAATTACTGAGAATATAACAGAATTAAAGATGTTTTATAGTGTTCTCTGGATTTAATGATACTGCAACTGATGTCAGTCTGCAATGGACGGGAACTATCTATAGAATTAAACTAGTAGTCACAAAACCTCTCAACCAGAAGTAAGTTATATTAAAGATTGAAAAAATCAACACTTGAAAAACGATACACAAATATACGTGTAACAAACTACTTTTGGTAAAACAATTTCAAGTTGACTTACTTGAAAACGATCTACAGTGGTTACTTTACTTGGATTTCCTAATAAAGGATTTTGTGCACAACGAGCAGCTATGACATCACGAATCAAATGTTTTTGACCATTGTAAGTAGTGAGTATTGTGATTTTTTCAGCTGGATAGCCTAATATACGCATATACATGTAAACTGCAACAACGTATTCAGCTTCTGCTAAATTTTGATAGAAGAATGGACTGGGTTCAGATTCACCGATACCTGTATAAGGATCATTGAAAAACAAAAAAAAACATGATGAGACTTTAAATGTGTCAACATTGTCATTAGAGGGAATGTCAGACTTACCTACAGGTTGATAGTTTATACTTTGAATGTTTTTACAAGATTATATTATGAGTTATTTACGTCATATCTTGTTAATCACAAATCGTATTTCATTACGTTCTTTTAAAAAAGTATACGCATTGATTATTAGTATTAGGGTTGTGGAGATTGTTGAACTTTATCGAAATGATTATTCAACTTAGATCAGTTAGTGGGCTCAATAAATTGATTAGTTTCAATAGTCTTTGTAAATCAGTAACTCAAGGAACAATCAAGTACATGTATGGTATAAGACCTGTAGCAGTAACTTTTGTTACTTAAAGCTCTCTGTTTTCCTATTCTTCCTTCTAGTTGTAGATGACTATAGGTATTATATAACAAGACAGGAATCAACCTTCGTCACGCTACTTATTTCTAGATAGTATGCTCCAATCCTCCAACCAATAAAGTACTGGTTCCTATAACTACTGAGTCCTATAGAACATCTACCATTCTAAAACGTTGACGACTTTGTAGCTATGTTACTTTCTTAGTGCACATGTGTTATGCTTACACTGTTTACTAAAACAATTCCTTTGTCCTTATAAGATCGATAACTATCACGGTGTATACTCTGATCGCAATGCTGTACTCTGAACTGTTATCAATACTGATCATTAATTTTAGAATATATTTCACACTAATAACATCTTTGTGACAAATTTTGCATGAAAACAATTTATGAATCTTGTCTTTTCATTGAATGTGGATATATTTTCATAAAATATTTCATTTCTTTTTTAATCAATATAATCAGGCATGAAAATTACATGTAGAGAATATATATTATTATAATAATAGTTTGAAGATTCAGGTCAAGACAGGAATGAATGATTAAAGTAGGAATTTTACACTGATCGTCTTTTAAATCATGATAATAGACAGAGTTCAGATGATGATTGACTGAAAATTTTACTGCTTAAAAACTATAACTGTTGAAATTGATTGAACTGTAAGTTTATAATATGTATCTTTTTCAATCCAACCAAATAATTTGATGGTATATGAATGATAAATGATTAAAAGACTGTGCTCCACTTGGATGAAATAAAATCTAGTTTATAGATAGTCTATGTAAAATCGAGAATACCTGACGTTCAACGTATAATGAAAAAAGGTTGTTAAAGTAGAATCGATGGATTGTAGCTAATAGCAAAATTCAGAACACGCGTTCCTATCAATCTGGGACTCGTCAGCTGGAAAAACTTGGATTCTAGTGATGATAATCACACAAACTTGAAATAAGCATTTTTTCAAATGCAAAAGTAGTATCTACTGAATTATTATTCTGAAATAACCACAAGTTTGTTCAACGGGTACGATATTTACAGTAACCTTATTATTAAACGTACTGGGTTCGAATCTCAGTGTAAGAATCAACACTAGGGTGGATGTTCCACTTGTTCTATAAAGTTTGTGACAAAATCTCTAAATCAAGGCAATCTACGCTGGATGTATATGAGACAACAAAGACTGACTAAAATTCAGTCCCGAGATATTAACAATGACATAAACTGACCTTTATAATCTTCAACATTTATCAATTGTACATCATATCTAAAGCCTGGATTAGCCAGACAATATTGTACTTCATTCAATGTATGCGGTAAATCAGTTAATCGATCATATCGCCAACTATATAAACGTGAAAGTGATGGTCTAGCACGACCTTGTGCATCTAATTGAACAGTTGGTACACCAAGTTTCACTAAACGTGCAAATAATGATTGACCCATATTCGAATAATTATTAAATGCTTGATTTTTAACAACTGGTGGTAATTGATGATGGTCACCAATCATAATCCAACGTTTTAATCGATTTCTACCGGATATATCAGGATTTTGTAAAAGTAATGGAATAAATGTTTCAATTTCTAATATTTGTGCAGCTTCTTCCATTAGAATTGTATCATATGTAAATCCTAGTTGAACTAAATCTCTTCGACGTAATGCAGCATGTGTACAGGTCATTGCAATAATTTTTGCTTCTTGGATTAAAAGATAATTAGCACGTTCTGTTCCGGTACGCATTAATTCAAAAGCACGAAATTCATCTAGTTGAGTAAATATAGAATGAAGATAACGAAAATAGGCATGTGCTAAAGCAACATCTTCCAATAGATTTTGACCCTACCAGAAAAAAAAGAATATAAAATCAATCAAAATAGTTATTCAAACACAGTTATTTTGTTTAAAGCACGAGATGTATAAAGAAAAATTAATAAATATCTCTTCATCAACATTAGTAAAGAAAAACTAAAGACAGCAATTTAGATGCATTGTGCAGTTAATGAAACACTAATTTTTAACGATCTCAACTTTAAAGATGATAATCAGCAGAGACAATCGACAGAAGGCTTAAATATTCACAAGTATCCTCTTTCAGTGTTTATAAATTTATATGTAGGTACCTAGCAAAGAAACTGGTCAAATAGAACGGAGGGTTTACCCCAAATTTTTTGAACATGTTCCAAAAAGCCTTCAATCAAGAGAGAGAAATACTATGAATTTGCTCAAGTTATTGCTATCAGGCGTTAGAAACCCGATGTGAGTGTCCGAAATAAAACTGTTGCTAATCTTTTTCTGATATTGTAGAATGAACATTATTTCATTGACTTATTTAATTCTTTTCATGAATTTATTATTATACCATCATGTTAGACTCTTTTCTAGTTTAACGGTTCTAACTGTTCAACCAAATGAGCTTTGCACATTTTATTCTTACCTATCGTTAGAGCATGCTCAATGAGTATTTTTATTTTTTTTTAATTTTAACACATAGATATTGGTACAAGGAGGTACCAAATACATATGCACCACACAAATCTCATTTGATATGTGTGAGGGCTGTGATACTGCCCGGGTGCCCAAACCGAAGCAGGTATGCTCAATGCGTACCCACTTGTTTCTAATTCTTCGGTTTACTTTGGTTACCAATGTTGTAGGATGTTCATTTACATTTGATACACATATTGATATCATGAACCGATCAATGTTAGATCACCATTGAAAACCTGGAAGCACTGAACGGCAGTTCCATTCTAGTACGGGACAGATCAGTAGTGCGCATCCACGATCCTGCACTCGGGACTCGAGCCCGATGATGGTCACGCAATATCCTGAATTGGTTGAAGTGAGACATTTCATCTTCGATGAAATTGCGATCATACGTGTTCTTAACCTAGTAAGTGCCAGAAAAATGTTTCGAAATATTTGGTGAAAACAAAATTTTTGGCTGAATGAAATGCTAAGGGCTTTTATATAATAAACTCCCTAATGTTATTAAAAAGGAAGTTTAGACCAATCAAGAACGAAATAAAATTGGTGACTGATGATTATTCACACACAACTAAATTATTGATGTAAACCTCCGAATGGTTTAAGATTAAGAATTAGATCATTGACTAGAAGAATAGGTTTCTCTTCTAACGAAATAACATGTTTATATGCAAAATATCAAACACAAGTATAAACATAATTGGAGGTCATTTAATAGATAAACTATTGGAGGGATATCGACAACTATATGTCGTTTTTACCATACAACAGAGAGCACATCTAACTATTATATTTAATTCTTACTCCGTCATATCAACCAAGTAAAAAACAGGTCCAGTTTATTTGTTTTTCAATAACAAGAAATTGTTAACTAACCGGAAACAATTGACTCATTACTTCATCGGATGGAGTTTTTTGACCAGTGAAAAATTCTGTAAACGGAAAACTATTTCGAATTAAATTCGGATCATAAATCACAACATCTTTTTCTGTCTTCTCTTCTGTTAATGATTGACTTTTTTGATTTGTATTGCTCATTAAATGATGTGATGTATCACTTGCAGCTATCTTACTAATAAAATCTTCCCAACGTGATAAAACTTCTTGAATATAAAAATATTGAGCAGTTTCACAAGTTTGTAAATGAAAACTATTCGTTGAATCAGATAAATCGGAATCAGGCAGGTGATCGGTAGATAATTGTGGAATAGCTGATGATGGATTTAATGTTTTCGCTAAACGTGTCACCTTGAGTTAAACAGTTTAGATAAATAATGGAAGAAGTTGGTGGAGTGAGATGAAGGAAAGGAGAAAACAATTGTAACTCAAATGAAAATCTTGCTGACAAAAACACGACGAGACTATAATATATAGACGAACTAATCAGATATAAGATAACACGTCTTGAATTTTGGTGCGAAATTCATTCGTCCATTTGGCTAAGTAGCGTCTCAGCATTTTAGCTGATGTCAGTATGTGATGAGAACTCTAAATCTAGTTCCTAACCCTAACTATTAACTGTAAATCATAATTTAAATTCCTCAGACTGCTTCATAACCATCATTTAGTCCTAGTTAGTGGATGGACATTCTCTTAGGGTCACCTTAGCATTGCTCAAAGGTCGTCCATAAATTATAGTCTCATCAAAAACGCTTTAAAAGATGAGAATATCAATAAAAAATAATGAAAACAAAGAACTTATCTACATTAGAGTACGTATCTAAACAGTTTATAGCTGGATTCTACTTCAGACTTCAACGATCAAGAATGAATAACAAACGATGTTATGGGAGTTTCTAAATACTTTGATTACGGTTTCATATGTCGATTAATTTATTTACTTTTTATCATTTAGGTAGTTAATTATGGTATTTTGATGAACCTAACAGACCAGTAAATTGACAACAGTCTGAATAAATAATTCAAATATGAAACAATGACTAAATTCTACTAATTATTAACAAAAGAATGAGTTATAATTTCAAACTATTTGCATGTAGAGTATTCACTTTTTCAGATTAATTCATATTCATGAAAAGATGTTTTCATGCATTAAATTCAATAAGCCAAAATTCACAGATGAGTTATCATTATAGGCAAAGCAATTACTGATTAAACTAAACACTGATGAAAAATCGTACACAGTTACATGGATGCTACTGACTAAGTGACATTGTTACCATTGATTATATTGTGGAATTCAATGCTAGTTTCAATATTTAATTATGTATGCTAGTATTTTAATTAAGAACATTGAGTGACTTTGTATGTGTAAACCTCTTAAATCAATATCTACATTGATGCTATGCACTGATAAACAAGTTTTCAAATCAATAATCTGACTTTTCTTCAATAATATCATTAAATCTTGAGTAATTTGTGATTTCCAAGTTCTTGATGATTAGTTACAAGTTCATATGTACGTCCTTGAGTCATAAAGTTCTATATCAGAGTTAGTGAGATACTATTCGACTGTTCTAAAAGAAGTAACCAAAGCAGTGAAATTCGAATCGTCAAACTATAAGTTGGTAAAATCATGATTTACTGATGGCCTTGAGCGGCCAATCGGAGGAAATATAGCCGATGTTTATTATTCGCGTCGATCTAAAAGGTCACTGCGAATAGCTTGTGACTGGATATGTTTTACAGGATTAACAATGGTGATATACTTTCGATTTTCACATAATATAGATTTATGCACAGATATTGTATGTACTTAAAATTCTGATAAACTCACTTCTTGTAAAAGATGTATACGTTTAGCTAAAATATAATCAACTCGACCATAACGTGAAAAGTCTTTATCAGTGTCTAAACCTTCTTCTCCATGACCCAAACGTAAAAGATGACGTTCATCAACATCTAAAGCGATAATTTTCTCGAATAATTGATTTAATGCTTGATTTGAATGAGTTACAATAAGAATGCTAGTTTTATTTTGGCCAATCAACAGAACACAAAAACAAGACAACAAAATCGGTATGAAAACAGGAAATAATCAAAATATACAGTTAAGATTATAAAAAGAAGTAAACCATAAAACATATACAAACAATTATCAAACATAAAAAGAATTTATAGATCTAGGTTTCGTTCTTTTTGCTGACATTTAAACTGCTTAGCACTGAAGTTATAGTTATTGGTGTTGAGATACATAGACCACAACAACTCTGAAATTTGAGTTACATACATGACTACAGAGCTGAATGAAACAAATTCGAGCTTTTGATTAACAACTAAGAAGTTAGGCCTATGGGTTTGCTAATGTAATTAATAGTAATTTGTTACGATTGAAGATTAAACGAAAGGATAGTGTTGTTACATTTCAGTGAGCGATTATTGATTAAGCATAGTCTGGGAGAATGGTGTATGTTGCTTTTGAGAAATTCTTAAATGGTAAAGATTACGTACAGCAGTACTTACCGTTGATTGGGGTAATTATGATACAAGTTATGAATAATTTGTACAGCTACATCTGTTTTCCCAGTACCAGGTGGACCGACTACTAAAGTTAAACCACACTGCATACCAGATCGAATAGCTTCTACTTGTGCTGGTGTGAATGGGACTTTGTTACCAAGTTTAGAATTCATGGATGAGAGGCCATTAGGCAGATGACCTCCAGCCTGAGCAAGTAAACTCCAAGGCGGTTGTAAAGGTGGATCGTAGGCTTCAGCAATCAAAGTTGGTTTTTCATGATTTTCAGACTGATTGTTAGAAGTATCTACATTAGCACTACTAGTTGAATGCTTCTGAATAATCATATCTGATGGGATCATTGCTTCGACTTTTGCAGTTGGATCATTTTCTAATTTTGGAAAAATAAGACGATAAGGTGGTCCAGGTAGATGATCTGTGGGATCTTTGAAAAAAAATTGGAAAAAAACATAATTGGTAGTTTTTTATCGAAAAAGTGGATATTGATATATTTGTACGTAACTACTGCTGTAGTGATAGTTCAGTAGCGGGGTCACAGGTTAGCACTTCACCTACATTTTTCTGGACTGATGGGTATGTATCAATAACTCATATTTTAACGGTACGACTTAAGGCCAAGTAAATACAATTGCATTTAATAAGTTAAAAAGGAAGGCTGAAAAAACGTAAAAATGTTTCTTGAACTATAAGTTGACCCCAGATGGAAATATATCCAAAGGTGTTCATGTGATCTATGATCTATTAGCACGACTACAGAAAACAATGACAAGAAAATAACGAACTAAACACAAAAATCCAGTTTGAAAGACAACAAAATTGTTTCGTGGTTAATAACTGCAGTGTGGGACAGAAATATTAAGACCAGATACATTATAATAAACAATTTCAAGAAATTAAATAAATCATGCTATATCAATGGAATTATTTAAAGATGCACACATAGCGATAGAGATTGATGATAAATTTCAATTATGAATATTAACAACGGGGAATTAGAAACCCTACCTAATAATGATTTTGGTTCGAACTAATTAAGAATTATAAGAATTGTGAATTGTACAGTGAAATTCATCTGAACATTTAAAAGAAGATAAATAATGCGAACTAGACTACTGTAACTACGATTTCTAATCACAGGCTTCAATGATTATCAATAAGACACCTTATTATCACTAGCTTACTTACTCAACAAGACACAACAATGAAGCAGATTTAAGGATTTTATATGAAACGATGTCCATAACAATTATTTCGAAGGACTTGTGTTTTCTAAGCTATTGTGTTTCTTACAACGCAAAATACTAATACCATCGATCCAAGTGGTTGATATGGTTCTTCACTGGACAGTAGATATTCAATAATTCAGATCGTAAAATTAAACATTAGACCATTGAGCTTAATATATGATGACACTCGATCGTAAGATATACTTGATTCAAATACTCGGTCAACAATCAAAAACCAGACTATACAAAAATAAGAGTTTACTACGTTGCTTCATTGCCTTGTGGATCAGACCTTTAGGTTGAGAGCTCCGGGTGTGACCCCCTAAGAAAACCACGTGCTTCGGTTTGGGCACCCGGACAGTATAAAAGGCCACACACAAATCAAGTAACTTGTGTGGCGCATTTGTTTTCGGTTCCCCATTGTACCAATATTTATGTGTTAAAATAAATAATAAGTAAGAATTATTATTATATAAACACATAAATATTGAGGTTTTTCATAAAGACAATGAAAACTTCACAATTAAGTAAATTAGCTCAAAGAACGTAACTCCATTAAAATCATCCTTTCGAACTGCATATCTTTAACTTATGATAATTGTGTTGGCCAGAAAAACAAGAAGAGCCTCACAATTAAACCAACCAGTTAAGAGAATGCAACATATTCAAGATTTTCCCTCCCTTTAAACTACAGGTAATCTGCAGTACCAAGACCTCATTATTTGAAATTAGGTGAAATTTCTCAGTTAATCAAATCTGAAAAAGTTTCTTCTTAAGAAGTAGTAGTATTGAAAAACAGTAGATATACAGTCAACATTTTTCCATCTTATCATCAGGAGTAAAACTGAAAAAATTATCAATAAAAATTACCAGTTATATCTGAAATTTCAGTCTGACAATTAGACTTCCATTTACGACTTTGACGTTTATTTGTAAACTGTACATTATACTGAGATAATGAGTGTTTTAAATGTTCTGGGGATAAAAATGTGTCCAGCCAATTTTGTCGCGGTTCATATACATCTGAACGATGTGTATAATGTGCAGCGGCAGGATCAAGATAACCCATCAATAAATCTAATAACCATTCAGGGACAACGGATCGAATATTCATAAGATCCCTTGAGTAGGCATAATTTATAGGGAAAACAAATGGATAAAAATATTATCAAAATATATACAAAAAGGAGCATATGAGAAGGAAGAATAATGATAACTTTTAATTAAGGCTAAAATGATACAGTATAATTGGCCTTAAACAAGATAATGTTTTTTGAATATAAATTTGTTTGTTTGCTCACCCTTATATCAGTTCTATTTCTGTATTGTTAACTAAACTGAGCTACTCGGACATCATTTAGCATTCCGACTATGAAATTGAGCAACATGAATTATAAACATCAATCATCAATAATTAAAGTAGGGTTAAGGAAAAATGTTAGTTCAAGTGGATATTCTATATTAGGACAAGATAAAATTAACGAGATGAATAGTAGAAGAATCGTAATACAATAGTAGCAATGATAATATAAGAATGATTGGACATTGAAAGTATAGTTCTATAAAAGCAGAGTGAAAAGGAATGTATAAAAGAATACTGCAGCTTAAGATAAAGTGAATGAATTGAAGACACTTATGATCAACGAATATATCCTAATTTCATGTTTTACAGTCATAGAGAGATACAAAGTAGGCAGCTGTACAATGAACTCGCACTTTGGTTTGCAGAAGAACGTCTCGCCTTCTCCGCAGATAACGCAAGTATGAAATTTTTAATTATCAGATGAGAAGTATCATTTCTCTACAAATTGCAAATACACTTTGTTGATGAATGCTAACAAACATGAAATATAAACCGATAACTTCCTACTATTTCCTTTCAATTATATGCAACATTATGGTAGAATTTCAGATAACTAAAGTGTTTGAACTGTCATTGTAAGATTTAGTTGATAATCATTAAATTAACAATCTATTTTCCTTCGAAAAATGACATGATTGAACGTGTCAGTTTATAACTTAAGCACACAATAAATATATCTCATAGTGAAATATATAAATGTACTATTTTTATCCTGTCTAGTCAAGTTAAATGTTGAACAGTCGCTTTATGGTTAAGATGTTTGACTTACAGATACTACATTAAGGTTTGAACCCCGTTTCAACTAATTCGGTTTGGGTAACTGGATAGTGTCATTAGCCATCATAATTAGAACGTGGCTCAAAACCAAGTGCATGAATCTGTATCTAGTGGGTTGAAAAAAGCCAAATGTATGCTTTAGGCTACATAAAAATGAATAAATACAAGGACAAAATATGGAGAGATATGGCAATTTAACTAAATCACCAAGCACGTATCTTTGTACCCAGTTATGAATTACACTTTAAGTTTGAGAGCTAGTAATAATTTACTGTTGTTCAAACTGAATTAGATGAATGAGTGTGATCTCAAACCACCCTACCTAATAGTGGGTGAAAGTTAAACGGTAGATTAAAGGCTGAATCACTTGACTTTTAACTGACTGAATCCCAGCTCTAAATCTTACTATGGCTACTTATATTCTGAGCAGCTAAGTACAGAAATGAAATGAAAACTGACCTTATAGTTTCTAAGACAGCTTTGAAATTATTTTCTTTAGGTTTTCGTCTAATTAAAACATTGAATGTATCATATAAATCTTCTGGGGAAACTTGTTCGGCTTCATCAACTTGTGTCTGTAATGCTTGAATTTCTTCAGTAGTACGTCCTTCACGTTTTGCTCGAATCACTTTTGATCGTAACACCTCAGCACGCATTTGTTCAGTCTTTAAATGGTCTAAATCTGTTTGATATTGTACGGGATCTAAGCGTACACGCCAAGTTGGTAAAGTATCAACTAAGTTAGGCTTTTCTCCTATACACACATACAGTCATAAAAAATGGTAGAAAAATGTGGATAAAGCAGCAAAATACTTGGTGTTACTTCTTGCAAATTAACAAGATATCATATGAGAATAAGAACTGATTCTAAGAACTATGACTAATCAAAACAATCGACAACTTTATTTAAACCCATTGTCAAAAACTTCACTACAATGGACTTTTAGATTTATTTACTATCAAAGTCGATGTTAACAAAAAATGATTTGAACACCTTAGTTGTTCGTAAACAAGCAGAAAAGAAGGATCTATAATAACGGGACGAAATACAAAACTTGGATTCGAAATTTAAGAGAAGGACCGGGTGGGAGGGTTGAGTTAGGCATAGCGATTTCAGAGACCTGTTGGCCAAGTTGGAACTTAATGTCTTTACTACTCTTTATGCTTTAATGTGTAATGTTGCATAGATAACGGGTTTAGACTCGAATCGATGGTGGGTAGCATCAACTACTAGTACTTTATTGTCAACAATGCGTAACGTAACCTTAGACAGACTTTTACAGATGTTATTCATAATCAGCTTCAAGACTACAATAACTTACGGAGTGTCAAAACAAAAAACCACGAGTTATTCAAGGTGGTACTGCATCAAAACAAAGGGCACGTAGGTTAACTTAAGAGTTGACTATTTAAGGCAGTGATAGACTTTTGGGAAGAATAAGGATAAATTGGCTTTCTCTCAAGCGAGGAGTCGAACAATGAGTTTTGCAATTTTTCGTGTTGCAGTCTTGTTTCCTTTTGAGATTTTCATTTCAAAATATGACAGCTTTCGATGGATAGTAGGAATCAGAAGAATCAATTTCATATCTGAGTATGATGCAACTGTATCACTACTGTAACATACCACCAATATTAGAGATTTTTCACTAAACTCGGTGTATCCCAGGAAATTAAACCTTTCATACAAACTCGCCACTCACTATAACTTAAGACAGAAACAAAAGCTGTTGGTTAATATTGAACACGAAACTAATATGAAACACCAAGTTGTACTTTAGTGTGAATAAACTGTGTTCAGTGTACCAACGTGTCAATATCAAGGTTTGACTTCATCATTTCAAATAAATTGTATATTGGGTAGATGGTACCACAAACAGAAAAAAGTGAAACATCTGTCATTCAAAAGTACACATGACGACGTTGTAATTATATAATCTTTTTAGCGGATCTATGTTCACCATAAATTTTAAAGGTTTATAACTATTACAATGTGTATTTCGAAAACAATATTGTATTCTGAAATGATGTCATCTCTGATTAAGTATTTTGTATGTATTCTGTTATAGATTATTAAAAGTTGTCACATATGCTCAGTTCGAACAATTTATGAATCATGACTTTTTATTAAATAGTATGTTCGTGTTTTATTAAAATATTTCCTCTCATTTTGTGTTGAACTTGATCATATCTCTATGAACTGATGTGGATTCGGTAACCAGTTTCAGAATAATTTTGTATGTTATAGCAGAAAGAAAGGTTGATGAATTCTGGTATTGATCAAATTTTATGGATGATTTGTTGTCGGGATGAAACGGGATTACTCAAGTAGATAAACGAATTTACTGGAATAATTATCACTATTTCGAAGAAAAGTTGTTACTATTTCCGTGTCAAGGCGAACACATCATACCTATAATGGAATGGTGACTCGGTGTTTAAGAACTTCGACTATCAGTTACTAAGTCACAGGTTTAAACATCGCCGCACCTACTACAGTTTAGGCAATTCCTAACGCTAACACTTAGAGTACAACTTAAAACCATATACCCCAATCCGTACCTGTTAAAAGAGTCAAGATAAGAATAGCCCGATAATTTGAAAAAGCAAGCATTAAATCGAACCTCTTAAAATTGTGAAATAAAGATAAATTATCAAACCAATAAGTTCGCTTAACAAATCACAATAAATGTAAAATGACAAGTGAAAGCAATCTGTAAAGTCTTCACCTAGTCATAATCAACACACTGGGCCTGGTACAAGTGTATCGTTAGTCTAAAGTACTACGCCATAATTAAGTAACTAAAATGTGCAGCTTTTTTTAGGGAGACACTCACCTTTTAATGGTAAAAAGCCTAGACGTTCTTCATCCGGTACTAGTTTACCTTCCTTATCAACTTGACCTTCAATTTCACAACCACGAACATAATGCAAACCAACTTGTGATGCAAACGGTTCATTCGTATTAAATCTACGTATATATGAGTAGGGTAAATAAAGAAAAAAATGTAAATTGAAGTAATTTCATGTAATTAGATTCCACGATAAACTTTTGTACCGCAAGAACAACAAACACTATGTGAGGTAAAGTGAAATAATTTCATTCCATGTGCTATAATCAGTCTATATATGCGGAAAGTTTAGACTATATGAAATAAGATTATATCCCTTTATTCCATAACATATGTTGCTCTTGCTTTACAAATATTGGCATAAATATGCTCACAAAACACTGAACTTATTAATCAGAAGGTTAATAATTTTTCAGTCTACCTGAACTTTTGGATGTACCTGCACTATGAGTACGAGTCAACATGATTTCATGAACTAATGCCATGTTTTGGCTTTGCTGCTTCTAGTTTTCTTGTAATCTAATCGTGTGCCATCCAACATAATGTGATAGTAGATCATGTTAGAACTAATACAACTGACGAAAATCCACTGCCTCATTAAGCCATTTACCATATTGAAATACTCGTTACACTTGGTCTCAGAATTCCATCATACACAAAGCAATATTCTAAACACAGTTTAATCATTATGAATACAGATCATTCGTAAGTAATGTCCTTCGTGCCATACAAATGATGCGAGAAATTCATTTGTATTTATTTACTAATGTCAACTTACCACGCAGAAACATAAGATTATGAATTCATTCAGTATTAATGATGTAAGAACAGAAACAGTTTCATTTTGAAAACAAAAGAGTAGCTAACTACACTAAACAATACACACTACTCTACATGAAGACATACATGAGAAAAAAGACGAAACGAAACTTAATATTATATCGTTAGTGTCCATAAAATGCCTTTGAATAAGTGTAACGACAGACTGGGTTTATACTGAATCGTTAAAAAAAATCGATAAACTTTAAATCCCATTGTCGATAATGAAATAAAATTGTCATAGAAAGAGAGAGGAGATAAACATACTTCCATCCTTGTTGTTTAGTAGGTCGTATTGTTACTAGAAACACTGGGTCATGACGTCGTAAACCAAGCCATTCTTTACGAATCTCTGGACGAAGACCAGCAAGCGCTACACGTACATCAGCACGTACACGTGCTGGATGTTTAGCACCTAAATCTGGTTTAGCTACTTCAACAATATTAAATGCTTGTATTGGTAAAGCCATTCTTGACCAACCATCAAAGACGGCTTGACCAAATTCACCACGCCATGCTTTCAAACGAATAATAGCATCTTCGATATCCTAAAAATAGAAGGAACACGAGTATGAACGATGACGCATATTGACATAAACAACAGAAGTGATGGTTACTTAAATTTGATAACTCCTTATGAATGTAAAGACGTTTCGATTCGAAAATCGACATCAGTGGAAAAGCGTATCGTATCGTTATACACTGAGAGTTCTTAACAAGAAGTCACCAAAAATACTGTATCCGCATCACTAAAACAATGAAAAACAAGGGTTCGAATTACAAAAGGGGTGTATCTTGATGTTAAGTGTAAGAAGGTTTGGCTAGAGTATGAGTAATAGTAGAAGAATGAATCAGTTTAATATAACTAGCCCAAGATGTAGCGTATGAGCACGACATAAAGTCGTCTGGAAAACTATACGCGTCCTAACTCAGATGGTTCGTAAAACAGTAAAACATGCAGCTAGGATGTTAAGAAAAACATAAATAAGATTGGGGTATGATGCATCTAGTTTTTATACTAAGCAAAGATTGAGCATGTTATCTACCCGTATCTACCCATTCTCCTCCCACAGAATCGGCATATTTTTATTTATTTCATTTCTGTTACTATTATTAACATCGAACTTCTTGTCTCTGAATTGGTTCTTTAAACAATATAATGTTTAAGTGCAGTAACTTAGACCAATGGAGTCATGAATGTGCACTGTTAAGGAGTCGTATATTAAGGTAAAACAGATGGCCAATCTTTTTTTAATTTTCAATGGTAGTCTAAGTAGGGTTAGTTCGTGAAGTGGAAAGAAACTGTTACTACCATCTGATTCCCTAGATCGAAGTAAGTGATGAAATAATGGTTGAAAATAAAAAGAGTACACCATTAATTGACTATTGAACTATAAATAGATAGTATGAAATGAACAAATATTTATAATAATTTGTAATGGAACTAACTTGTCGGATTTCATAAGTTGACTCTAAACGAAATAAATTGAAATTTCTTAGTAAGTAGTCTTGTAAAGTTAAAAATTGTAAGCCTAATTTTGGTAAAGCTAAACAATTTTCACCAGAATAGTATTCCGTTGGAACACGATTCTCATCCCAAATTAAATCTTCTGTAGGATATAATGATAAACTGTTGATATATTCCAATTCAGATTGACGACGGGCAAAATGATGAATTAAAATCTATAAAAGGACAGAAAGAGGTCAAGAATGAAAAAGAAATTAATAAAGTACTTTGAAGAATGTAAAATCATTTATTTTAAAAATACTATCGAGCCGTTTATTGTCCGTAGAAAACAATAAGAATTCTCGGCAATTTATTCTGTGTAATCATTTATAATCCGAGATTTATGATCTCGAGTATTATTAGAGGGTATGTAGACGGTTTTTACTTCCCAGTTGATTGCATTATGAAAGGATGTTCCTTCTTGACAGACTTGAAAAACGGAAATCCGTAAGGCAAGGTGAGGGATTTTATTTTTAGGATTGACTTTTGGTAACCCACTCAGTCTGTTTTAAGAAGGCAGCTTCGCAGCGTATGCTGATAGTCTGAGGATAGTACCTTTCTGTAGCCACACTGTAATACAGTTCACAGCAGCTCGTCACCGTCCGAGAACTATTTTCAGTCGCTGTTCCCCAATCCACCTATCAAGTATGGTAGGACCTAAATGTACAAGTGTTTCACTCAATACAGATAGATCCAATCGTCACGGTATGCAGGCCCAACCACCACATCAAAGTAGCAGCTACTGTCGGTATCTAAAACCCGACCTGTACATACAGTTCAACGGTGATAGTTTGAGAACTGATTATAATAGGATGGCAACTGAAAAGGATTTTTATATGGGATATATCTAAAAACATATTAAATGGAACAATCGATTTGGTTAAAAATAGTTTATTTTAAGAATCTTTAATTCAGATATTTTTCATGACTGCCAGTGCGTTTTATACTTAATAAATGATTAGCATCGATGAAGCTGTGCCGTCAACTACTGAACCCGAAACTAGTACAAATATAGACGTTCGATAAATTTATTATGAGTCGCTAAAAATGCGGTCCAACATTGTGGCCAAGTACACAATTATGTATTGAGCTATCAGACACGCATAAAAACCCATACACTTAAAATGTTTTTTATCAACGAGTTTGGCGAACAATTTTCCAGGACTAGCATCATTTTTGAATTCTTCATAAAGTTGGCTGAAATGCTTGAAAAAAACTGTCCTCTTCGATAAACAGCTGAGGACATTTGACGAATTCGAAATTTTTTCCCCAAGTGATTTGTTGCAAGTTTATGTTTTTCTTTAACTCAGTATAACAGTTTGTGACATTAGTTTATACCCAGTGTGACACATTGGTTTTACTATCAATGTAAAATTTTAGTCAGAAAGACATAGTGTTTTTATTTCCCAGGAAATATGTTTTATATCAATTAAAGCTGAATTTCATTCAGTATGACGGATGTGAACTTTTGCCACAGGGTGACAATTATACACTTTGCAGCGATTAAACTCTTTGATAAATTTCGATAGTGTAATAAGTCGAAAATTATCAGAATTATGTGATATATCATATAGTTCTGATAATCTTCATCTTCTTATACTCTTTGTATTTATTTAGTGCGAATTTTGCCCGCAAATTCCCTGGTACGGCCGAGAGTGGGGAGAGTCCGCTCTTCCTCTCAAAATGCTCTCATATGGGCACGCATATATAGCCTCTGCCAGGGAGTCCTACTCACTGCCTTCTCGCACCACGGGTGTTGTTTACGAAAATGAGAGGACTAAAAGCGAATGTCCGGCGCTTTAACCGGATACCAAACCAATGGTGCACATGGGCTCTAGTATCCTGAAGGAACAAATGGCGTATGAACCAATCGTTGGTCACCGGCTACCATGGGACTGCATCTCCTTACGATGCACCACTGCCTTGTGGATCAGATGTTCAGGTCGAAGGCTCGGGGTGTGGCCCCCTAAGAAAACCACCTGCTTCGATTTGGGCACTCGGGCAGTATCACAGCCCTCACACATATCAAATGAGATCTGTGTGGCGCATATGTATTTGGTGCCTCATTGTACCAATACCTATGTGTTGAAACAAATAAATAAATAAGTGAGAACTTTGCGTATTTTACAGTTACCTTGCGTATCTTTTCACCTATATGATGCTCATCAACTAATCGTCAAGTTTTTGATTGAGATCACTAATCGACTGATGTTAGACCACCGTTGGAAACCTGGAAGCACCGGACGGCCGTTTCGTCCTATTATGGGACTCCTCAGCAGTGCGCATCCACGATCCCGCTCGCGGGTTTCCAACGGTGGTCTAACATCAGTCGATTCATTATCTCAATCAAAAACTTAATAGTCTCCACAACCCCAATACTGATAATTAACATGTGCTCACTAGTGACTAGCTTCGTGAGGGAATTCTCGGAGTTCTAGTGAGAGGCCGTGACCAGTGGAGCTAATCCGTGTCGGGTAGAGACAGATATCTACCTCAGTACAATGGAAGATGGTCGCGCGATTTCGTGGATCAGTTGATGTTAGACACTAACACCATTGGATGCCGGCTCAGTGGTCCAGTAGGTTAAGCTTTCGCGCGCGAGACTGAAGGCCCTGGGTTCGAATCCCGCGAGCGGGATCGTGGATGCGCACTGCTGAGGAGCCCTATAATAGGACGAAACGGCCGTCCAGTGCTTCCAGGTTTCCAACGGTGGTCTAACATCAATCGGTACATGATCTCAATCAAAAACTTAATAATCTCCACAACCCCAATACTGATAATCGTCAAGTGTTTATAAAATCAGCATACAAATGATGTGTTTGTTTTAACAAGGTCATGTTTTGAAAAGTTAATAAACCTTCATTGTACCAGTCTTCTTGTTCTTATTGTGCATCTTGGGAATTATAGTAGTTTCGATTTCCAAGTATAAGCACTAGAACCGAAGATATTACATTAAGTTCACTAAAAAAAGCTTTAGTAGCTCAGTGTGTGTGGATAGGTAGGTTCTATTAGCTTGGCTCTTAGATAAATTTTAAACACATATACACACAAGTTATTTAACAATATGTACTTACTCGAATTATCAAATCTTTATCCATAAATTTAGCTTCTAATTTATCTCTAAGACAATTTAAATTAAACTCGTCTATCTCCTGATTATTTGAACGAATTCGTTTTGCAGGCGGTAATTGACCATCATTATCATTATCATTATCAATTTTATTTTGTTCATTATTTTGAATAGATTCTTTTTTTAATGTAACAAGACCAAAACATGAAGCTAGTTGATAAAGTTGATCTCTATCTAACACTGATAAATGTTTACGTAATAATTGTGCAGTTTCGATTCCCGCAGGATGTGAGACAGAGAATGGTAGAAGTTTATCTTTATGTGATGCAAATGTTTTCAATTGTAAATTACTTAGTTTAGCACAGTGTCTACAAAATAAATGAATTATAGAAGTTTATTTTCCAAACAAATAATAAATGAAATTATAGAACTTTCATTAGGGAATAAAGCGTTTAATAGTAATGAGTAGTGGAATTCTTGATAACTGTTTCACTGTAATATATTAATAACTGATATTATTATCGACTCATTTACTAGATACAGATACATGTACTTAGTCACACTACTGATACTATCTCGTTGGACAACCAGAAAAAAAATGGAGGGGGTTTGAACGTGAAAATTAAATATCCTAACTACTGGGCGACTGCTCTGATGAAACTACATTTCAGAATTTATTTTTAAAAACATCAGATATCGGTATAGAGTAGATGGTATGTACCTAATAGAAGAATAGAAGATCCATGTTTCATCCTATTTGGGACGTATCAGCTGGATATACCTGTATCGTATAGTTGACGTCCACTCAGTAACTCTGACCCAGTATTATTGACATCAAACGCCAATACTTTATCCACTTAGCTACTGAGTTTATATAGCCACTCACTTGTGCGGCGTGTATGAATTTTAACTTAATCTGTAATGGTACACCCGGCTGACGAGTTCTATTTGTCACGAAATGTACGTCATGGAGTCCATTGCAAAAAACATTTCATATATTCTGTATAAACTTGTATCATAATGGCTAAATTGAGGCAATCGACACAGGATAAATATATGCCCCCAAATGCCCTGGTATGGCCGAGAGTGGGGAGAGTCCGCTCTTCCTCTCAAAATGCTCTCATATGGGCACGCATATATAGCCTCTGCCAGGGAGTCCTACTCACTGCCTTCTCGCACCACGGGTGTTGTTTACGAAAATGAGAGGACTAAAAGCGAATGTCCGGCGCTTTAACCGGATACCAAACCAATGGTGCACATGGGCTCTAGTATCCTGAAGGAACAAATGGCGTATGAACCAATCGTTGGTCACCGGCTACCATGGGATTGCATCTCCTCACGATGCTCCACTGCCTTGTGGGTCAGACGTTCAGGTCGAAGGCTCGGGGTGTGGCCCCCTAAGAAAACCACCTGCTTCGATTTGGGCACTCGGGCAGTATCACAGCCCTCACACATATCAAATGAGATCTGTGTGGCGCATATGTATTTGGTGCCTCATTGTACCAATACCTATGTGTTAAAATAAATAAATAAATAATAAAATATATGCTAACCAAGACTGATCAAATTTCAGTCAAAATATCGATAGCAGGATAACCCAAACCATCACAAATCAAATTAGAGTTGTGTTTGCATGGACATTAAGTCAATAAATAAAACTTAGCACTGTAACTTAGTCATGTGAAAGATTTTTTTGAAAAACACTTACCTTTTATCCATTTCTGCTTCATCCAATGGTTCACCAGTACTTTCATCAATGTGAAAATGAGCGTAAAAAGCTAACAAATCAACTAGTTCTGAAAATAACTTCCCATCTGGACGTTTGATAAGTGCAGATTTCTGACAATACACAACAATATGTCTATCGTCGAGAACAACATTTAATATTCGACGTGTAAGCAGCATACTTTCCAAATCGATTAACAATAAGATGAAACGTTCTAAGTAGTGAATCAACAAAGGTTCTATAGGCTTTAATTAGAAGAAAAGGAGAAGAAATGAAAATAATTCAGTATGGTTGTACGATACTTTACATGACAAAAGATTCTGTTTTATTATATTTTGAAAACTGTCCGAAAACTTGAACCTAAATTTTGTGCATTATTTATTTATTTTAACACATAGGTATTGGTACAAGGAGGCACCAAATACATATGCGCCACACGAATCTCGATTGATTTGTGTGAGGGCTGTGATACTGCCCGAGTGCCCAAATCGAAGCAGGTGGTTTTCTTAGGGGGCCACACCCCGAGCCTTCGACCTGAACATCTGATCCACAAGGCAGTGGTGCATCGTAAGGAGATGCAGTCCCATGGTAGCCGGTGACCAACGATTGGTTCATACGCCATTTGTTCCTTCAGGATACTAGAGCCCATGTGCACCATTGGTTTGGTATCCGGTTAAAGCGCCGGACATTCGCTTTTAGTCCTCTCATTTTCGTAAACAACACCCGTGGTGCGAGAAGGCAGTGAGTAGGACTCCCTGGCAGAGGCTATATATGCGTGCCCATATGAGAGCATTTTGAGAGGAAGAGCGGACTCTCCCCACTCTCGGCCGTACCAGGGCATTTGGGGGCAAAATTTTGTGCATACCAGTAGGCATTGAAAAAAAGTGAGGTTGTAACCATAGGAGCGACTTATAGTCCACCAAAATTAGGTCTCACGCCGTTTAAATCCACAACCAGTCAACAATGAGAGATATATTTAACTAAACAGCTAGCTTTAATAACTGTCTAGTGGCTCAATTAAATGTCTAGCCTACCACCACAATGGAAGATCTACTTACGGTGAAAAAGGCTCTTTAAATGTGGCACTAGGTTGACTGACAAATTTCGGCAAGTACGAGTTTTTTGTGAGTTACTTCAAGAACGTGTGTTGCAATGTTTTGTCACCTTATTCAGTGGTAGTGATGTGTTATTTTTGATCAAAAGAATACAATCAAAAGACGTAGAAACCATTTACTCTAGTTACTATTTGCGCACTAACTCGTGTAAAGAACTCCCATAAATGTACTGTGAAAATTATGCTGCTGGTTTAATGTAAACTAGAAACGTAAGTGTATTTATTCAACGAAGTAGTTCGTTTCTATAGGATCGAATGAGTAGTACACCATATACATTTTACTGAAGTCAATGCTTGGAAACACAATACTCCTCAAAGAAAGAAGGAAAAACAACCGGCATGATAATCAACTGATAAGGTATTTGGTGTTCTGTTGAAATAAGACCAACTGCGTGAATTAAAGAGAATAAACTTTTGTTATTTAGGAAAGCCTAGTGATGTGAATGAAAAACTGACCACGCATCGAATAATTACATCAATTTCTGAAAGGATGACTATTTGATAAGCCTACCAGAATATTTTACCTATTTTGTAATTCATTGTTACTTCTGATTAATGATACTGTTCAGTCGATCAGTCAGTGAGAATCAAATTAGGAGTTAGCACAAATATGCATCAATTCAAGTTGTTATACCATAACAGCAAGGCGAGGTGAAATTAACAAGATGGGTAATAAATGAGTCAGAATAGTAATTTCAATGACAGTGAGAAAAACTACACATAAACAATAAGGTCCGAAAGAACAAATGTAGTGATGGGATACAAAGCATGGAATAATGTTAAAACTCAATATCTAGGGAAAGATAGAGAATGAATAGAGCAGCGCCACTAAGATTAATTTTGAAATATTTCACATAATATGTTCAACCATTGATCACAATCGTCACATGGATCCCGATTCCGTAGTCTGAACTTACCAACTTGTTTCAGACCAACAGTTAACAGATTCATGACTTGATGTTGTCCTAGTTTGGACGCCATCAGCTCTCTTCTAACCAACTCCTGTTCACATGTTGAAGATTAAATGCATACGAAACAAAATTAATCCAATTCCTTTCACAAACTTAGTTACTTTTGCTTTTCAAAAATCAGAAGCCAAATCGGAAATCAATAGGTACATACCTTATCTTCATCCTTTTCAGGTATTGAATTCAGCAGAGTTAAAAACACATCCAAAATTCGTGGGATAAATGAATGCTGAAATACCATATTATCTCGTTCAGTAGGGGAAACTTTTGTATCACGATATTTTTGTAGTTTTTTTAATAAGCGAGCATATCGTGGATGTGATTTTAGTTCAAGACTTAAACGAGTCGGTTGAAGATGATCTTGCCAAATAGCTAAACTATATAACTCACGAAGACTACGTCGTAATACACCAACTTCAGCTAAATTTGTAAAACAATGTGATAAGAAAATAATAAGAACTATATGCTCCAGAATACATTTCTTCTGTTGTACTGGGTTTGATGATTCGTCAGACGTTTGGTGTTTGTCTTCTTCATCATTGTCATCATTTTTAGACTTTGTATTGATCTCAGTGAGTAGTGGATTAACCGTTAATATCTGTGGAGATTCATCAAGTAGAATATGTAGTACTCGATGAATAAGTCCACTAAATTTATCCGCTGTAGCTACAAAAGTCTAGAATATTCAGAGAGAAAAGAAACACAACAGTAATTAATATAATGCAGATAAAGGTTAACATTGATTACTTGAAAGAATATTATTATTTCAAGATTAATTATTTGAGGAGCTTTTAAGAGTTAGTATGTCAGTTCGACCACGTTTCTAACTCAATTCTAGGAAACGAATAAAAGTAGTTGTCTCCCACAATTAGTTTATTACTTAAATGTTGTTTTGCGACTGCTAACTTTAGAATTATTAGTTGTGTTTAGCAACTAACTAGTGTTGAAATACGACTAAGCAGTATAAGGACAGTTATCGACATTAAGAAGGGTCTGGTGGAATTTCGAAAGTCATAACTTTTTGTTAGGTCTAAAGGTAGTATTACTCAAATATACCTCTGAAAAGTTGTTTTGCTCACAATTCAGTTTTAGGGTTATGTTTATAAACCGAGAGAACATTGATTAATACTCCTTGTTTCACGAGGCATTTCTGAATGAGATTGTTCATATAGTATGAACATTTGGCTAAACTAATGAAAAAGAGGTGATACTTAAACCATTGGAGGTGACTTAGTGGTCAAAGGATTTCGTTTCCAGCTAGGTTTCTGGTTTGAACTACGCTCCACTTATATCATTCAGAGCAAGTGGTTAGTATCACTAACAGTCTCATACAAACAGTATAGCGCAAAGTCGAATACACTAACTTGTACTTGGGTAGATGGAGTTACATTTAATCTATGGGAAATTATAGCAGTAGAATTCTATAGCGAAACCCTAGAAATCAGTCCGCGGTTCAAATTCGTAAATTCATTCTGGAGTAACAGACACCTATTTCTAATAGATCGCACTCAAATAACATCGTGATTTTTAGTCTCACTTTTTTAAGTTTAACTAGTGATATGTAATTAGTTCAGTCTTAGACAAAGGAAAATGTTCTAACTACCTGATCCCAGATAACAACACAACTATTCTATATGAAGGATTTATGAAATGCCCATCCAAACATAATGAGGTTATTAAAAAGATCACATTTGTGTTCGATGAAAATCTTACTAGTTTTTTTTCATTCATTTTTGTTATTTATTTTGCGAATATTAGTTATAAACTAAATTTTTCGAAACATTATTTTAGACAAATTTACGCAAGCTCTAATCGAGATAAACAATTTTGTGGTTTCATTGAAAATCGAATATTAAAAACCATACTTAATTAGTAAATATTTCATTTGCCTAGTAAAATTATGAAATGTAAATTAGTTTTGAACAGATGTACCTGTTTAAGGGTGAAATATGCACATTGGATAAGGAAAACTTATACCACGTAGCTCATCAGATCAAAATAAATGGAGTGCAAAACATTCAACACAAGTATACAGGTCAATTTAAACATACTTTAGCATGGTGAAAGCTAACTTCTCAATAAATATTCTGCATAATTAACCCCGTAACTTTATAATATTAATAATCATATCCTTGGCTTTAAAATGGATTCCCCAAATAATGAATAGTGGAGTTCAAGCTTTTCGAGAGTGAGATAGTTATTACTGACGGCAGTGGATGACAGTAACGTAACATTCTAAATTGAATGAAGTTTCAAATAAGGACAACAAAATTTCAGCTCAGGGTTTGACTCCTGGCGAGTTGTTCAAGGGTGTGCATACTGCTGGAAAGTTCCATGCAGTGAAAAAAAAATCTGTCTAGTGCACCCTAGTTCTTAATGATTTCTCATGTGATCTCAGACTTTGATTCAGATTTATTTTATATGCTCCTTAACTTCTATATACAAGCTAATTTACACAGTTATCCATGCTGCAACTGATTTAGTTATTAAATATTAAAATAAGGTTGCGTACCCTTTTGTGGCCTTACTCTAAACACTATAAGACTAATTGTTCTATGGTAATACGAAACGCTGAAGGATCTGTTTGACATCATGCAAAACAATATTTCGACATTACCGCTTCAGATATATATATATATATATCCGGTAAAATTGATCATTTGCAATAGTTCGCAGACAGCCTTATTTATAAAAATTGTTACACTAACCGGCCATATTGGGACACGACCACGGGCTTTTTCATTAACCATTGCACATATTGATAAAACATGGGCACGGCTACTAATATCTGGTTCAAAATGTGGCCAAAGCCATTGCTCTAAGTACTGATTCAATTCAAGAGCTAGACATCGGCGATGTGAGAACCCAGAGGCCAGCAATTCCTGACGGTAAATCCGTTCCATCACATTTAATTGAAAAGGTTTGTATGTATCCGTTAGACATGCTGATGAATGTTTATTTTTTAGCGGCCCCGGAGCTGTAATCCAATAAGTACGAGCAAGTTGACTGATACGATCTTGGGACACATAATCTACTGAGTCACGAAATGACATCTACGAGTAAGAAAAAGAACAAAGAGATCATCACTCAGTGGTAAAGAAAATGGGTTGACTTGTACAGAATTGAAAAGTTAGTCGGTCACAATCATAGTAAAAATAGATATGATAGGCGGATTGTTTTGTGTACCAGTCTTTAATTAATCTATTTCTGTAGAAAATAAGTCAATTCGCTCTCCCTTTGAAAATTTAAGTGCTTTTCGAAGAATTAATCGCATTTTGTGATAAAAATAGATTGATAGTAATGAGGTTAGAGGTAGATCACTAAACAAGGATGACAAACATGTTGGGGTAGCTTGAGCACTTGTTTTGTAGGACAACCACCGACTATCTCACTGCAAAATGTGGGATAGGATAAAAATAGGTTGGGAGAAAACAAAAGATGGCCAGACCAAGACATGATATCAATCTATAGTCATTTGTTGTTGGACTAGCCCATTTTGATAGATGCAGACTATCTAATCGAGGTTCTCTCCTTACGTCTCAAGCTCGTCCATTTTTTAAAATCGTACTCGCCAGTATCTAACCTTACTTGCTACCATTGATACTAGTATTATTATTAAAACTCCTTTGGGGTTCATCTTGTCAATTCTATCTCACCGTGACGATATAGTACGGAATCCAAAGCCACCGCTTATTTGTGCTAGGTCCTAGGTTCTATACGACTGAGTCTAAATGAACTGCCTTAAAGCTAGTGCTAGATAACTATGAAAAGCCTATTTCGGATGAGTTAATGGATGTAAATAACTTTATTTGAGCCAAAAAATATCAGATACATTTTAATGGACCGGAAATACAATAGGAAATGTGTGGTAGTTTAATGCAAATATGATAAAGAAATGGAAATTTGCAGGTTAGTGTATTATCGATAAGCAATAGTCAATACATTTGCATAACAGTATACACCGTTAACAGATGTGGAAATAATGAGTGGTAACGAGAGATTATTAGGATATCACTAACAGTTTTATGGTTTGAAAAAATACAAACTATTGTTATAATAAGTTGATCCCTAATTCAGCAATTTTTTTGTTTTCTGACAATAAAAACGGTGGAGACCTGTTATGAGAAGTTTCTATTAAATTGGTGGTAGCTAGCACAATTTAGTAACCAAGTACAAGAGTACTCTGCTTTGAGCTGTAATCGAACGTTTAGTACTCGACTTGAAACTAAAGAGATATAGGTTACGTTTGTTCTTTTCATTCAAGTTGGAGAAGTCAAACAGAGGGATTAAGTACACAGCAATATGAATTTTTGGTTTGAGAAACAGACCCAAAATGGTAGGTGAGTTACATTTCCAGATACTCTAACAATCTAGGGGCTTGAAATTCCTTTTTGATTCAGACCCTGGATTCTGTGGTTGGACATAATATACTGAAACTGCCGGAGAGGTCAAAGGATTATGGGATTCTAGAGAATACATGACGCATCCAGCTACTTTGATTTACAGTAAGTATCGTCTCACGACATAAATACTGTAACAAAGCAGCCAGGCCAGTCTAAGACAGTAGGCTGTGGATCTGCTTTAAAAAACTGAAAATAAGTTAATCGCTGGGACGTCAAAGCCTATGTATGATGACAACTTATCTGAACATATCGCTTTTTGTTTCCTAGAACAGTGAATTCACCAAGACGTATAAAATAGCGTTTATGGATGGGACCAACCATCTGTAAGCTGACTATAAATTACCTCATGACGATTGTCCCCCATAAAGAATCAGTTGTAACCGAGTAATCGGAAAAAATATGGACAGTACCTTCCTTGACACAAACTAAGACATTCAATGCTTTTCATCTTAATAGTGCAATTCAAGGCGGATAGATGCTGAGATACGACCTGGATCTCTTATGAAACGTTCAGAGGACAGTATCATGTTCGGTGTTAAAGATATCTGACATACTGCTTGATAAGGTACATTAAATAGTCCCCTACCCTACTAAATATATACGCATAAGGTAAGGTTGGAAGCTAGCTTTCCAATTAAACATGTTTACTGATTGGGGGAAACAATGTAGAAACAGAACAGTATTACATGGGAATGAACTCATCAACCAATATTCGACTGTTCAGGTTTCAGTTTTCATATACTTTAAAATAGTATTACCGTCAAGATCCAGTAGAGAAGTTAGATTACACGAAGTCGGTTAAAGCTAAATTCTTATTTAAATCAGCTAGTCAGCCAGACACTCCGATTACTTAAATCAACTCAATGTTTCTGTTAATTTCAATACGCATTACATCCAAGACTCTTCTGCAAACAAGAGTCCCGAGGGCCTGGATGGCTCCGACAAATAATTGATACTTATTATTGCTGTCAAATACATAGTACTCCTTATAAGGAGCATAACCTGTATACATATTAACTTTAAGTCTTGGACCGTACTGAAAGTTCCATGTACACCCTATTAATTGAAGTTAAAAAGGTCTCTTGAGGCCACTTTAAATCTTGGTGGCTGTAAAATAAGTATATATTTCGCAGATATTAGAAGCAAAACGTCGCAGAAGCGTCCCACAAAATAAGCATGAAAGTGACGTACAGTTTTAATATTTCCCTGACCTTGACAAAAGTCTCCTAGGATTAGACATCGACCACTTCAGTCTTCGATAATAAGGATAGAAAGTCTATTGACCTATATTAATTCTTGCAGTTTGTAACACCGTAGAGATCCAATCTCGTTTTGAACATATCGACAGAAGGTGCTGATTTTACGTGTTCTGGTAGAGAATTCCATTATTTCACTAGGTGTGAGAAAAGGAATTCCAAGTGTAAACTATTTGATTTCGGTTTTCGAACTTTCTTAGAATGTCCTCTCAAATTATCAGTCTTAGGTGGAAGGAAAAGATAAGACATGTTAATACCAAGGTCGTTGTTTAGTATACGATCAGTCAATGTTAGGTCACCCCATATTCTACGGTAAGATAAAGGAAATAAGTTAAGGTGTCTCAGTCTGTCTTCATAAGTTAGGCCAGAGGGACCTTTTGTAATCTGAGTCCTTCATCGTCGAACTCGTTCCAGCATATCCATCTCATACTTGAAACAAGGACTCTGCCTGAATCCCATATTCCAAATGCGGTCTCACGAAAGTCGGTCATAACAATCCATATATTTCTTCATCGAAATACTGATAAAACTTAAGAATAGCTCGTAAGAGTCTGCAGCATTTTGCAGCAGTAGCCTTACGGTTTTTCGCAGTTTTGAGGTCGCTGTCTATTATGACCCCCAAAACTATTACTTTAGGCAACACGAATCCATGTATTGTGTAGCGATACGAATCATCATAGTGATTTAATTGTAGCACCACACTCTTGTTAGAACTCACTTTTAGTGACCATCCGTCCATCCATGCTACCACCTGCAGTATTATTCGATCTGACATACTGTGTACGCGTCTCGAAATCTTTATGTCATCCGCGAATATTAGAACGGATGACTTAGTTACAGTTGGTAATTCATTTACATAAAATAGAAAGAGAAGAGGACCAATGGTTATCCCTTAGAAAACTCTACTCTTTACAGATTTCCAAGTTTAGAGAGCTCCATTTACCATTCCCTCTGTCTCCTATCACTGAGAAAGTCATTTATCTAGTCTATGACCTGATGGTGGATTCCAAAACTTTCCCGTTTTTATTTGAGACTCAAATGGAAGACCTTTTCAAAGGCTTTACTTAGATCTATGAAAACTACATCTACAGGAATATTTCGATCCTTTACTGCAGCTTAATCTTTTTTTGCTAAGAGCAGATTTGTCAAACATGATAGGCTTTTCCAAAAACCTTGTTGTTTCCTGGATGAAAGATTATGCCCTTCCACATAGTTTATAACAGCCATCTGAATAATCTTTTCCATTAGTTTAACAACTGCACTGGTTGTAGCAGTGGGTCGATTGGTATTAGGTCTCTACTCCCCGCCTTATACACCGGAATAACTATTGCATTTTCTGGTCTCTTGAGAGTCTGAACTGCAGCAGAGACATATCAAACAATATGGCTAAAGGTTCAGCAATTACACCCGACAAGGGCTTGCATAATCATAGGATGAATATCGTCAGGACCACTGGACGTATCCAGTTTGAGATGTTGAGGTAGTCTTAAGACAGTATCTTTATCAATAACTACAGGATGCATCAATAAGCCACTCTAATCAAGATGAATCGTTGGTCGTTCCTCATTACTGATAGAAAACAATCTACTAAAATATTCCGATAAAGTTCCAGCTTTTTCAGCATCATCTCTTGTAAATATTATAAGATCTCTTTGTATCGAAAGTGATGGGACTTCACCACTTCCCTGAGTTCGCCTTTTTATACACGAGAATAACCTTTTCGGACCATTTTTACAATCCATAACAAATTGTCTCTCATATGAATATCTGGTTTCACTTATCAACGCTTTACAAGGATTCCGTGACTTACAATGATTGGATCTGTGCTGTTCTAAGTTTAAGATAACGCGTAAGTGTATAACATAACTGTGTTATGTCATTCTGAGTCGTTTGAGGCTTTTCTTTGACTGAAAAAGCCTCGGCATTAGAAGATTTAGTGATTTCGAGAATACGGTCGGCAGATGCAGCCAGCTCGTCTACGCGTTGTTTTGAAACGAGACCATCACAGCTTGCACCTGTTGAGGAAGTTTTGATAAGAAAAGTTGTTTTGAACAAACCATCATCGAAGGTTCTCTGGCCAATCACTTCTCTCATTCTTTGCAACATGTCTGCGGCGGAGCCGTGTTGCACGTGTGCACGAGTGTCGTTCACTCCGCGCTCGTAGAAGTCGGCATCTGCGTCGCAAAACCAGGCTTCGATGTTGTCTGGCCAGAAGGGCATAAGTTGGGACGAAGGTGGGGACACACAGTCTTTAACTTAAATACCTTAGGTGTCTGTTCAGTCATAGTAATATATCAAGTACAAAAATGAACGAGTGGAAAATATATATATCCAAAAACGCGGCAAAAAATATCACAATGTATAGAAAATTTAAATAAGACAATAATATACAAAATCACAAAAAGGAACAGACTCACAGTATGAAATTTGGTGTAACAGATCACGTCGGGCTCACTAATGAAGATGCCACAGGTATTCGGAGTTTGACAACGCCTTAACCAGTAACACCTTCTAATATGAAGCACACTCACCAAATGGAATCAAAAGACCGAAGCGAGGAGATCGAAGATATATTTGATAAGCTATCAATATATCGAGGATCGTTCGAACTAATCTGGCTAGCGATTTCGGCAGATGTTGAACACGGCGTTTACACACGTGATCTGGTGCGGATGCTTGACCGAGCGCCTTTAGCTAGATGAGTCCACTAAAACTGTGGTCAGCATCCAATGTCGAAAACTTACGGAGCTATTTATTTTGGGGATTTATTGACCGCTACAGACCCTCCTAGTGTGGTAGTGATGACCCTAAGACGTGGCCAGCCAGAAGTTTAAACCCAACGAGTTTTTTGTTGGTAAACACTCTTCTGATAGCTTGCTAGGTTTAGCAGCGTCTGGTCGTCTTTCCTTACTATAATGGACCATGATGTACAATATGGTAAAATAAAAGAAAAGGTACAATGAAAATTTCCGTTTCTCGCAAACTTCATCGTTCTTTTTATCGTCTTTTCCAGCCGTCCTGGAAAAAAGAATATGTAAGTGCATGTCGAGATACACTCGTACGCGCGTAAAAACACAAAGCGAGCGAAAAACATGGAAAATAAACTCATTCTCACTTAATAGCGTAAAAAAAGGATTTTTATAATATCGTTTTTTTGTTTTGTTTTCTTTTTGAAATAAGAAAAAATAGAAATATTAAATTCGGTTTTTTAAAAAAAATTATGTAAAGTTCAAGGGAAAATCGTGGTGATATAAAATGTAAACTCGTATCTTACGTACAGTAATCGTTCAAATGTTCTGGAAATCTTACTCTTCTTTCAGAACGCGTTGTTTTATTTTTTATTTCTGATACCGCCGAGGTATCAACGTGTGTGTCGGCTGTCGATTGAGGTATTTTAAGGACAAGAGTTGTGTCGTGCGATTGTACTGAAGGAAAATCGACGTGAATAGGATTTTCTTCTAAATACGCTGCCTTGAGGCGATCGATGCTGATGCTTTCGTTGGTTCCGTTCTTATCGATTATATAGTACTTAGATTCGCGTTGAAGAACTTTGAAAAGTCCTTCGTATGCTGATTCGAGAGGTCGTCGATGCGAGTCTTGACTTACGAAAACGTGTGTACTGTATCGTAAGTCAGGTTGAACGAAAACATCAGTTGATTGTGGTCGAGTGGAAACATGTTTAATTGAACGCATTGCGTTTTTAAGCCTGTTCGCGTAGGAGGTTAGATCCATGTACATCGAAGAGGGTGAAGAATCCACGAATTCTCCTGGAAGTCGAAGGGTCGTACCATAAACGAGTTGACACGCAGTGCATCCAATGTCAGCTTTCACTGCATTGTGAATACCTATTAAGACGAGTGGAAGTGTTTTAGGCTGATAGTAACGCTTTTAGTTGTCGGTGAAAACGTTCTACCAACCCGTTTGCTTGTGGGTGGTAGGCCGCCGTTGGGAAGCGAGTGATTCCTAATTTTGCGGTTAGACAACGGAAAAGTTCAGATTCAAACTGACGTCCACGATCTGTACTGATTGTTGTTGGGCAGCGGAATTTTGCTACCCATCGTTCGACGAAGGCGTGGGTCACTGTTTCAGCAGTAATGTCTTTGATGGGTACTGCTTCTGGCCATCGAGTGAAACGGTCTACGCAGGTTAGGAGATAAGAATATCCATTTGAATCTGGTAAAGGTCCTACCAAATCCAAATGAACGTGGTCGAAGCAACCATCGGGCGTGTTAAACGAGCCTAGGGGACATTTGTTATGTCTAATAATCTTAGATTTCTGGCAGCTTACACAAGAGCCTGCCCACTCCCTCACGTCTTTATTCATACCAGGCCAGCAAAACCGTTCTGCTATAAGCTTGATGGTTGTACGAACACCTGGATGAGAACGTTTGTATAACATATTGAAGACGTTGCGTCGATATTGTATCGGCACGATTGGACGATCCCTACCTGTAGATGTGTCACACAGTAAGGTTTCCTTACCTCTTCCCATCTGTTTAATTCGCAGTTTAAGTGTTGCTGAGGACAACTCGTGCTGAAGATCAGTGTTTTTTTTTTAAGTTGGGCGTGTTTTAGAAGGTCGACTGCTTGGAAACTGTTCAAGGAAATTATTCGAGATAAGGCGTCTGCAACTACATTGTTTGCTCCAGAAATGTATCGAATATCTGAAGTAAACTGAGAAATGTAGTCCAGTAATCGAGACTCACGTGGTGAGTACTTTTCTGAAGATGAGCTTAAAGAGAATGTAAGAGGTTTATGATCGGTAAAAAGGGTGAATTCATGGCCTTCGATATAGTGTTGAAAATGTCGGACAGCACAATACATAACTAGGAGTTCCCTACCGAATGTGCTGTACCTCAATTCAGTGTCTAGCAACCGTCTAGAGAAAAATGCAAAAGGTTGCCAGGAGTGGTTAACCCATTGTTGTAAGACTGCTCCGATTGCTGAGTCGGATGCGTCTACTGCGATGCTAATGGGCGCTTCAGGGTCCTGATGAGCAAGCATGGTTGCTTGAGCGATACGTTCCTTAACTGTGGAGAATGCGTTTCGCGCGGTGTAATCCATATTGATGGATTTCGCATTTCCACGAAGTTGGTCGGCAAGAGGTTTCATAATTAGGGCGCGTTTGGGTATGAACCGTCTATAGAAACTTACCAGACCGTTAAACGTGCGCAATTGCTTGATGGTGGTCGGTTCTGAGTGATCCAGAATAGCTACCACTTTTGTTCTAAGCGGTCGGATACCTTGCGCATCGATAGTGTGTCCTAGGAAGTCTAAGGAGTCTGTTCCGATTTGGCATTTCTGAATGATTACAGTAATGCCATGTTTTTGTAGTCGGTCGAAAACAAGGTACAGATGCTGGAGATGTGATTCTCTGTCCGGACTTTCTATTAGGCAGTCATCAATATACGCATGTACGAAGTTGAGACCTCAAAAAACGTCATCTACCGACCTTTGGAAGGTCTGAGCCGCGTTTCTCAGACCGAAAGGCATTCGCAAAAATTCATAGAGTCCGAAGGGCGTTATAATAGCGGTTTTTGGAATGTCGTCAGTGGCCATAGGAATTTGGTTATACGCTTTTACCAGGTCGACTTTCGAAAAGACAGTTGTACCTTTCAAGGTAGCTGTCAAATCGTGAATGTGGGGCAACGGGTAACGATCGGGAGTGGTTTTTGAAGTCATTCGCCGATAGTCACCAGTTGGATGCTAATCGTTGTTGTCCTTTTTAGGGACCATGTGCAACGGAGATGCCCATGGGTTGTTTGACGATCGTATGGTTCCTAAGCCTGTCATATGGTCAAATTCGCTTTTCGCCAACCTTAACTTCTGGGGGGCCAGTCGGCGTGCTTTAGAGAATACAGGTGGTCCTGTAGTCGTGGTGTGATGTGTAGCGTTGCTGGTTATACACGATAATTTCGGTTGAGACTGGTAAATGCCAGGATACTTATCGAGTATTGGTTGATAGAAGGGGTCTATAGTGTGTTTAATAGTGACTGGAGATAACCTGCAACCAGAAAAAGAAGTTACGCAAACAGACAAATTAGTATTTCCGTCTACTAGCCTCCGTTTGCGCGTATCAATGATTAAGTTGTGGTGCTGCAGAAGATCCATACCAATGATCGGCATAGAAACATCCGCAACAACAAAGATCCAGTGAATGGGTTTGTGTAAACCCGCACAAGATAAACGTACCTTTTGCCATACGTAGCGATAGGCTTTCCATTTACCTCCTGAAGATTTAAAACCGATTCGTGAAGCCGAGCGTTGGAACTCGTTGGGAGAATGCTAACTTCTGCGCCAGTATCGACGAGATAGCGGACTCTCGTTATCACATCTGTGACGTAAACAGATGGCTAAGTTCGCCGGCTACGGTTGCCGTTAACGCGTGCCGGCTTGGAAGTTTCCCAAAACATTTTTCGTGTCGACCGATTTTGAGTTTGGAAAATTGCAGAGTTTTCTGCAATTTCTGGAGGACTTTCCATACTGGTTATGATACTAGCACCAGTCAGGATTATCCGTCTCTCGAGGTCTAGAGACAGACCAACTACGTGAAGTACTTCTTCGCGGAGTGCGTGACCGTTTACGGTCGTTACGAAGTTTAAGATAACGCGTAAGTGTATAACATAACTGTGTTATGTCATTCTGAGTCGTTTGAGGCTTTTCTTTGACTGAAAAAGCCTCGGCATTAGAAGATTTAGTGATTTCGAGAATACGGTCGGCAGATGCAGCCAGCTCGTCTACGCGTTGTTTTGAAACGAGACCATCACAGCTTGCACCTGTTGAGGAAGTTTTGATAAGAAAAGTTGTTTTGAACAAACCATCATCGAAGGTTCTCTGGCCAATCACTTCTCTCATTCTTTGCAACATGTCTGCGGCGGAGCCGTGTTGCACGTGTGCACGAGTGTCGTTCACTCCGCGCTCGTAGAAGTCGGCATCTGCGTCGCAAAACCAGGCTTCGATGTTGTCTGGCCAGAAGGGCATAAGTTGGGACGAAGGTGGGGACACACAGTCTTTAACTTAAATACCTTAGGTGTTTGTTCAGTCATAGTAATATATCAAGTACAAAAATGAACGAGTGGAAAATATATATATCCAAAAACGCGGCAAAAAATATCACAATGTATAGAAAATTTAAATAAGACAATAATATACAAAATCACAAAAAGGAACAGACTCACAGTATGAAATTTGGTGTAACAGATCACGTCGGGCTCACTAATGAAGATGCCACAGGTATTCGGAGTTTGACAACGCCTTAACCAGTAACACCTTCTAATATGAAGCACACTCACCAAATGGAATCAAAAGACCGAAGCGAGGAGATCGAAGATATATTTGATAAGCTATCAATATATCGAGGATCGTTCGAACTAATCTGGCTAGCGATTTCGGCAGATGTTGAACACGGCGTTTACACACGTGATCTGGTGCGGATGCTTGACCGAGCGCCTTTAGCTAGATGAGTCCACTAAAACTGTGGTCAGCATCCAATGTCGAAAACTTACGGAGCTATTTATTTTGGGGATTTATTAACCGCTACAGACCCTCCTAGTGTGGTAGTGATGACCCTAAGACGTGGCCAGCCAGAAGTTTAAACCCAACGAGTTTTTTGTTGGTAAACACTCTTCTGATAGCTTGCTAGGTTTAGCAGCGTCTGGTCGTCTTTCCTTACTATAATGGACCATGATGTACAATATGGTAAAATAAAAGAAAAGGTACAATGAAAATTTCCGTTTCTCGCAAACTTCATCGTTCTTTTTATCGTCTTTTCCAGCCGTCCTGGAAAAAAGAATATGTAAGTGCATGTCGAGATACACTCGTACGCGCGTAAAAACACAAAGCGAGCGAAAAACATGGAAAATAAACTCATTCTCACTTAATAGCGTAAAAAAAGGATTTTTATAATATCGTTTTTTTGTTTTGTTTTCTTTTTGAAATAAGAAAAAATAGAAATATTAAATTCGGTTTTTTAAAAAAAATTATGTAAAGTTCAAGGGAAAATCGTGGTGATATAAAATGTAAACTCGTATCTTACGTACAGTAATCGTTCAAATGTTCTGGAAATCTTACTCTTCTTTCAGAACGCGTTGTTTTATTTTTTATTTCTGATACCGCCGAGGTATCAACGTGTGTGTCGGCTGTCGATTGAGGTATTTTAAGGACAAGAGTTGTGTCGTGCGATTGTACTGAAGGAAAATCGACGTGAATAGGATTTTCTTCTAAATACGCTGCCTTGAGGCGATCGATGCTGATGCTTTCGTTGGTTCCGTTCTTATCGATTATATAGTACTTAGATTCGCGTTGAAGAACTTTGAAAAGTCCTTCGTATGCTGATTCGAGAGGTCGTCGATGCGAGTCTTGACTTACGAAAACGTGTGTACTGTATCGTAAGTCAGGTTGAACGAAAACATCAGTTGATTGTGGTCGAGTGGAAACATGTTTAATTGAACGCATTGCGTTTTTAAGCCTGTTCGCGTAGGAGGTTAGATCCATGTACATCGAAGAGGGTGAAGAATCCACGAATTCTCCTGGAAGTCGAAGGGTCGTACCATAAACGAGTTGACACGCAGTGCATCCAATGTCAGCTTTCACTGCATTGTGAATACCTATTAAGACGAGTGGAAGTGTTTTAGGCTGATAGTAACGCTTTTAGTTGTCGGTGAAAACGTTCTACCAACCCGTTTGCTTGTGGGTGGTAGGCCGCCGTTGGGAAGCGAGTGATTCCTAATTTTGCGGTTAGACAACGGAAAAGTTCAGATTCAAACTGACGTCCACGATCTGTACTGATTGTTGTTGGGCAGCGGAATTTTGCTACCCATCGTTCGACGAAGGCGTGGGTCACTGTTTCAGCAGTAATGTCTTTGATGGGTACTGCTTCTGGCCATCGAGTGAAACGGTCTACGCAGGTTAGGAGATAAGAATATCCATTTGAATCTGGTAAAGGTCCTACCAAATCCAAATGAACGTGGTCGAAGCAACCATCGGGCGTGTTAAACGAGCCTAGGGGACATTTGTTATGTCTAATAATCTTAGATTTCTGGCAGCTTACACAAGAGCCTGCCCACTCCCTCACGTCTTTATTCATACCAGGCCAGCAAAACCGTTCTGCTATAAGCTTGATGGTTGTACGAACACCTGGATGAGAACGTTTGTATAACATATTGAAGACGTTGCGTCGATATTGTATCGGCACGATTGGACGATCCCTACCTGTAGATGTGTCACACAGTAAGGTTTCCTTACCTCTTCCCATCTGTTTAATTCGCAGTTTAAGTGTTGCTGAGGACAACTCGTGCTGAAGATCAGTGTTTTTTTTTTAAGTTGGGCGTGTTTTAGAAGGTCGACTGCTTGGAAACTGTTCAAGGAAATTATTCGAGATAAGGCGTCTGCAACTACATTGTTTGCTCCAGAAATGTATCGAATATCTGAAGTAAACTGAGAAATGTAGTCCAGTAATCGAGACTCACGTGGTGAGTACTTTTCTGAAGATGAGCTTAAAGAGAATGTAAGAGGTTTATGATCGGTAAAAAGGGTGAATTCATGGCCTTCGATATAGTGTTGAAAATGTCGGACAGCACAATACATAACTAGGAGTTCCCTACCGAATGTGCTGTACCTCAATTCAGTGTCTAGCAACCGTCTAGAGAAAAATGCAAAAGGTTGCCAGGAGTGGTTAACCCATTGTTGTAAGACTGCTCCGATTGCTGAGTCGGATGCGTCTACTGCGATGCTAATGGGCGCTTCAGGGTCCTGATGAGCAAGCATGGTTGCTTGAGCGATACGTTCCTTAACTGTGGAGAATGCGTTTCGCGCGGTGTAATCCATATTGATGGATTTCGCATTTCCACGAAGTTGGTCGGCAAGAGGTTTCATAATTAGGGCGCGTTTGGGTATGAACCGTCTATAGAAACTTACCAGACCGTTAAACGTGCGCAATTGCTTGATGGTGGTCGGTTCTGAGTGATCCAGAATAGCTACCACTTTTGTTCTAAGCGGTCGGATACCTTGCGCATCGATAGTGTGTCCTAGGAAGTCTAAGGAGTCTGTTCCGATTTGGCATTTCTGAATGATTACAGTAATGCCATGTTTTTGTAGTCGGTCGAAAACAAGGTACAGATGCTGGAGATGTGATTCTCTGTCCGGACTTTCTATTAGGCAGTCATCAATATACGCATGTACGAAGTTGAGACCTCAAAAAACGTCATCTACCGACCTTTGGAAGGTCTGAGCCGCGTTTCTCAGACCGAAAGGCATTCGCAAAAATTCATAGAGTCCGAAGGGCGTTATAATAGCGGTTTTTGGAATGTCGTCAGTGGCCATAGGAATTTGGTTATACGCTTTTACCAGGTCGACTTTCGAAAAGACAGTTGTACCTTTCAAGGTAGCTGTCAAATCGTGAATGTGGGGCAACGGGTAACGATCGGGAGTGGTTTTTGAAGTCATTCGCCGATAGTCACCAGTTGGATGCTAATCGTTGTTGTCCTTTTTAGGGACCATGTGCAACGGAGATGCCCATGGGTTGTTTGACGATCGTATGGTTCCTAAGCCTGTCATATGGTCAAATTCGCTTTTCGCCAACCTTAACTTCTGGGGGGCCAGTCGGCGTGCTTTAGAGAATACAGGTGGTCCTGTAGTCGTGGTGTGATGTGTAGCGTTGCTGGTTATACACGATAATTTCGGTTGAGACTGGTAAATGCCAGGATACTTATCGAGTATTGGTTGATAGAAGGGGTCTATAGTGTGTTTAATAGTGACTGGAGATAACCTGCAACCAGAAAAAGAAGTTACGCAAACAGACAAATTAGTATTTCCGTCTACTAGCCTCCGTTTGCGCGTATCAATGATTAAGTTGTGGTGCTGCAGAAGATCCATACCAATGATCGGCATAGAAACATCCGCAACAACAAAGATCCAGTGAATGGGTTTGTGTAAACCCGCACAAGATAAACGTACCTTTTGCCATACGTAGCGATAGGCTTTCCATTTACCTCCTGAAGATTTAAAACCGATTCGTGAAGCCAAGCGTTGGAACTCGTTGGGAGAATGCTAACTTCTGCGCCAGTATCGACGAGATAGCGGACTCTCGTTATCACATCTGTGACGTAAACAGATGGCTAAGTTCGCCGGCTACGGTTGCCGTTAACGCGTGCCGGCTTGGAAGTTTCCCAAAACATTTTTCGTGTCGACCGATTTTGAGTTTGGAAAATTGCAGAGTTTTCTGCAATTTCTGGAGGACTTTCCATACTGGTTATGATACTAGCACCAGTCAGGATTATCCGTCTCTCGAGGTCTAGAGACAGACCACCTACGTGAAGTACTTCTTCGCGGAGTGCGTGACCGTTTACGGTCGTTACGAAGTTTAAGATAACGCGTAAGTGTATAACATAACTGTGTTATGTCATTCTGAGTCGTTTGAGGCTTTTCTTTGACTGAAAAAGCCTCGGCATTAGAAGATTTAGTGATTTCGAGAATACGGTCGGCAGATGCAGCCAGCTCGTCTACGCGTTGTTTTGAAACGAGACCATCACAGCTTGCACCTGTTGAGGAAGTTTTGATAAGAAAAGTTGTTTTGAACAAACCATCATCGAAGGTTCTCTGGCCAATCACTTCTCTCATTCTTTGCAACATGTCTGCGGCGGAGCCGTGTTGCACGTGTGCACGAGTGTCGTTCACTCCGCGCTCGTAGAAGTCGGCATCTGCGTCGCAAAACCAGGCTTCGATGTTGTCTGGCCAGAAGGGCATAAGTTGGGACGAAGGTGGGGACACACAGTCTTTAACTTAAATACCTTAGGTGTCTGTTCAGTCATAGTAATATATCAAGTACAAAAATGAACGAGTGGAAAATATATATATCCAAAAACGCGGCAAAAAATATCACAATGTATAGAAAATTTAAATAAGACAATAATATACAAAATCACAAAAAGGAACAGACTCACAGTATGAAATTTGGTGTAACAGATCACGTCGGGCTCACTAATGAAGATGCCACAGGTATTCGGAGTTTGACAACGCCTTAACCAGTAACACCTTCTAATATGAAGCACACTCACCAAATGGAATCAAAAGACCGAAGCGAGGAGATCGAAGATATATTTGATAAGCTATCAATATATCGAGGATCGTTCGAACTAATCTGGCTAGCGATTTCGGCAGATGTTGAACACGGCGTTTACACACGTGATCTGGTGCGGATGCTTGACCGAGCGCCTTTAGCTAGATGAGTCCACTAAAACTGTGGTCAGCATCCAATGTCGAAAACTTACGGAGCTATTTATTTTGGGGATTTATTTACCGCCACAGGCGTTATATTTCTAGTTATCTTATGTTGAATGTTGACGATGTCAATATATGGAGAACGATTCAATGTAAGGGTGATAGCTTAGAACTCTGAAATGACTTGAAGAAATTATCTGAATGGTCTCATACATGGCATTTGCCGATAAATACTTCCAAGTGTGTTGTGATGCATATCGGTTATCAAGGTACAGTTACATACACGATGAATAACACTGAGCTACCTGTTGTCCAAACACATAGTGACTTAAGAGTCATCGTTAGCCAATATCAAAAGACTACTGCACACTGCTGTGCAATAGCCTCCAAAGCTTTTAGAATTTCGTGGCCAATAAGTAGGGCTTTTACTCATGTCAACGCTAAAACGTTTTTGACTTTGTACACAGTGTTCGTACGTCCTAAACTTCAGTACTGCATACAAGCGGCTAGCCCATGCTTAAAAAAAGACAGTGAGTTTTTGGAAAAGGTCCAGATAAATGCAACTAAGCTGATTCCCGGAATAGCGAAGCTTCCGTATGATGCTCGACTGGCCAAGCTAAACCTATTACCTTTGTTATATCGTAGAACTAGAGGCGACTTGATTACAGTTTTCAAAATGCTTGGTGATAAATTTGCACTCGATATGCCCTCATTTTTCCTGTCTTCCAAAACAGAGAATTGACGAGGGCACTCCGAAAAAAGTTCACAAGCTCGGAACAAGTTATTTGTCAGCTGGTTATCGACTTCCCCATAGAATAATCAACGCGTGGAATTCTTTACCTCAGCACGTGTTTGAAGCACCATCCGTCGATTCTTTCAAAAGAGAGTTGGATCAACAGAGAGAACACCATTGCCAGAACTAACACAGACCATAAAACCTCCTGTCCTTTCCAAACTGAAACTGAAACTGAGAGGCTTTGTTTGTCTGAACAAGGGATCCCAAACTCCAGTGTGACTGCGCGAAGATGAAAATAAGTACCTGTAACGGAGTCGAAATTACTATGTATGGTGTTGCTAACTTGTTCTGTTTTCTTTCTATTTCAGGGCGATCAAACACAAACGCTCTGCAAGCCGAAGAACAAGCCCTGAATGCCCTAAACCTACAAGATGACTCATAGACATTGGTACACTACCCCTCTCTATTCCTGTAAAAGTCCCCGCGAATTTTAATTTTTCAAAATACAAGTGCCGTGACAACGACCCCTTGTTCTTTTTTGGTGTGGGGCGTTGAATTAACCTTGTGTGTTGTAATTTTAGATTCTCTTCGCTCTTTGGTGACTGCTGAAAACACGTGTTACAACTGGTGATGGAGGTGTCTACAGGAAAACTCAAAGTAAACCCAGGTGAACCCCCAGTACTATTGGCCAAGGTGACAACCACTGCCAGCCCTCGCCAGCCGCCACTTTACGAAATGTCGTCGGATTATGCGGTGTGGAAATTTCGAGTGGAAGAATACCTGTTTAAAGTGCCCGTTTCAGAACACTTCGACTACCTGGTATCGTTCTTGAGTGACCAGGCCGTACAAAAAGCAATCACATGTGGTTTCTCAGCGAGTAATTCCTTACCTAAAAACCGGGATATATTGGACGGCTGTTTTTCATTACCCGTGGACAGTCAGCAGATGACCATCCAGTTTTTGTTGCGTCATTAGAAACCCAGCGAAAATCCTGTCGAGTACTTGGATTCCTTACAACAAATTGCGGTCCAAGCATTTCCGAAGTTGCATGTCGACGAACGAGATGGTCTGGTACGTTCTCGCTTCGTCGAAGGGCTGCCTCACAACCCACTGCGGGAACACTTACTTCGAATGCCACCGGCAAACACTACCGAATTGAAGAAGATCGCTCTTCGATTTATTACAGCAGATACAATGGCACGCTTACCAGAAGCCCCACAATATCCAGTGGAATAAACTGTAGAATCGAGTCATGTAAACAGTCTCTCGAGAGCCACAGCAATCGCGCACACTCCTAGCCGAGCTATTTATCGAGGGGGGTCGAATTTAGTGATAGACTAACCAAGAAGGACGGGGATCCTAGACCCCGACTAATGAGGATAACTTTTCCATCCTCCCGTATGGCGGCTGCAGCTCTGGAAGCATTTCGCGTCAACAGACGTCGGTTGCCAACTGGGATCCACATTCACCCGGACAGGCCATACGACGCCAAGATCAAGCACAAAGGCAAGCTGGAGCTGACCATTCCACTTGTGGACTGTCTTCAAGATAAAAAACGTGTAAAGGACAGGGCCTACCAATTCGACAAAACTTGTATAGGTAAGTTATCTGTCCACTCACGTAAGGCTCTCACAGACAAACAGGAAGAAGCTTGTAGTGGCATTGGGCCCTATCACGAGACAATATGAGAAATAGACATTAAACATTTAACGCGGAGAAATACAGAAGAATGGAGAAGGCGGGAATAATAAATTGAATTAGTCCGAGTTCATCGGATGGCATGGCTCGGCCTTGCAGGCGTGGTCCCAGCTGAATGTTATCTTGTATCTTCTATTCATATTAAATATATTCTATCTCTAGCCTAAGCTTGTTCTCTATCACGTATAGGTAATTGTTACAATGCAATGAATCGGTGTAGACGATGATGTGACTTCCAAGTAAGATCTTATAGATTAGGCAGTTACATCATGATAAATCTACAATTTTAGGATTAGGTCTATTATTAGAGCAGTGCTAATATCATAGTAGACCGTAATTCTAAAAGCACACGCGTTTCAAATTGAAAGCATTAACTGCTTATACATGAACGCCGCGAGTCTACCAAATAAAATGGATGAACTAAGTGAACTTAGAAACGCTAATAAGGTTAATCTGATAGGAATATCTGAAACTTCGATATCTCCTCAGTACTCGGACCAGGAGCTAGCAATACCTGGGATGTCTCTGTTCCGCAACGACAGAAAAACAGGAATTGGGGGTGGAGTAGCCCTATACATAAGATCTGGCTTGGAGGTACACAAAGTTCACAACCATGAGTTTGACAATCTTGAAGAATCCATATGGTGCTCTATGAGATTGTCCACTACTTCGAGGTGCCTAGTCTGAGTCATATACAGGAAGCCCACTGCCGACATCGAGTACGACAGTCACATGCTGGAAGGACTATCCCGCTCTACGCGTCTCGGCTTCACTCATATCCTGATTCTAGGGAATTTCAATCTCCCTAGAGTCAACTTCGCGGAACATACGTATACTGGAGGTGAAAATTAAATTGAAGCTCGGTTCTTCAACGTCATTGAGGATTTGGGACTACACGAAAATGTGAAGTTGGCTACTCGTTGGAGGAACAGTCAGACACCGTCGCGCTTAGACTGTGTTTTTACAAATGAAGAACTTCTAGTCGACAGCCTCTCAATTCTGGCTCCCCTGGGGAAAAGTGATCACGCCGTTATAGCCTTCAGTTTCGTCAGAAAAACTGAGCTAAGATGTCCCAACAACAACAGGCGCTGGAATTTCAAACGGTTGAATGCGTCAGCTCTACAGGGCTATCTACGACAGGTGCATTGGGATGTTCACCCTCAACTTGATGTGGATGCTCATTGGAACTTCCTATTACACACGCTCTTATGTGCTACAAAGCAGTCAATCTCTCAAACGGTCCCCAAAAGCCACATGCAACCTACAATCGTCAAAAACCGCACTCTTTGTTTGCTAACCCGTAAAAGGCACTGTTGGGCAGAATACAAACGAACCAACAACAATGGCGAGTACAGGCAATACAAACATATAAGGAATATATGTACGAAGGCTATAAGAGAAGACAGGCTCCAGTACCAGTTAAAGCTTATGGATAAATTTATTTCCGATCCGAAAAGCTTATTCCATTACGCAGCCTCTCTTCGTCAAGACAAAACTGGAGTTTCTCAACTGCTAGGTCCTAACGGCCCGACCGATGATGACGGGGACGCCGCTAACCTCCTGGCTGAGCAATACTCCCGGACATTTCAACCGTCCCACATCAACTATACGGATGACGGCTCTATCTGCAGTTGCGCAGGACTTTCCGTAGTGAGACTGAGCGCTGACTTGGTGTTCCGTAAACTACAACACCTAAGAACAGACACTTCTCCTGGTCCAGACATGATCCACTCTGCTATACTGAGGGAAGCAGCTTCAATCCTAGCAACACCGCTTAGCGTGATGTTCTCACACTCGCTAAGTCAAGGCTAACTACCGGATGTTTGGAAGCTAGCTCATACCACACCAATCTTCAAGGGAGGTCGACGCAGCGAAGCTTCAAGTTACCGACCGGTGTCTCTTCTCTTTATACCTTCAAAGATCATGGAGTCCCTGGCTTACGATGGTATACATGACTATCTGCTGTCCTTAAATTTCTTCTCACCCCAACAGCATGGTTTCAGGAAGGGTTACTCCTGTATGACGAACCTGCTGACTGCGGTGGACAGATGGACAAGCATCGTTCATCGCAAGGGGAAGGTGAACATGATTTACCTTGATTTCTCTAAAGCTTTTGATAGGGTTAACCACATCTGTCTTATTAGCAAGCTCAAACAATTGAGTATCAAACCTCCTTTAATTGACTGGCTCAGTTCATATCTGACAAATCGAGATTTTAAGGTCAGGGTAAACTTTAATTTCTCAAAGGCTATGGAATGTCCTAGTGGGTTCCCTCAGGGCTCAGTACTAGGACCTCTCCTCTTCGTGATTTATATAAATGATCTTCCTCAACAGGTAACGTCAGACATATTGCTCTTTGCCGATGATGTGAAACTTTGGAGATAGATACGCAACTAAGGGTACATACAGGCACTTCAGGCGGATCTGACTCGACTTCAAAGTTGGGCAGACGATAACGGACTTACCTTTAACACCTCAAAGTGTAAAGTAGTCCATCTGCGACACGTCGCAGATTACAGTTACAACTTAGGGAACTCCTCTCTAGTAGTATCCCTAGTCGAAAAAGATTTAGGAGTTCTGGTGCCCTACGACTTAAAGTCTTACGCCAACTGTGACAGAAATGCCTTTCGAGCAAACCTTGCACTGGTACATTGAAGCTCATTTTCGGTCAGTTTGACGGGAGAACTTTTCACATAATCTTCAATAGTTTCATTCGTCTCCATTTGGAGTACGGAAACATAGTATTCTCTCCTACACTCCAAAAGGATAAGGACACTCTGGAGCGTATCCAACAGCGAGCCACGAAATCAGTTCGGGGACTCAAATTTAAACCTTACGATGAGCGCCTCCAATCACTCGACCTTTACCCATTAGAGTATAGGCGTCTTAGAGGCGACCTTCTAATGGCTTACAGTATCCTTAACACACCTGGACATCCTCTTAAACACCTACTTAAGCTTAGTCCCAACACTAACCTAAGGGGTAACACCCAGAAATTAGAGATAAAACATAGTGGAACGGACTGCAGACACAACTTCTACTCCTTAAGAGTTGTCAAATGCTGGAATTTGCTGCCAGCTGAGCTAGTCCGAGCAACTTCCCAGGAGTCCTTTAAGAGGCGACTTGATCTATTCTTAAGGACTAAGGATAGTATCTTACTATGATTTACCAATTCATTGTTTTTTCTCTTTTATCGTTAATATACCTAGGTTCCTGCCTGAAGCTATTGGTGATCCCCTGCTACTAGACACGAAAGCCTGTTAAGCGAAAGCTTCTTCTATTCTGTCCACAACCATTCGAACCATTTGAACTGGACTTGGAATAAAGGACCACCATATAGCAATTCCCACAATAGTCGGACGGGATGTATATACTGTAGACGGTTTGGTAGGAAAGCTTGGAGGTGCGGACATAATCGACCTCGTAACCCAGGTAAACCGTGTTTTTACCATTTATCTTCTTGTAATGTTAATCATGTATGCCCGATTATGGTTAGAGGTAGAGTGCAAGGTGTCGAGCTGGAAGTACTATTAGACACTGGGGCTTCAGCATCCCCTATTAAGGACGAACTCTTAAGGAAAATAAACCAAAAAATACAGCGAAATCGATGTCCCTCTACGTTAATCACTGCAAGTGGAGATCCCCTAAAAGTAAACTCTAAGGCGTGGTTAGATTTAGTGATAGAAAAGCATCCATTTCGCCACGATATCTTAGTTTGCCCTACACTAACTTGGGCTATGATTCTCGGTGTCGATTTCATGCTTCAACATCAGGTCTCTATATTCATCGATAAGTTAGAAGCAGAGATTGGAAAGGTTATGGTACCCCTCCACCATCATGGAATGCTGGCTAAACCTGTAACTTGTGTGGGAATTTCAGAACTTGTCCGTCAGATACAAAGCAGTCACATAATAACGGAGACGGATCGACGCGCAACGATAGCTGTGCTTCAGCAGTTTAGTACTGTATTCGAGGAAAGTGTATCTGGAAACCGGACGACTACAGTACAGCACTCTATCTCCACTGGGGACCATATGCCACTTCTCCAACCACCTCGCAGGGTGCCAGTGCACTACCAACCACAGCTAGATGCGATGAAAAAGGACATGTTAGACAAAAAGATTATAGCCCCTTCGTCGTCCCCCTGGGCGTCACCCATTGTTCTAGTGAGAAAGAAAGATTCCTCCTTACGATTCTGTGTAGATTATCGACGCCTTAACGCCATAACTAAACGTGATTCTTTTCCACTTCCGCAGATCGATGATACATTAGATGCTCTAAAGGGTGCGTGTTGGTTTTCAACTTTGGACTCAGCATCTGGGTACTGGCAAGTAGAAGTCCGACCACAAGATAGGAGGAAAACCACATTTATAGTACCCAATGGTTTGTATGAATTTCAACTAATGCCTTTTGGTCTAACAAACGCCCCTGCTACTTTTCAGAGACTAATGCAAACAGTTTTAAAGGACATAGTATCCTATAAATGTTTGATTTATCTCGACTACATTATCGTGTATGGTAGTACACCTGAACAACATAATACTAATCTGAAAGCAGTTCTTCAGCGCCTTAAACAACACAATTTAAAAGTAAAACCGTCCATATGTCGTCTGCTACAAGAAGAGGTAGCTTTCTTGGGACATCGTATCACAGCCGACGGGATAGGCACAGATAAAGAAAAGACACGAGCCATTGTTAGTTGGCATCAACCGAAATCCCCTAAAGAAGTTCGTAGTTTTCTCGGGCTCGCTTCTTAATACAGACGATTTGTTCGCTACTTCGCATCATTAGCAGCACCTTTGCACCTTCTGACACACAAAGGCCGAAAATTTTTATGGACCAACGAATGTCAACAGGCGTTCGATGCTTTGAAAGCACGGTCAACCTCCCCACCCATATTAGCCTTCCCAGATACTTCAGCAGACGGAGGCAAATTTATACTAGATACGGATGCTAGTTCTTCGGCTATTGGAGCAGTTTTATCACAAGTAGCTCGCGATGGACAGGAAAGGGTCATCGCATACGCTAGCCGACGACTAGATAAGACTAAAGCACGTTACTCTACAACACGTCGGGAGATGTTGGCCTTGGTCAAATTCTTACAGCACTTTCGCCATTATTTACTGGGTAGACCCTTTCGTGTGCGCACGGACCATCGTACATTACAGTGGCTCCGCTCTTTCCGCGAACCAGAAGGGCAAGTGGCACACTAGCAGGAGCGGTTGCAAGAATTTGATTTCACATGTGAATATCGACCGGGAAGCCGACATACAAACGCGGATGCCCTTTCCCGTATACCTCAGGCCGCCGACACCGTTAATGTAATTCTCAGTACAGCTGCGGAGACTGACTGGCCCTACCTCCAAGCAGCAGATCCCGACCTGCAAATTATTTACCAACGACAGTTAAGTGGAAAGAGCAAGCCATCCATGAAGGAGCTAAAAGATCTATCCTTAACAACTCAACGTATATGTGCGAAATGGAGCAACCTAAAATTATATGGTAACACATTATTTCTAATTAACGAATCAAGGCAACCTCTACTAATAGTACTACGAGCAAAAACCGAGAGCATAGTGGAGCAGGCTCATCGCGAGCTCGGTCACGCAGGGGAGCGAAGAACTGAATATGCTGTTCGCCAACGTTTTTGGTGGCCCTCTATTCACGAGGATGTAACCGAATTCTGCCACATAAAATCGCCCAAGCAAACACCGCGTGCGCCGTTGATGCCGATGGGAACTACTGGGCCGTATCAGCGCGTTCGTATTGATATTATGGGGCCATTCACGACGTCAAAGAAAGGAAATCGCTATGTATTAGTTATGGTGGATTATTTCACTAAATGGTGCGAAGCAGTGCCTATTCCGCAGCAGGACGCCCTAACTGTGGCACGAACTTACATCGATCATTGGATTTCCCGTTATGGTGCCCCACTCTCCCTCCACTCCGATCAAGGCCCGGTCTTTGAAAGCCATCTCATTGCCGAAATATGTAAGTTATTAGGAATACGAAAGACGCATACTACCGCGTACCACCCAGAAGGTAACGGCCTAGTCGAACGGACGAATAGAACCCTCATAGCTATTTTGCAGCCCTTCATCAGCCGATCCTCCTCCGAGTTGTGGAACGAGGTGCTTCCTCAATGCCTGCTAGCTTATCGAACTTCAGTACATGGGTCTACCGGATTCTCACCTGCCGTTTTACTATTCGGGCATGAACTGCGCCTCCCAGTAGAGATACATTCACCTCTACTACCGTACGAAGAACAGGAATATGTACCGTATATCTGCACCCTCCGTAATCGCCTGGCCGACGCGTACCGTTTAGTCAACATCAATTCGCACAAGGCTGGTGCTCATCAAAAAGACGTGTACGATCGTAAGGTACAAGGACCATTGTATAAAGTTGGAGATCGTGTCTGGTTACGCCGCCCAATGACATCGACAGGGGGTTGCAGTAAATTCCATCAACCTTGGCATGGCCCCTCCAAAATCGTCCTCATTCGATCCCCCACAACGAACGTGTTACGTAACCTGCAACGACCTCAGGACGACGTGATAACTGTACACTACAACCAAATAAAGCCCGATCGAACAACATCACCTGCGGATGCTCGGTTCACAGACCCACCACCTGCTACTAGTTTTTACGAGATACCGGCTAAAGGAGGGGCAGCGTATCCTTGTCCGAGACCGGGCACTGAGGACAGTGCCTCATAGGGAGAGGGGGTGGTGTAACGGAGTCGAAATTACTATGTATGGTGTTGCTAACTTGTTCTGTTTTCTTTCTATTTCAGGGCGATCAAACACAAACGCTCTGCAAGCCGAAGAACAAGCCCTGAATGCCCTAAACCTACAAGATGACTCATAGACATTGGTACACTACCCCTCTCTATTCCTGTAAAAGTCCCCGCGAATTTTAATTTTTCAAAATACAAGTGCCGTGACAACGACCCCTTGTTCTTTTTTGGTGTGGGGCGTTGAATTAACCTTGTGTGTTGTAATTTTAGATTCTCTTCGCTCTTTGGTGACTGCTGAAAACACGTGTTACATACCTATTCCCTTTAAGTCTGGTTTCTTCTGTTAATAACACGAGGGTTACCTATAGGCACGAAACTGGTTAGCCCTGTGAAACACAAATACGATTTCATTTTTGATCATTTAATTTACTTTTTTGTTTTACCTCTTCGTAAAAGTAGACCTGGTTATACGTAAACTAAGTTTGGTATGTATATTTATACATATTTTTTTTATTGACTTGAGATATTCGTGCTGTAGTAACAATTTATCACTACATTGGTCAAATACCTCATGTCAGACCCAATACAAACACAAAATCTGGAGGATTTGTCACTAGTTGAGATAGACACTGTTACGACTACGAACTCTCGACTTCCAGAATTTGGTCGTAGTGATTCTGAGATGTGTTCTGCTAAACTAGAGCATTATTTCACGAGGCACAATATTAAATCTGAAGGATTTCGCTATAGAGAATTACATCATTCCTCAGTTCGTTGAAGAAGTCCGTGACTTGATTGTAAGCTGACCATCACCACAACCAAACACCATCTTAAGATGAGAGATCGTGAACCGTTTATCATTATCAGACAGTCAAAGAATGCAGAGGTTTTTCCAAGGATAAACATTGGGTGATAGCTCACCGTCACAGTTTTTACGTCACCTCCAAGTCTTAGTGGATGATAACAGTAGGTGAAGCAGTCCTAAATCAAAGATAGATACAAACTCTCCCATGCTACGTCCAACACTGTTTGGACGCATAAGATCCTGAAACCTCCTTATCTCATTTAGCGCGTATAGCCGATAGGATAATGGTTTATTCGAGTTTATACGCATGCCATTCGCCTAGAGAAATGCGGCACAAACATATCAAAGATTCATGGATAACCTACTTCGAGATATGCCATTTGCACAGGGGTATATAAACGATTTATTGATTGCCGGCCTCGATTCACAATCACACGAACAGCATGTACGAGCAGTGTTAAAAAGACTGGATGAAAATGGAATGAACATACATCAAAGTGTGTTGACAGTATTCGAACACTAGAATTTCTTGGGCACACAATAAGCCCAGATGGGATTACGCGTCGCAATTTTAGTTTTATTGGCAGCTTGAAGTGTAACTGGGGATTTTTTGCCCCAGCCCAGTTTTATTTTGAGGGATGATACTAAGAGCAGCGCCAGTATCTACCGAGAAGTTCAAGCCAGAGTTTTGTCTGTAACATAAAACAAGCGACTGTTTAGGCGCCCCTCTTCGGTCGTCGCAACCTGGGTAAGGGTTACTCGCTTCCCCCATTCCTGGAATTTCGCTTGGGCCAGGCGCATGGTTGCATGCACTTGGTTGAGTTAACACCAAACTTCCAGTGATACAAACAGAACTGCCCAGATTGTCTGGACATTTGTAACTTGTTTTGTGACTTGGGTCTTGGTCGTTGTGGTGACCTGCTCCTGTTTGTTTGAACCATTTGCATTCTGGCGACAGCCTCAATGAGACTTTTAACACTCGCAATGAGCCCTTTTATGAATGGGTCTTTTGCTGGTTCTTTTTGTGTGTGATTTATCGTGAGTGATCCAGTTGGAGAACCCCTTTCCATTATCCTATCGGGTATACGCGCTAAATGAGATAAGGAGGTTTCAGGATCTTGTGCGTCCAAACAGTGTTGGACGTAGCATGGGAGAGTTTGTATCTATCTTTGATTTAGGACTGCTTCACCTACTGTTATCATCCACTAAGACTTCGAATAACGCACCCCATCATTATAATATTAATTATTGCAATCTACACTTATTCTTTTTCATTTTTTATCATCGCCTTTGTAAATCTATTACTGTGAACGTTCGTTGCTTCATGTCAATGTTGGTTAGTATTTAAGCTTAAATAATTATTAAGTTGATGTAACTAACTAATCGACTACAATTATAATCGGCTATCGTGGTTCTTTAACAAGCATTAACAGCATGTAAATGCTTCTGTGTAATATGTCTGTTAAAATATCAACCACTCGTGGGTTTAGCCACAAGGCAACACGAACGCACATCTGTTTGTAAGGTATCCACTGGTATAAGCGGTTTGGGCACCCGGGCAGTATCACAGCCCTCACACATATCAAATGAGATCTGTGTGGCGCATATATATTTGGTGCCTCTTTGTACCAATATCTATGTGTCAAAATAAATAATAAGCGAGACAAGATTAACTGTCGACTATAAATTCATCTTTCTGCTTAACCACTATTCACTAGAATGTTTTACTTTTTTTTGACCACCGCCTGCCTAATTTACAATTGCTGAGTTCCATGACCAAACAGAGAATATGAACGCTAGAAATTTACGATGAGTTTGAACTATAAATTTTCTGCATTCTTAGATCTCGTTTAGACTGTTCGTCAGGCAATGTTACGTTTTTGGCTTAAATTAATTTTGAACTTATACAACGTGTTAATCCAAGAATTTAATCAACAGTACCTCGTATATAATCCAGATCCAAACTGCTGTCTACTTCCTATCTTCATTACTTGGAGCAAGAGTAACCCAGGCGAGTTTCATAATTTCATTAGATTATTTTGCATTATATTTATGATGCGTGATAACATTTCGCGGTTGCTTTCACGTAAAGTAGTCGTATATTCTGTCCCTGCCGTCAAATTTTAGTCGAAATCATGTACATTTATGACTCTTTAGTTGACATACTATGGTAAAACATATTGCATGTACACGAGCGCTCTTATTCCATGTCCTAAGTAAACACTTTGTCGTACATAATATGTCACTTAACGCTAGGTAATAAGCTCTTTATATCAGCCTTTTACGACATGGCCACGTTACCTGAACCCTCTAAACTTTAGTAACATTGGTGGTTACCATTTTAATTAATGTTTACTATACTCCTTATATTTACCGTTATTTCACACGGCAAATCATGGCTCGATTTCCTTATTACGCGACAGTCATTGTAATTCCATTTTCGGTTTGTTTGTATGTAATAATGGTTTGGAAAATATCTAAACGACCTCTGAAATTTTCCACAAACCCCACCACAGTCTTCGTATATGTTTTTATTCACATGTCCAACTGTTGCGCTAATAATACCTAAACGAACGTTCAGCGCATCTGTCAGAATTAATAAGGACGATGTTATTTCGATTTGACGCTATAATACATCCGAACTGTTGTAGTTATTCTACTTCGATGTCGTACTTTATTTTATGAAGTATTTTTTCCCTGTGGCTATTATCTAAAAGATGATTTCGGTACATCAATCGACTGTTCAGCTACTCGACGGTTTAAAACCTGTCCAGTTCAATTGGTGGTCTGACGACATTATCATTCGAGCGAATCATCAGTTTATGCAGTCGAGCGAATCTCTTGCAAACTGAAAACGATATTGTCTCCTCTATCCCAACACTGACGGCGTTTTTCACTGGTATCATTGACATGAGGCCAGAGTGACACTTGGTTTTTTATGGTCTTTTCGATACTTTTCGGTTCACTAATCGAACAAACAAGCAGCACTCACCGTTTGTCATCATTTAGAGACTTCATCGTGCCGTCTCCGCTTTCGATTTGCAGCCTTCAACCCTTACTGACTGTAACAGCAGTCATCGACTTTCAAACTCTGACCACAAGTTGGTTAATAGCCTCACACAACGAAATCACGACCAATCTTCACAGTTATACTTCTGTACTTACGGTTAGTCTGTCAAATATAGATATAACTGAAGCTGTCAACGACACTGTCTGACACCCATCTTTAAATCAATGGACGTATAAACATCAGAATCGATTGATAATACATTTATCCTACTATCGCTATAGCATCATTACTCTTGCGACAAACTAAACGTTTCCCATCGGAGGAACCCAATTACTTGTCAGAGCTATATATTTCAGCGCAACGTTATGTTCTTTTTATAATTTTTATGGTTAATCGCTTTACGTTCAACCAACGTCCTACTAACATATTATTACTTGCTGTTTCTCGATCAGTTTCTGCCGCCTCGTTTCCATTTGTTTTGCAGCTCGGCAATACCCAGAGGATTCATATTAATCGTTTGGCAATCTCCGGCGCGCGACTACCGACATGTTTGGTACCGATTCAAACGGCCGTTGAATCTGGTGAGGGAGTATTGTAGGGCCAGTGAAATTCCACTGAGCCCTAGCCGAATCATCCTGCAGTTGGATCATTGGATATCGAACAAATCATCAATCCTCGTCAAGGTCAAGGACAGCCAACACGCATCACTTGGTCGTACGCCATGAACTGGCCCATGCGGCAGTGGTCTCACCTTCGCTTGTATCCACTTTTACCAATATATTTCTGTAATAACGTCCTTTGTGTTGTGCAGTCTTCAAAGCATTTATGGTACCTTGATACGTCAATGGGGTAATCCACGTAAGGTGTTGACCGCGAAGTGTGACTTCGACGTTAGCTAGTTTGTCACACCATTCACGTCCAATTGGAGAAAGCCTCCAATCATTTCGACATAGATCATCTGCGTTGATGATCTACAGCGGACAGTTATTCGATCTACGTGGTAAAAGGTATGGTATGAACTAGGACGTAACTGAACTAAGCTTAGCTTTGAATACAGGTCATGCTTCTTCAACTGATGAGTTAGTATCTACCGATCAATCTGTCTAAGCAACGCACTCCTAGATGGCTGACATGTTAGCTCTTCATACACTTGGGCGAGGCTTAACCTGATCACATATCATGTCACAAGCTCTAAACATGAACGACGAAACAGCGTGATTGCTATTCGCATAAGTGATTACAAAGGCGAACCTTGGTTTGAACCAAGACGTGTGGTTCAGATATATGTTGTACTAATGCATGCTCCATTACTGTTATTAGCAACCTACATCCAAAGGAGTTTACAGATCCTACAGCGGCCATCTCAGTCCAGATAATGTCAGGTGCATTAAAGTCTAATATCAAGCATCTGTTTGCACACCAAAGCTGAATGTGCTGTAAAATAAAGTCATCAGCTATGCAGATTGGGTTGCGATAGATAACACCGGGTATAAATGTACAGCATCCGATAATAAGCCCATAGCTAATGGCTTCACGAGTTTCACCGTCATGGGATTCGCAAGCGAAGGAGCGGATGCCTATTATTGTAGGCTATGTATAAAAGGACGCCACCTCCTTTTCTACATCTATGTCTATCATTTCTTAACAGTCGTTCTAGGTCTTAGTGAGCGGTACGTTCAGTAGTTCGATGGTTCCTATTAGTTTGCGTGTTCAAAGGTTGCTTACTCTAGTACCCACCACCAATTTGATTAATTAGAGGGGTCTAGGGTAGGTTATACTATATCATTGGGGTGGATCTTTTGCTGAACGAGCCATCTAGGCGTTGGGTTTAGTCTTATATATTTCTCTGTTTGACTTTGTAGGTTTCGTCTTTCTACCCTTCTTTACTAGAGCTGGAGTATGTCTTGGTGTCCAAGAGAATAATTCATGTTCATTCGGACAATCTTGTCTGATAGCTTAGGAAGACTTGTTTTTACTTGGTTAAGTTTAGTGGGTTGTGTGTCGACATATGGCCCACATTCATGTACTTTACTACGTGAACAGCCTGGATTAGAATCATATTACTTAACCAGTCATTCACAATAATCGCCAGGAACCCAGTCAGACAGTTCTTTCACCTCTGTAGATTTATGGTCTAGTTCAGTAATGGTACATTTGTCTTTCTTACTTTAATGATAGACCTGATCCCAAAATTGTAGATTTGTCATGATGTGACTACCTAATCTATAAGAACTTACGTGGAAGTCATATCACCCTCCACAATGACTCATCACATCGTGACAATCAGTAATATGATGTTTAGTACTTCAGAAGAACTCATTTAAGCTGGTAATAAAATAATATATTTGATGTGAAGAGGTATGAGTGGTATTTGCACGAACTGGTGATCCTTTTGTTCTTGACTGCCCGCTGATTACGAATTCCAAATACAATACGTTCGCTTGTGGTCATCTAGTTTTTTTCTGGCATAAATAGCACTGTTTCTGGAATGCCTAGTCAGTACAATAATTCGAATACCTATAATCATCATAGTTACACATAGTGATCTTGTCTGAAAGGACGAGTCATTGTTCCCTCGATCAATGTGAATTTTTTCAGTATTTGTGTGCTCCGCTCTAAAGACTGTGGCCGAAAACCAACATGACTCAGTCCAATAGCTAGTGATTTCACAGATTGGTGCTAAATCTTCGTCTGGTCATTCTTGACTACCAATGTATGCGGTGGGAGTCTCGATTTTATTAATTTCGACCAATAATCTTAGTTATCTAAATGTTTGATAAGTATTCAATTCCAAAATTTAACTGTAAGTAATATGTTGTCGCTGTAAATAATGGATATGTGAAAGATTTAACTTTATTTTTTAGCGGTCATTGTTATGTGAAATGCTCATATACAACAAAATATTTGGGTATAAGATTTTTTTTCCCTGACTAAATTTCGAAAACAACTTTCTTTCCCTTTGATTGCGTTCGTACATACTTCGACAATAATCAACTCTAAAAAGCTAGGATTTTTCTAATTCAATCTTGATGGACGTATTGTTAACTGGGTTTGAAGAACCCAACACTCTAGATACTTTTTTCAACTGCTTATCCATCGACCCTTGTTTTGGCCTTTGAATAACGACAAACTCCTCTTGTACATCTAGTGAATTCCTTAATAGGAAGTGTCAAATCCGAAGGTTACTATTTTATCATTCTTCGTATTTGAAATATTAGGCTCCATTTGGATTGGTAGCGTAATTGCATTATGGATTTTATTTGGAATAAATGACGATATACTTTATATCAGTTCTGAAGCTCCTGCGATGTATTTCGCCTGATTTTGATAAGAACCAACGTACTTAATAACCTCCACTCATCTCTTACAATTACTATTTTGAAAGTAGAGTAATTAAAGTCTCTCAAAATAATGAAATTACTTACACGTGTTACTAAATTTATCGAACATTGTTAGTTTGTACACTGAGAATTTTTTAAAAACATCCAGCATAATTTTGGCTAGGTTTACTCTAATAGTCTTCAGATATTGACTGGAAACAACACAGCAAGTTATTTATGAACTAATGAGATCTTTTTCTCTGATAATCACTGTCAAATCATATATCCAAAAGAGTTGCCTGCTCAAGTTTATAGAAAAAGGGTGTCACTATAATGTGCGGGCGAAATAATCGAATTTAAGATAGCTCCAAATAAGTTTATACACAAAATCCACTCATATTGCTACCAAGGCTTCTTTCATTATAGCTGGTGTCAGCTTGTGATTATGACTCTAAACTCTCATCTACTATAATGTAGTTTAGTATATGATGGTTTATTATTATTTATTTTATTTTAACACATAGATATTGGTACAAGGAGGCACCAAATACATATGCGCCACACGAATCTCAATTGACTTGTGTAAGGGCTGTGATACTGCCTGGGTGCCCAAACCGAAGCAGGTGGTTTTCTTAGGGGGCCACACCCCGAGCCTTCGACCTGAAGATCTGATCCACAAGGCAATGGAGCATCGTAAGGAGATGCAGTCCCATGGTAGCCGGTGACCAACGAATGGTTCATACGCCAGTTGTTCCAGCAGGATACTGGAGCCCATGTGCACCATTGGTTTGGGATCCGGTTATAGCGCCGGACATTCGCTTTTCGTCCTCTCATTTTTGTAAACAACACCCCCGCCACGAGAAGGCAGTGAGTAAGACTTCCCTGGCAGAGGCTGTATACGCGTGGCCATATGAGAGCATTTCGAGAAGGGGAGCGGACTCCCCCCACTCTCGGCCGTACCAGGGCATTTGGGGGCGTATATGATGGAGTATCAGTCATATCAAAGCTACTTACGCATTGTAATTTCATTACTTATTATTGTTAGCTGCTTAATGACTAAAGTCTTCTGATTGGCTTGTGAACCGCTCAAGGCTGTCAGTACAGTTTAGTTTTACCTGGTCTTTTGATAATCAAATACTGTTTCCGTTCGCTTCTATTTTAATTGAAATATAATTCCGATTATGAACTAACTAATCCTTAATGAAATGTAATTTGATTTTATCTGTGTCAAAATGTAACGAGATTTCAATCAGACTAGTTGTGGTAATCTCATGCGCGTTAACCAACAAGCAATGTTTCGGCGTAATTACTTATAATTGTTACTCATAATTGGATTATAAATGACTTATTCTTAACAGTCAGAAATAGTTTCAAACATATACAACTTTAAGTTATTGTGTAAATATTTTGATCTAAATAAATCATAATGCATACTTTTAGCTACATATGAATGATAATACCTAATATCCATGTTATGCGGTATACAAACTAAAAAAAATCTTTATGTATGAAAACCGGGATTAACAGAATGTAGAAAAAATGAGTTAATGAAACAAACATTGTGGGGTAGATACATAAATTTAATTTAAGAAACAGCATCAAAAAGAGGAGTTAGGGGTATTAAAGTGAACAAGAATGGAGTAGATAATAACATTGTATACGGAAAACAAAGAATGGATTCTCAATAATTATTGTACAGAGAATTCCACTGTTAATGTAGACTTCTTTGCAATAAACAATAAACTGGATGCATATGAAATACTATTTCTGTCTAAATTGAATTGATCATACATCGATCCCATTCGTACACCTATTACAAACACAATAAATCCAACCAACTGTGTAAGTCAAGTTGCTAACGGGTAAAGATTGGCATATTGATTTAAAACGTTAAAGAGGGTCGCACTAAAGTGAGACGTTTCAAATAGACGAATTAATTTGATACATATTTATTTCGACTCATCCTACGATTATTTCGACTGATGAATGTGCATTTGTGCTGAGAGGAAGAGGATTGAAACTGCAAGTTTTACACGTTAAAGTCAAACGTATATTAGAAACAGAGAGGCAACAAATATACAACGTATAAACAAAAACAACCTCAACATTTACAATAATAAATGCAGGAGATAATGTTTAAGGGCAATTTTTGTGAAGCATACATGCGCTATCAGTAAAATGATGTGATATGCGTGTGTACTTGTTGAGTTTAGAATTTACTAGTAAAAATAGATAGACTTTTCCAAATTGCGTTTGACATTTAATACAATATTTTTATTGAAAAATAGAACACTGATTGGTTAAGGAAGCATTGAAAATACAATGAAACATCACAGTTTTAAAAGTTATTTCTGTTCATAAATAAATAATATCATTATTGATTGCCGACCAATACATGACTCATATTGAATGGAAAATCTCTACTACGCATACGTCTAGTTGCTTCAATTAAACTTATTTCTCTCCGATCCAATTCAACTTGACGTTGTACTTCTAATGTTGCACCTAATGGTTTATTTATATATTTCGGTGCTGGAGTTTCTAAAACTGGACCAATCACTTTTGAACCAAATTGAATAACACGTTTAGGAAATAATAGTCTTGATTGAACATTTAAAAAATTTTTATAATATGTAAAACCAGTGATCTGTTATAATGAAAAAGAAAGTTATAGAATAAAACGTAAATATGTAACATTATCTAACAAAAACTATTAATTATATTAACAATTGTCTAAATATTAAGTATAACCTAAATTTTATTCTACTCTCAGGAAGTTGAGAAATAGTTACTGATTAGTATATTTAAAATATTTTCTAATATATAGAACTGCCGAGTCACTGGTTCTGAATTAAGACATCACGTTGATGTTAAAGAAAGTTAGAATTATTTAAGAAAGTTCTGAAGTAAGATTGATCAAAGAAAAAGTTAATGAAAATATGTGATGTATATGTTCAGTTATAGTCGACTTCAAGAATTTTATGATGCATCATACAACATAATGAGAAAATTACTAATAAGTGAAAACTGAGTTAGTTATTATAAGCTGTAACAATAGTCATAAGCTAGATGGTTTTTACGTATGCAAAATAGCAGAAATTAGTAGAGGAAACAGTTAATAGTCAGTAGTAATGTCACAGACTCATTCTAAGAAACTGTTCATAGTAAGTGTGATAACCTTGATAAGATAAGCAACTAGATTGGATTCCATTGTATTTAGCAAAACTATTGTGAATGATATGAATCGCTTCAAATTAATTAATGCATAAGGCATACGAAATGAGGAGAACTAATATGATGGGGGAAATAAAAGAAAACAGGAATTTTACACTAATGACTTTTTGTCAAAACATCTCATAAAGACAACACGATTCCTAAAACTCAACAAGATCGATTGAATAAAGGGTACTGTATTCAACTGCCACGAGTGGATTCTGGCTGAAAAAGAGCTTTAAAACCTTACTAGTCTGAAGTAAAGCGAAAATACCTATTTAGAAATTTATGAAGAAAACAATGAGGTGAATTGATTTTTATTTCGATTAGCTTTCCGTTATATATATATATATATATATATATATATATATATATATAATTTATAATAAGAATGTAGTGCCAGCAAAGCAATTTTACATTATAATACTACAATTCACCAAATGATTGTGAACATTTATTTTCCGTTTATCTAAACTTTTCTCACTTTCGTATTTATAGATAATTCTACCATGCTAAAATATCTCCCCAATCCTACTATTAGATATTTTGTAATATATGTCAACCGTTGAACCACAGGTTTTCAATTTCTTTAAGAACAATTACCTTAATTATGTAGAATAGATGGACTGCGACTAGTAGTGAAGTCCAAGACGTGCACTTCGTCCCATTGTGAACGCGTTAGCTGGATGTACCTTCATCCTAATGGTGTTCACCTTGGGATTTAAATTCAGTGTCTTTCGCTTCAAATGCTAACATACGCTGAACTACTAAGCTCAGGTAGCTGTTAACTTGCTTTATTCAGTTGTTTAGTTATTCACTGAACATCATTTTCATTATCATTTGCGAAACCGAAATATTATTATATAACAGTACTGTTACCATGTTGTTGTCGTAAATTATGTTTATACTGGTGTTAAATCACTATGAAACACTTACTGATTTTATTTATTTATTTATTTTAACACATAGATATTGGTACAAGGAGGCACCAAATACATATGCGCCACACGAATCTCAATTGACTTGTGTAAGGGCTGTGATACTGCCTGGGTGCCCAAACCGAAGCAGGTGGTTTTCTTGGGGGGCAACACCGCGAGCCTTCGACCTGAACGTCTGACCCACAAGGCAGTGGAGCATCGTAAGGAGATGCAGTCCCATGGTAGCCGGTGACCAACGATTGGTTCATACGCCATTTGTTCCTTCAGGATACTGGAGCCCATGTGCATCATTGGTTTGTGATCCGGTTAAAGCGCCGGACATTCGCTTTTCGTCCTCTTATTTTCGTAAAAAACACTACGGTCACGAGAAGGCAGCTAGTAGGACTTCCCTGGCAGAGGCTATATACGCGTGACCATGTGAGAGCATTTGGAGAGGGAGAGCGGACTCTCCCCACTCTCGGCCGTACCAGGGCGTTTGGGGGAAATATTTATGCACTCTATTATCGTTTTAATGAAAATGAATACCATTTTCTAAAAAACACACATATCTGTCTTTACAGATTGACTTCATGAAACTAACCAACTATAGGTAATAAAATAGAAGGAATGAAATAGATCGATCTGACTCTGATCTGCTGGGAATGAAGTAGAATTGAGATATACATAGGTTTATATTTTATTAGTATGTGAGTGGCCAAACTTATACCATGTAAATGATGATGCTTCAAAAGGCATCTCATCATACTTTGTACTTCAGTTGGGGTACAGTTTAGAACCATAGAACACTAAACAACTGTTTCACGCTAGCATGCGACTCTTTAACAAACTAAAACTAATCTCTACGAAACCCCTTTATATAAATATCTAGTAAATTTTGTTTGGTATTTTATGTGTTAAAGACATGCATGTTATTTTACTGGAAGAAAAATCTACTATGATAGCAAGCAAGCTATGTTATCACATTTTAATAATAGTTCATTTGAGGACCCATGTTAATAATTCAGGATTTCGAGCAATTGTTAATGGCTTTTATTATGTAACTGTATATCGTCTATCGATCAGAGCTCCATTCATTATTTAAATAAACCGAAATATTCATCGTAATCAAAACTCCAAATTCCTCTATGACTAAGAAAATTGGTTGTATGCAATGATAAAATAGGGACCGATGGGGATGACAAAGAATATATTTAGTTCAATTTCTAGGTTGACGCATAAAATATTGCACACAACTTACCAAACCGCATATACAAACAAATAAAGATTCCGGAGATGTCATAGCAATCTAAAAACGTAATAAGTAGATAAATTTCGATACTTACTTCAAATCCAAATATGTACGGAAATGATTTCCCAGTTATTGGGATCTTCATCACATGTGCAACGGGGACCCATGGAATGTCCAAAAAATAGGGCACAAAAAGCGGGAAAATTAAATTAAATCTAATGACGTAATATTAAAAATGCCTATGCACAGTAACTTACGGTCCTGAAGGAAGTATATGAAGTGAGAAGTTTAATTTTCTCAAAATGAAAGCCATCAATAGTTCAACGAATGTTGTTGTTGCAGCACAATAAAATAGGAATGACTAAATATGCATTAAGAACAATAAAACATAATATAAACCAAGGAAAGCTTACTAAAAATTTTCTTGATCCATAGCGTCGTTCAAATATTCGAAAATAGTACAATAGTAAGCCACCACATATCAGATCTTTTGTACTAAGGAAAGGAAGTTGACAAAAGGCTAATCTCCATATCTAATATACAAGATTATTTTATAAGGAAAAAAAATCCTCAAGATAGTTGCATTTTATACTAACCGATCCATTTTCGAAAATATCATCTAAATTATAGGTAAATATATCCTTCCGTTTTGAAAATGGCATTAATAGGATGAAGGAAAATATCACACTGAATGCTAGAAAACATTTAGTCACGGTAGTTTTATCTGGAAAAAACATGTTAAAGTAAAAAATAAATTGACAGTAAAATAATCCGTAAATGCATGATAAAACTTTCAAGTCACTTAACATATAATAATGTCTAAAGTGCCATGAAGTTATCAACTGTCTCGTAGGCCCGTAGACTATCGTTATACACAGGCAACTCATGCGATCCCAGTTCTGTTTAATAAGGTCCAGGGAACCGTGTATGAACATTAAATAATACAGTCTAGTACTGTTAGCGTGTGTTTGATTTGCAAACTTTACGAGCCATGACCAAAACCCATCATAGTAAGGTGAACTGATTATTGTTTAGCTGCATCTAAAACCTCAACGTAAAACTGTCCCGTGTTTTTTGTCTCCTGATTTTATTTACTTACTTTTCTAAATTTTGCTAGTTCGTGCTATGGTTGATACCACTGACCGCCTGTATTGTGAATTATAGAACGTTTAACTGATACACAAGAGTCTCAAGGAATATAATGATGAACTTCTGTCAAGCTTCTGAGTGTTGTCTTTCATTCCTCAAATGACCTTACAAGAACGAAAAGCCTTAAAGAAAATCAGAGCTGGAGAAGATATTGTCATAGTTCCAGAGAACAAAGGACGAACTACAGTATTTAACATTATTTATTTATTTGAACAAATAAATATTGGTACGAAGGGGCACTAAATACACATGCATCACAAAGTAACAACGAGAACGTGAGGAGATAGAGTGTAAAGTGCGTAGAATAAAAAATAAGAACAACAACGAACGGAAATTAGTATATGAGGGTAAAATAATGATGGGATACTAATGGATACGAATTGGGAACTCATTAAGTGTGGATTTCATGGCATGGATATCATCGCACAGTAAGACAATATCATCCTCATACTCAAGGTCGAGAAGTCTTTATCCAGGCAACAGATCTACAACACCATTACTTACATCCATAGGAGTTGTTTCCAGAACGTTGTCGATAGCAAGGTTGAAGAGGAATGGTGAGATTGGGCAACCCTGCCTAACCCCCTTGCTTGAATGGAACAATGGAGAGATGTGGTTGTATGCCCTCACTCTACCTGAAGTGTTTGTAATATAAAACTTTTAAGATGTTAATAAACTTTTCAGGCACATCCTTCTTCAATAGACAATCCCAGATAGCAGTCCTATCCAACGAATAGAAGGCAGCCGTGATATCAAGAAACACTACGATTGTTGGCCTGTGATAAGTGCGATGATGTTCTGACATTTGGCGGAGGGGGAAGATATGATCAACACATCCTCAACCGGAACGAAAACCAGCCTACTCCTCGCGAGCTAATCTTTCTCGGTTTCAAACAACCTACGAAGTATGACGGAAGTCAATAGTCTGGACGTAATCGGAAGTAGACTTATCCCCCGATAGTCAATACAGAAACGATGTGAACCCTTTTTAGTGACAGGAACAATTATCGATCCATTTCACGATGTTGGTATACTTTCTAATTGCCAGACCTTTGTGAACAACTCAGTCAGTTCCTTAACCAGAGTCGCCAAGTCATTTGCGCCTGGCGATTCGTAGCGCTTCAAGAGTTGGAGTTCTTCGTGAACTTCCGCATCGTTAAGTGGATCAGTAGTGACAGGCCAGTTAAATTGCCCCTCGAAAAACTGCCCGTCGTCCAAGACGTCGATAGATGTTGGTGGTTGGCATTCGGTCATCTTCACGGATTGTTTCACTCACACCAGACTTCTTGGTGCCAGTGGCTCGAATGAGTTGAAAGAGCTTTTGGTAATTACCAGATGCAGCTGCTGCTTCCAACTAATTGGCACACTCCGATCACCAGGCTTCTCAGTCCTTACGTGAGCTTTGCCCAATTTCATTACGTAACAGTCGTCATTTGTGGTCAAACTCACGGTCACCTGGAGTGGACGGACGGGTTTCAATGAGTTGTAATGAGCCTGAAGAAACCCAGAAATTATGAGCACTGCACCGGACATTCGCAGCAACTTTGGCTGACGCAAACTAGTTCGAAACTGTCTGTTGCCCGTATGATGAAAACGAATATTAGATCATAATTAGGATGAGTGCAGACTGGGTGGTTTGTTAAATTTATGGAATTACTTTGAACTTCTGTGATGTAAAGCACTTGTTTAGATTATGAATGATCAATGTGGTTTAAACAGATTTTGGTTTCCAAATAAGTTAGAACAGTATTACTCATATATTAGATATTAAGGCATATAAGTTGCCTGTGCAATATTCACTCACAGTAACGTCTAAGAATGGATGTCCGGAATCTGCCTGACTTCAAGGATTGCTTAAAACAGACATAAGGTTCTTAGCCGCCACTGTAAGGGGTATTTTCGTACAGGACTTCACCATATTAATGAACCTATAAGGAGTATGTCACATCAGAAATCCTTTACAGTCACTCGAGTGACGTTAAATTCAAATTTCAGTGTGAATTCACACTATACATGAATGTATATATGACCATGTATACACCTAGACACGCTTTGGCCATTTGCTAGTTATCGACGAGGAGGGCAAAAGACACGTCTGGGCTACTTAGTTTTATTTGCATTCCGTGGCAATATGATCATACGTTGAAATTTGAATTTAATAACTTACTATCTGGAGTGCCTAAGAACTCTACATACACACCTTATTTAGCCGCTCCTCAGAAGGAAATTTAAAGGCAGAAAAACAACAAGGGTTATGATGGGCAAACACGACGATAAAGTGAAGCTTCATCTCTAAAGATGAGTATCCAAATTTTGGTACTCGAATATGAAACTAATGCCAGTTGATACATGTATCGAATTCCGGGATAATGATCAAAATTGATATAAAGCTTTAAAAAACTAGGGACTGGCAATGTTGTTAGGCGTGTAATTCAACCGAATAACTTACAAAAGCCAGAATGACTTTGTGGAGCCAACATGGTAGCAACACTTGTAAATTTGGCGCAACCAAATCCAATATTTAATATCAGTCTTCAGTCTAATAGATCGCGGTTTTAGACCATCTTGCTATGGGCTCAGAGGTTATTAGTGCCTAAGGAGACAGTAGTATAGAACACACTGACACCTGAATCGTGATTAAAGATACGAAACGCCTATATAAGGTCACTCCGATATGATAAAGGGGAAAGGTTCAGGCGTTTTAAGCGCTCATCGTAAGAGAGTTTGGAAAGACTCTTGATTGATTTTGCTCCTGCACGCTAAACACGCTCAAGTGAATTAGTGTCCTAAGTAAGACATGAACAGGCTACTTGAATACAGTACTCTAGATGTGGTCTTACATAGATGGAATATAAAATTCGAAACATCTGGTTAAAGCATTTGAGTTCTTGGTAGAGTCCGCGTAAGTGAACATGGTCGGTGACCCTCAGCAATGGGTTTCAACCAAAACAGCCACTTTCCTTCAGGAACTTGGTTATTTACGTTTCGTCTAAAGTGGTCACATCCGATCTAATGGAGTCTATGTTTAAAGCTAGCTCTGTTTGTTTGTTGAGCAAGCCATAATCATTCGTGTAACATATCTCAAGGCCATTTAGGTGCCCAAATATTGGGTCTAGAGCACCCAAAACATCTATTTCGTAACACCTGCTACTCTAAAACTATCTGGCGCCCCACTGATGCAACTGAACATCTTGGATGTTTGGTCTCATTTGGAGTCGCTCCTCCAGCAGTCAATACTTTTGTAAAACAGCTATTGAATTGGAAATTTTATTGTGAATTATTGCTCAGTGTGAAGAGAAAAGATGCTGTAGATCACCAGCGTGGATGATCTATGTCGAAATGATTGGAGGCTTTCTCCAATTAGACGTGAATGGTGTGACAAACTAGCTAACGTCGAAGTCACACTTCGCGGTCAACACCTTACGTGGATTACCTCATTGACGTATCAAGGTACTATAAATGCTTTGAAGACTGCACAACACAAAGGACGTTATTACAGAAATATATTGGTAAAAGTGGATACAAGCGAAGGTGAGACCACTGCCGCATGGGCCAGTTCATGGCGTACGATCAACTGATGCGTGTTGGCTGTCCTTGACCTTGACGAGGATTGATGATTTGTTCGATATCCAATGATCCAACTGCAGGATGATTTGGCTAGGGCTCAGTGGAATTTAGCTGGCCCTACAATCCAAAGTGCTTCTAATTTCTTATTCCAAACTCTTGTCTCAAGCTTTATGATGAGAGCCTCCAATCACTTAACCTTTACCCATTAGTGTGTAGGCATCTTAGAGGTGACCTTCTAATGGCTTACGGAATCCTTAACACTACTGGACATCCTCTTAAACACCTACTTAAGTTTAGCTCCAACACAAGCTTAAGGGGTAATACCCAGAAACTAGAGACACAACACAGCAGACCGGACTGTAGACACAACTTCTACTACTTAAGAGCTGTCAAATGCTGGAATTCTCTGCCGGCTGAGTTAGTTCTAGCAACTTCCCAAGGGTCCTTTAAGAGACAACTTGACCTATTCTTAAGGACTAAGCATAGTATATTACTATAATTTACCAATTTTTTTCCTCTTTTTTCGTTAATATACCTAGGTTCCTGTCTGAAGCTATTGGTGATCCACTGCTTCTAGACACGGAAGCCCGTTAAGCGAAAGCTTCTTCTATTCCGTCTACAACCATTTGAACCATTTTACTTTTCGGTACTAATTGCAACTTTAGTGTGTGTATACCGAGACCACTTGTGTCATCCGAAAAAATATAATTCAGTATTCGTCGTAACCCATTCTAACTATGTCCCATTTAGTTTGAATAGGTAGCCAGTATTATTAATCTATGGTTTGTTGTCGATGAACACCAAGATTTCTTCATCTGTCACCTAGATTCCAAACTTAAAAACCTTCATGAGGCCGATTACTGGAATCTATTTTCTTGTTTATCAGCCTTATCACTGGAAATAGACCTGGCTATCCAATTGAGTTTACCCTAAGTGCTTCTAATAAGACGGTTTGAGGTCACTGAATCTCGTTTCAACTGGATCGGTTTGATGTCTTCAGTCTCCCAACCTCAATCGACCGTGAGCCAACTTCCTTCAAATCTGTTGTCAAATGAGCTTAGTCTATCGTGCTAATATTTTGTTTTTCGGCTCTAGCATCTCAACATTGTGCCTTTGCTTTCAATTTGTACTGTGTTTGGAATTTACAGCTCGTGGTTGGAGCTCAGAGTCGGCGAGAATATCTGATGAAAGTATGCATGATGAATATTCTTCTTATCATTATTATCAAGGCAGTTATAATTGACATTATTCCAGTGCCAGTGAATTAGCTTACTGGAAATTTTAAATTAACGGGTCCCTGTGTGACCATTCTTCCAGTGATTTCAGTTTGAGATATCAACTTCCACTGCAGATAATCTAGGCCCCGAAACAGCAAAACGACTTAAGAAATCAGTATGGTAAAAAAATTGTTATTCGTAATAATACCCCCTTTGGTAATACAACTTATGCTTTAGTAGCCCTATATCTGACTGATTGTAAACTGATTGTTATCAAAACATACATATCGGCTATCCTTGAATCGCGTTAGTGAATAATGGAATTAAATATGTCAAATATGAGAATGGGCTTTGAATATGTATATTTCATACAATCGTTGATCGAAACTGACGATCAGGGAAACGCAGCGTGGGAAGTGAATGGGAGGAAACGAATCAGAACAGAACGGAGTTGGCAAGTAAGCCAACTCAATTTAATCAAGTGTTATTCAATATTTATAGACAGACCAAAAATAAATTACAGATATATGAATAATAATAATATCGTTCTGCAATGGCAGGTGCACGCCATTTTTACAGGCATGATCTACAAATTACAACAATCGTTGGCTCACAGTATGCTTCGTAAGTAGGGTTTTTGAATAGATATGATCGATAATGGCGAATAACAGTAAATTCGTGTTGATAACAAGTGGTGTTGTGCAGGGCAGTGTCTTGGGGCCATCGCTCTTTATAGTCTGCATCAACAATATATGCAAGTGCTTTAGCACAGGTAAGACCTACCTCCATGCCGATGACTTAAAAGTCATCTATAAAACTGACACTTGCGATGTACGTTGTACTATGCAAAAAATCCAACATGAACTCAACATGGTAGATGACAGGTGCAAACGCTAGAGGTTAGAGCTCAACACAGAGAAATGCGTTTGTTCATGTATAGGAGACACATCTCTTAAAATAAAACTAAAACTTAACAACAACACTGCCCAGACTGGCATCAGTAACTGACCTAGGGGTACATTACTCACACAGTCTTAATTTCTCTGAACACATTTCAGCCAAAGCATCTAACATGCAGAAATTGCTTGGCTTCATTCTCCGTAATTTATATCAAAATGAATCTAAAATCCTTCTTTATAAAGTTTTTGTAAGATCTATCGTTGAATACTGCTCGTTCTTCTTTTCCAACCTACGCCTATCTGATATACTGAAGGTGAAAGGAATACAACGAGACTTCACCTGCAAAATACTTAAGACTGAATCAGTCATTGACTACAGTGCCCGATGCCAAATCTTAGGAATAGCACCCCTTTTGGAAGAGAAGGCTTAGGTCCAATTTGATTCTCTACTTCAAACAACTCAAAAACCTTACTTATTCAATATGTAAGATAGTTGTTGCCCGAGATTCACATGAATACGAACATCGAAACAAAGTATCTACGGCTAAAGTTGAGAAATACAGATCAAAAACTCGGGAAAACTTCTTCCTCATCAAGTATGCAATAATTTGGAACAGTCTTCCCTCCGAAATACGCATGGCAGATGAGTAACATGCGTTTGTAAGACTGCTTGATCAAGCCCTCATTTGCACTGATCGAACACGTACGAACACATCTGCGTCCCACTCAGACATCATAGGCTCTCTACATGTCTAGACCAAAATGGACTTCAAGTTTAGTTTGCCTTATTTTCCCACTTTGCAGTTGTTTTAGTTACTTTTTCCACTTTATTTCTTTACTTAAATTAGACAGGTAACTCACTGGACCTATCGACACTGTTCAACTAAACTCGGTCGCTAAGGGACACTTATTACCACCGCACAATCGACTACCTACTACCAGTCGACTTGCATCTGTGTAGCCTGTTACTCATCAGCTGGTTAGGACAACACAAAATAACATAAGCACCAAGTTAGTGTGAGTCTCTTCTTGTTTATTCCTTATTAGCTTTTTACTCTTCTGCACACTATGTTGACTAGCAATTAATATTATTTCTCTACTCGTTATTTTATCTACAACCCATATACTTCTATACTTTTCCACCCGCTTTAACAAACAACTATCCTACGTTATACCCTTCTTAATGCTTATACTCTTATTGGAAAAGTATACTTTATACTATGGTCAATTAAAGCACTGCATCAATGTCTTACCCACAGTCCATAATTTGTAACTGCCTGATAAGCTTGTAAAATGGTACTTACAGAAATAGTGTTTTCCAACAGGTTGTGAAACAGAGGATTTTGTGAGATATGACATATATCCAAAAAGTAAGCTTAAATGAGCCTAACATCACAAAAGGAGAGAGAGTGGAGTTACTGACCAGCAAGCATTGATGGTGAGGGCGATACCTTCAATCCACCCGTGTTTATGGTCAGAACATTTTGTATGTATCAGGCTCTCTATGATTGAGCATAGGTCAATCAATCTGTCATATAGATTATCTTCCTACGCTCACTACTCAGACTTATGTTTCCAATTTTATACTGGATTGGCTATTCTACTAAGACAACCTATAACATGCTTACTCGGACTTTTACACTAGGATTGTGTGGCTGGCATCGGATGGACAAAAAAGAAAAGAAAGAAAAGATCAGACAATAAAAAGATGTAGTTACTGATATTCCTAACACTTTATCCTCTATATGCATACTTGCTTCTAATAAACCGCTTTCCTTGTACCAAACTCGAATTCCCTTCCTTCATGTGAGCTTACTGTAACTTGTTAAATATCACAATTCATTGTTCTTTATTACTACATTCTCTTTAAATGGAGCCTCTGACTTCATTTCACTCTAACAAGAGATAATATGAATTTAATGTAATTTATTATACCTCTGTCTGTTCTACTACACAATGTTAAGCAACGTTTGACGTTCATATCCAAGTGCCTTGCTGCTATGCTTTTTCTCATTTTTATTTTCTTCAGAATCTTGCTCTGAGGGCACAGCTATGGAACTTCTGACGTCTGGAACAAACTTGACGTACGCGTCAACTCAAGGTCATGGTTTATAGCAAGCGCTCTACGAGTCTACTTTATAGTAACTATAAACTTAATAAGTTGAGAACCATGCTATGCTCTAACAAATGTTGTAATTTGTTGTAATTTGTAGATGATGTCTGTAAAAATGGCGTGTACCTGCTCATGCAGAAATATATCATTATTATTATTATGAGGATTAACGAAGAAATGTAAATAATAACTGTTAGAGGGACATAGACTGGATTAAAGCATGCTCAATGCACGATTGCTTTGGTGTACGCTGATTGGATAAGAATTAGCCAATCAGCGCCGGCCGATATAAAGAGAGCACTCTACAAATCTCATGTAAAACCTACAAATATACTAAAGTTTTTCCTATTGTGCTTTTTACTCCCATCTAACCTTGTTATTTGGAATATAATCTCTTTCCTGTTCAACCGTGTTCTGATTTGGGGACTTGTCAAGTGAACTGGTGTCCGTGAATACTAAGCAATAGGAATAGCTGGGTTGTAATAAGAGAGAATTATAACATTAACAAAAACTGACTACAAAATAAGTCTACTTTAATTATCCTCACAACGCCAGTCAAAGTAAAATAAAATTTACAATTTTGAAAAATTATGAACAATTAGTTTTACGATATGTCCACCATACAAAAATACCACTGTTCTTTCAGATATATCGTCTACATAGAAAATTTCAAGATGACTGATCATCTACAAACTAGACAATCTCAAAAATGCGGGAGAGTAGACCGATGTAACTCTGGGTAGGTAGGTACAGGAAACCCATGTGAAGTAGATCATTAAGTGAGGCATGTTGGCTGTCGAGTACTATGGCATTAACAGTAGGCGTACCGAAGCGCTTTGTCGATTTCATGATTTTCATAAACACGATTTACTGATGGCGATCAGTACAATTATATTTAGGCATAAAGAGTAAGAAATTTATAAGTAATAAGTATTAAATACAGTTTTTCTTCATTCTAAAAGTTCTCTCAGTACGGTGATTATCAAATATGCTTATTATTCAGCATCTAATTACTAGAAATATCTCGGCTGAACATAAAGTTGATAAATACCATCAGTTTCAAGTCATGATAATGTTATATTTCCTAATTTATTGTCCTTGTGTCCGTATGTAGATATTCGTTCACGTGTTGAAGTAACGAGCTTTGTCAATTAGTACATTTATCTTCACCATGTATATACGACCCAAACAAATCAATATTTGATTATTCTTTGCAATTAATTGAGACTTTCATAGCATTATTCTAAAATATTACTGCACGAACTCGTATTCTACCACCAAATCTTCCTGCGCTAATAATTTTTCTTCTTATTACTTTGTCTTTTTTATTCATTTTTCAATACATACTTCTTATTCCGTTTTGCAAACACTCGTACTAAATTTATCAGAATCAACATGACGTTGGTTCGACGTAATATAAGATAGAATTGTCGTGCGCAGGAAGTTAACCAAAGATTAATACGAATTCTCTGGGTATTGATATACTGAAAGATAATTAAAAAAGAAAGCGGCAGCAACTGATTGCAAAATACACGGAGTAATTTCGAAATGTTTGGTTCAATTCTCAACACGCCCAAAATTGAAATCACGTGAGGGTTAGTTAAGAGTCAAAGTCAGATTATGGTAATAACGAACGATCTAAGATAGAGATATTTTGACGGGTCATATCAAGATGCGCAGCAATAACCGATGGTCAATAGTTTGACTTATAGGCAATACAGGTATTTCATGCCTAGAAGTAGGAAAACCACCGATCTTTTAGGATTTTCGGTATCAGTATTGTCTTCGGTTCACACTAAAACGTAGGTTAACGCTTATCTTGGCACACTGTTGGTATGTGTCGGTTTTCAGTATCATCTCAATTAATGCGTTTGTAGAATTATGATCTACTATGATATTATCACTGCTCTAATAGTAGACCTAATCCTAAAATTTTAGATTCGTTATGATGTAACTGCCTAATCTATAAAATCTTTCGTGGAAGTCACATCATCTACACCAACTCACCGCATCGTAACAATTACCAATACATGATAGAGAACAGTCTTAGGCTAGAGATGGGACAATATATTTAATATGAATAAAAGATACAGGGTAACATTTAGCAGGGACCACGTCTGCATGGCCGAGCCATGCAATAAGATCAAATCCAATTTATTCAATTCATTATCCCCGCCATCTCCACCCTTGGGTATTTCTCCGCATTACGTGTTGAATGTATATTTCCCATATTGTCTCGTGGTAGGGCCCAATGCCACTACAGGTTAACTGAAGGGAGTAAAGTATAATCGCCGAGAAGAGTAATTTTAACCAATGTTCTAGTTGGTTCATTATGTTTAATACGGTTTATTTACTCACCTTGGCATAGCCCAACGGTGATGAGAATTAGTAATACATGGTGAAGATAAATGTACTAATTGGCAAAGCTCGTTACATCAACATTTAAGGGGTTGGAATGAATCTTTATCATTAACAAACGTTTGTATAGAAAAGCTTTTTGAAGCTTTTTTTCTTTCCCTGTGATTAGCAAAATAATGAAAATGTTATCAGATATTGTCAAGCTGTGTTCGGAGACAAATGGGTTTCTCCTTTCATGACCGTAGTTTCTATGCCGTAATCTGCCATCGAATAAGCTAACCCCACTGTTCACAGCCTGACGGAATATCCTTTACCGTCTTTTCTCTAGGAGCTACAATGCAAGAACAAAGATTTCATGATCAGTTTGTCAGTTGTGACAGTTTATTTAATAAAATTTAAGGTGAAGAATTTGTTGGATATCATTTTCCAAAGTCTTTCGTGCCTATTGGTAACCCTCGTGATGGAAGAAACCAGACTAGTAGGGAATATGTACTTATTTTCATCTTCGCGCTGTCACAATGGGGCATGGGATTACTTTTTCAGACAAACAAAGCCTCTCAACATTCATCATAAGATAATTAAAAATATAACACCTGTACAAGATAATTAAGTGAATGAATATTTGAACTATGCTGTTTGACGTGTGCTTAGTTGTTTGAGGTCAACTCTTAATCAATCGACCTAAGTTGTTATAATAGCTTCCCTCTAGAATCGACTTCCGTGTGAACGTCGGTTCGATAACACATGTATCAAAAGCATTTTAGTTACAAGTCTATAAAAGCTTGATCGGTTTACTCGTTGTTGTCTGAACTGGCTTTTACTTACACTTAACAGAATTGAAAGCGATATCGGTATAACTGACATCTGATTCTACAGGACAATTCGTATTTAGTCGAAATTGCAGTCAGTAGATTGTGTTAGATTTTCTGGGTTTATTACATAACAGAGTAACCTTTTTCTCCTATTCATGGGACAATACTAACAAAATTATAGATTCTGCGCGATAAAACAGGTAAATTTATCAAAATTTAAAGGAATATGAGAACATAAATTATCCGTGAAAGATGTCTATGTATCGCTTTTTTATTTTGACATACAATCTCATTTTTAACTCATCGGACTTTTAACTATGGAGGTCTTGATATATAGCTTTCGTTAGTACAAGAGTTGACAAAATAATACTACGTACATGACGTGAATAAACTATGATTGGATGCTCTCGTTATACTATATTTTAAAAATATTTACTTAATTCCTTGTTGGACGCTTATACAAGCTGATAGCTACTTCAAAGTAGAGTACGATGTTATATTCGTTACCTTTGTTCTGGATGACTAATAATAAATAAATTAAGTAAGAGCTAGAATACCAGTGTTCCGTAATGTATATGTAAGTACTTGAACCCACTAGCATGTACAGAAGTAATAAGCAATATGAGTATAATATCAGTGAGTAAGCCTGTAACAGCTTAGGTTGATTGGTTAGGTGTTGACCTCAGATAACTAAGCATATGTCAAAACAACATAGTTCAAATATTCATTCACTTCCTTATTTTGTACAGGCGTTATATTTCCTATTATCCCATATTGAGTGTTGAGAGGCTTTGTGTGACTGGGCGAAGATCTAAATAAAGACCTATACACTACTAGTCTGGTTTATTCTATTAATAGAACGAGGGTTACCTTCTGGCACGAAAAGTCCAAATGGATTGTAACAACAATAGCACTTAAATAGCATCATAATTAGAAGTCTCTTCAACGTGATTGGAAAGACACTAGCATTTAGAATCACCGGCAATTTTACTACAACAGAAATAGCAAATTGAATACAAGTAATGCACTTGGCAGTTATCTGCCTAATAAAATATTGTATTCGTAAATAAGTATATGGTCCTGTGTATTTAAACATCTGTCCTGAAGACCATGGGTTCTTCAATATCAAATTTTACTTCCAAACACATTGTTACGCTAAAAAGCAGGTTATTTCTTATTATATATACAGGAATTCTGTGGGAATATGTCATAAGTTATCTCATCTTGAAAGCTCAATAAACTTATGCAAGTGTATCAAATGCATTGGCTTAACATACGTTTGCCAGAATGTGTCCACTAGTTAGTAATCTGGCCTCAAATTCGGGGATTGCAGCGAATGTAATGCTTTTCTTAAGACTTTTAATCATTCTTCTGAGGGAATTTATGTACTTCTCTGTCTAATGAAGGCAGTTATGGACCATTATTGTGTTATCCTTGGAAGTTGCAATCCAAGTCTTTAGCAAATGAGTATGTAAAGTCATGGTCTAATAACAGACCTAGTCCTAAAATTGTAGATTTGTCATGATGTAACTGCCTAATATATAAGATCTTACGTGGAAATCTCACCATTGTCTACACCAACTCATCGCATCTTAATAATCAATATATGATGGACACATTTATGCTATATATCTTTTATGTATAAGCTGATCAGCTGAAATTGAGTTTGTCGATATGTTTTACAGAAACCTTCATTTTAATATAGGTGAAATTATAAAAAGTACAAACACACTCAAGTTGTATGTTGTAAGTCTAGAAATACATAGGGATAAATTTGTTTAAAGCGTGATTACAGTTGTACAATGTTCGATTGACTTAAAAGGTAAAACGAAAGCGATAAAAACCCCAGGAATGACGTATGAATTCCAGAAACAGACCGCGATTATTGACCATAAATTATGAGCGAAAACTGTTCGAAATGCACGAAATCAACAAAATTGCGAAACTTCTGCACAAAACTGAGAAATATCGATTTAAAAGTGCGCACGACAACATGTTACACGAGAGAAATTACTGCTACACCGCGCCCTGCCGTGTGGTTATGACACAAAATTCCAGGTAGAAGTCAGGAATGACGCATGTTTATTGCAGGCTAACCTAGACGTTCTAGTAATTCGGTATAAGTTGTGGGCATTGCCTATTATTGTCGCCAAGTATGTCTACACGCGCATTGAACACGTGCATCAATATCTAGCATGCAAGGAAAGATTCACAGTCTTTAATCCTGTTCCACAATAGTTAAGTGGTAATAGTATGTCATGGCCTTAGGACTACGACTCACCACTGTTCTGTTTAATCTGAAGGGTATAGAGCAGTATATGTCTTACGGGAAGCATTAAATCACCTAGAATTAAATATATTCGTCACGATTGAAACAGCACAAAGGAGTTCCAGATCTCTGAAAATGTATAAAAGATAACTGCCAGCTAAATTTCTGAGTTGCTTGATGTGCCACTTTTAGTGAGACCTGAACACGCAGGCCGCTTAATTATATCTTGCACCATATTGATAAACTAGTTGATTTTTATATTCAAGACACTAATAATCGGCTTAAGATCAGATATATTCCTTCCTTTGTTTTTACGCTTAGTTGCTGAAAATTCGCGGGTTGCATAAATGCGGTGGAAGTGCGTTATGAGTGACTTCGTGTTCGTCCTTCGGAGGTTGATATCAATTTCGTATTCCAATCGAAAAGGAATAACTATCTAACAGCAAATGCCAAAGAAAAAAGTCAAAGAAAATAAAGGTATGTGAAAATCATTTTTTGTTATGATATTTGACTTTAGTTCTTGTAGATCAGTCAGATCCTTTGGAGTTGGCGAGTGTTGTTAGCCTTCATAGTGACGGCAGCGAGACTCCAACAACCTCTTCCGTTGACGTAAGTGTGACAAAAATTTTACTTCCGGGCTCTACTTATTTGCACTCAAACTGTACATTTTCATAAAGTTTCGAAGTACTGTGGACTGGTTCTAGACCTCGATGTCACTGTTTGTTCATTTGGTTTATATTCCTTTATATTATTAAAGGCTGAATATACAAGCAATCCAACTATGATTGTGCACTGATCTTGCTGTAGTCGGATCATCTTTTAGATCTTTCAGGTCCATGATTATTGTTCAGCGAACGTCAAGTCAATACTAGGTCTTCCCTCTTATTGCGATGTTTATGGGAACAGTCCGAGGGGTTTGCCTACTCACTAGACGGCCCGAGATTATCATCTACCTTTCGTCACTGGTCCTGATCTGATATATTCATGTTGTAGAAAGCAAAAAACATATATTTTATCTACTCTACAACTACCCTCTATTCCCAGACAGTGTGAATAGAACATTGAAGTAGGTCCCCCAATTCTAGCTGAAGTTCAAAAGGCTATAGCTAATCTGAAACGAGGAAGGGCAGCTAGTCCAGATGGATTGGCCCCAGAGGTGTTTAAGGATGGTGGTCTAGTTTTAGCGATTAGGTTGACTAATATTTTAGCTAAAATCTGGGAGTTAGACGTTATCCCATCTAACTGGTCACAATCACTTATCGTCCCAATATTTAAGAAAGGGTCAAAATCATCCTGTGACAACCATAGAGGGATTAGTTTAACTAATATAATATCTAAAATACTAGCCTCGATAATTTTCGGACGCCTAACTAAGACTCGTGAACTGCAAACACGTGAAAATCAGGCTGACTTCAGACCTGGTCGTGGCTGCACCGACCACATATTCACCGTTCGTCAGGTTCTAGAACACAGACATGCTTATCGGCGTCCGACAATAGTGGTCTTTCTTGATTTAAAAGCAGCGTTTGACTCTATTGACCGAGAGGTTCTGTGGCAGTGTCTGTCATTGAAAGGTGTACCTCAGAAGTACATAAACCTTGTGAAGGCTCTTTACTCGAACACTACTAGTCGAGTGAGAGCTTATGGCGAACTGTCATCTGCTTTTGCAACCTCAAGTGGCGTCCACCAAGGCTGTCCACTTCCTCCATTTTTGTTTAAATTCATCATAGATCTACTGATGGAAATAACGCTCTCATCGACTGAATTCTCAGGTATTGATCTCCTACCAGGAGGTCCACTTATTGACTTAGAATACACAGATGACATAGTCCTGTTTTGTGAAGACGCTGATGAAATGCAGTCTTTTTGTAGCACTGAGCAACAATGCCAGAATGTTTGGGATGCGCTTCTCTCCCTCTAAATGCAAGTTGTTGCTTCAGCACTGGTCTGCGTCAACACCTGAACTAAGGATAGGGAGTGAAGTAGTCGAACGCGTTGACAACTTCACTTATCTTGGAAGTCTGATCAGCCCTAATGGGTTGGTGTCTGACGAAATCTCAACACGGATTCGAAAAGCTCGCTTGGCCTTTGCCAACTTACGTCATCTATGGCGAAGGCGAGATATCGGTCTATCAATTAAGGGACGAGTATACTGCGCGGCAGTTCGTTCCGTTCTACTATACGGCTGCGAAACATGGCCTTTAAGAGTAGAAGATATTCGTAAGTTACTAGTATTTGACCACAGGTGCCTTAGAAATATTGCGGGTATCTGCTGGGATCACCGGGTAAGTAATAGTGAGGTTAGACGTAGGGTATTAGGGAATGATGGTAAATCAGTTGATGAGGTTATGAACCTTCATCGACTGAGATGGTTGGGCCACGTGCTGCGTTATCAGATATGGCTCAGAATAGAAGCCAGTGGCGATCGTGCTGTAACCTTCTTTTACTTCATAAAAAGTGGTTGTATCTTCCTTAACTGAAAGATCTCTTCTGATTGTACCTTTCCGTTTCCCCCACCATTGTTCTCTCCCTTTTTTTTTATAATTCCCCACGTTCATTACTTTTTTTCTCTTTTCTCCTCTTCAAATTATCATTGTTTTGTGTGGCGCATATATATTTGGTGCCCCCCTGTACCAATATTTATGTGTTCAAATAAATAAATAAAAATAAATAAGTCATACATTACTAAATTAAATTGAGCATTAAAATAATTCCTGTATTTATGTGGAAGAAACTGCCAAATTCTGTCGATAAGTTTCATGTTTAGTCACGAATGTATGTTATAATTGTCAATTGTTATGGTTTGTTTAAATAATTTGTATAATATTTATAAATATTCCCCATTACTAACTTTAAAAATAGATTAAAGGTACTTCCCTCACAATGAACTGACTAAAGCGATGGACTCAGTTCATCTGTCCTCATTTCCTCCCAAGTTAATTATAACTTAGGAGTTCCATTTTTTGTCCTGGTTGCTAACTGTTCATTCTCATTTAGTTTTATCAAGCTTTTAGGAAATGACTGCTTGATTTTGAAAACTAGTTTGCTTAATGACAAAGGCGACATTATTTTGTTTAGGAAAAGATTGTCCGTAGGCAGTCTTCCGAACGCCTTACTATCAAGAGAGGAATATTTGGGATTATTTCCTGTTTCTGATCACAAAATTGTAATGTTCAGTAAAATTTCAGCACAAAATTGGTGGCGACGCTGGTTAAAAAATGCAGAATCGATCTCAGTGGCGCATGTGCATTCATTATTTACCTCACAACTGTACTTGACATTTTATTTACGATGGTTTAGATCCCAGTTTCTGTTGGCTTCCTCTCTGTACCGATCTTTGTCAGAATATTTAGACTGAAACGTGTTCTTGCTGAGTTCGTTAATTGACTGACTAGCGTAATCATGTTAACCACGTAGCACCTAGCTCTCGGAAAAGCTGTGCTCCTTATTCTCCCTGTTTTTGTATTCATGCCTGTTTACCACATTTTCGATATTCTTTAAAAACAAAGGAGGAATTTTGTCAAAACCGCAATTGTGACATTTTCCCTTCAAACTTTCTATTTTCTGGATTATTCATTAAGACATTTAATTGTAGGTTCTGACTTAAAGTATAATTCAGCCCTTTTTTTTGACAAGTGATGCCAGTATATGCAAATAATAACGATGCTTAACTTCTACAGCACTTCTAGTTTGCAGAAATATTTCTACCCTTTCCATGGTGATTGTAGTAGTATGCTATAATCTATAATAGATTATATGTGGAGTGATTTTGATACATCTTTTCATTTGAATAACTACCGATAGCTGAACTCATCTCTGGAGTGAAATATAGGGTTGTACACACTGGCGCAGCAATCAGACAATTTATGTCTAATTACCAACACTTCACTTTGTAATTTATTCACAAACAGTGTTGGAAATATAAATACTCAAGGTAATATGTCACTTCGTTTTATGTCGGTACACAGGAAATCAACTAGATCTAAAGCGGATTAGTCAAAATAGTGCTTTTATTGTTGTCACCGTATGTTCACAAATCCGTATTTTAGTTTAAACCAAGTGGTATCATCCAATAAGTCTTCTATTTGAATCCCACAGGCTTACATCTAAGTCGTGCCCTGATGCCTTCTGCTTAAACACGCATTTGATAAATATCATTAATACATTGACTTAGTTTATACTCATCAGTAATAATATAAATTCCCGTGAACCACTTTCTGAATGTTTTAGGTTGAAGATGGATTGGCTTTGGAATCGCTTCTTGATAAAGTTTGCTCAGCAATCGATTTAATGGAAGAAAAGAGAACGGAAACTCGAATTAACGCAATACGTTCATTAATTGAGTTTTTTCGTTCACACCATTTCTGTTTGGATGGCTCTTGGAACTACACTGAAACTCTGATAACCAGCATTGAAAATATTTTCAAAAAGAGTAAACCACAGGATCAGGCATTAGCTGCAGATTTACTGACCGTATTCTCTCTACAAATTGATCCACACGAAGTTCCTATATGGTTCGAGAGGTTCTTTCCTATTTTAGAGCCTATCATTCGTGATTCCACCAAAAATCCTAAATTCAGAGCGTCTTCCGCCATAGCTCTTTCAGTACTGCAGTCTTTGTCAGGTTATTGTGACTTTATCTCACCATTAGATGTTATAAAATCATTTGAATTTGTATTCAAAAGCTCGACTTCGAAAATTGAAGCTGATATTTTTGATCTTTATGTAGCAGCACTTAAAGCCTGGACACTAATATACACTTTCCTATCACCATACGACTCTGGTAATGTCGGAAAAGCCGTGCTTCCTGTTTTACTCTCTTTACTTCAGTGCTCAAATGTGAATGTTCGTATAATAGCAGGTGAAGCTTCAGCAGTCATTTATGAACGAATTCGAAACGAAGTTGATGATAAATTCAAAGGTCCCTATTACAGCGATCTTGTCCGTCTACTTGGTGAGTTGGCTACAGATAGCTCAAAAAGTCGCTCTAAAAGTGATCTCAAGAAACAACGTCATTCCTTTCGGGAACTCGTGGAGGCCGTAGTGCACTGTGACTATCCTGAAACATCGATAAACTTTGGTGCTGAAGTTTTAACGTTATCATCTTGCGCTGGACACTTTTATTATAACTTCTTGTGCTCAGTGCTAGGAAGTGGATTGAGGCATCATCTTCGTGAAAATCCGTACATTCGTAATCTTTTTGATCTTGGTTTACCGTTGTTACCACAGCGAAATGGAGCCAACCATCGGGTCCTCAAAGAACAGAAACGATTAACTAATGCAATAGCGTCAAAGAGTCGTACACAAAAACTTGGTATGTACAGAGATAAACGGCGAGAAATGCTAAGTGAACTAGAATAAAAGACTGAACATTATCACCCTATCGGTTCTTTTTCTTAACGACTCCGTTTGTCTTCTAGCTTTTTATGAAGATGCTTTAACAATGACATTTTATTTTATTCTACTGCTTACACAAAGCAAAATTCTGTTTATTGTCTTTTATGTTATCTCAATACTAGTGAACATATACTTCACTTGAAAAGTTTATTCTGAAGAAAGTATTGATATTTTGCTCGTCAAAAAAGTCACTTATAGTTTACGTTTTTCATATTCATGCTAAAACAGGTCTACGTAGTTTTGGTACACTATCCATTACAACTCAAGTATTTATCATGGTATAAGGTTCATTGTAATATAACAAGTGATGAAGGTTTACATGTTTTCAATCCATGCTTTAGACATCAATTATCGGGAATATATACTCGTGAAGAACTGCTGTATTTTAAATCCGAATATTTTTTGGTGGTTCGAACGTTGAATTTACATTCGTTTATCTACGTGAGCGCCTTACTCATTGTAGATCGTTTCGGTGGTCTTCAGAGGTATTCTAGTTAGATTGACTTTCTGCTTGTGTCAAATTGGATCAAACCCTTAAATTTGTTATCAGTAGTTGGATTGAACGGCTTCAAATATATGCAGTGAAATCAGCTTAGTCTGACTAGCTGTTGGGAAAATAGCTTAGCTCGTTGTCGTCTGTTGTCCTTAAGCCTTTGCGAATTTAATGTTTTATCAAGCGGGTTGGTTTCTCTTACGAGGACATTTGTGATATTCATATAGCAGAGGTCTCTTTATTCAAACTAAGTAATAATGGACTAACTCCAGATAACTTTTATACTGGCATCTATATTTCTGTCTTTATTGTGCCAAATGAACTAAGTTATGTGATGAACAATCCTCGAACATAGTCGTTTGTTGAGGACTAGGTTGTCTTACCATATTATGTTTAGGAAATTTGATTACTAGTTATGATTTTAATGATTCTTCCTAAAACAGTAGTAAACACTCAGCGGTGCAATTTAGAAATTTGGATTAAGCTGGTAAGATTTACGGCGATCTGGAATTCTTTTAGGGGAGTTTATCTTGTGATAAAATCCTCGAAGACGCTACTACATTATTCTGCTCATGTGAACCTCCATTGACTAGGTTTAATTTTTAGTAATATAGAATTATAATAAACCCCCAAACTGTTAGTCATGCACAATGTGGGATCAGGCTCATATTTACAGCGGTCCAAGTTGCCATAACTCAGCGCAACTAAATGAACACCAAACTCCTAGGATCAGTTACTTCGATGGTGGTAATGTATAAGAAAAAAGATTGCATATGAGAATATGATACGGGGAGAAAGAATTAGTTCGTAGAAAGGAAGGTATGGAGTAATTTCAATCTTACGGTTTAAGGGAAGTCAAATGGCATACAACTACACCATTGTGATCGCTTCTGAGTCATGTCACCCAGTCCCCACCCATTGGTTACAGTAGTCACGCGGAACCTAATCAACTAGTCTGCATCTACCAACGCGGCTCAGAGGTTAGTGATTTTATGGATTGACCCCACGTTTAGGTTTAGCCACTCCTAAATTTATCCCGTCCTTCAACGCTAGTTAGCATTATCCACTGTGATAGTCGATGTTTGTGCATGCGTAATACGTGATCCAACCATCTCAGTTGATGTGAATTCTCGACCTCATCAGCTGATTCACCATTGTCCTCTGATACGCTGCGTCTAACTTCATCATTACTTACCCGCTGCTCCCAGCAGATGATAGCAATATCTCTAAGACGTGACCAAATACCAGTAACTTACGTGTATCCGCTACCCTTAGTTACCACGTTTCACAGCCGTAAAGTAAAACGGGACGAACTGTTGCTCAGTATACTAGTCGTTTAGTTGATAGGCAGATACTTCCCCATAGGTGATGTAAGTTGGCAAACGAGATTTTCGAATCCATGCAGATTTCGTCAGACACCAACCCAATAGGGCTGATTGGACTCTCACGATAAGTGAAGTGTTTGACTGCTTCACTTGGCCACGAACCTTTAATTGGATTAATATCGAGTAAATCTCACAGTCTGAAAGGTTTTGCGCGTAGACTCCGCTTTCTTTTTGCTCAACTAACATTTGTGAATAGGTGTTATTGTGTGTAAGGCACGATAGGTTGAAATCCAGGTTTCAGCTAATAGGCGGTAATCTATGTTCAGTATTATACAGTGACACGAGGAAAATATTTCCTAGTTGTATTCGATGAATGCGTAGTCACGTATTTGGGTTCATTAATAAAATAACATAACTTCAAAACACCTTGTTCGTGCTATCCGCTTGACATATTATCTATAGTTCTTTAGAAATGTTTGATTTCCTCATATATAATGCAAACTAGTCATTTGGTGGGTACACAAACGTATATCACTCGTTCGTTTCTTGTAGTAGAACTAGTCTGACTGCATTATGCGATGGTTTCAAAAAACATGACTATTACTGTCCTGAATGAGGACCTGTGAAACTTTTTGGATAAGATCGTAGATGTGTATTAATAAGATGTTCAGTGCTAAGACATATCAACTCTGTGAAAAATGCAGAAAATCACTAAAAGAATTTGGTTTTGATAATGTGGAATAACACAAAATTCGATTGCTAGCCGATAATAGTTAGGTTATAACAGAAAATTCATACGTACTTGATTGAGTATAAGAGTAGATGGAATTTCTTTATGAACGTGCTAGCGCAACCTTTTGCTACTTAACAGCACTACCTATTAGAAGTAGTATTTTCTCACAACTAACTCGTTTAATCCAAAAAGCACAATGGTTTACTATAAAAAATATATAAATTGTTTACTATTTTATATGAAGAAATACAACTTCAGCTAATTGAGCCGTAATAAAACATTGGCAATAGGTAATTAAATATAGGGATATTGAATTAAGTTTTCTGGTTGGTGATTTATTAGCGAGATTTTTTTCTACGGGACAGGGTTGCCGACCCCATGTCCAACTTTCCTCTTTTACTTGGGCTTGGGACAGGCAGTAACTCTAGAAGAGAACAGGGTTGTTTGGAGATTGATGGTGGGCGGCCTATGCTCCTCCACGAGGAGTAACAGACGTAAGTAAGTCAATTAAGTTTTCTCGTATATGTAATGAAAACGAAAAGAAAGTGTCAATGTGATTTAGTTAAAGTCAAGACGTACTACATATAAAAACATTGATTCAATAATTTCTGTCTAATGATTTATGAACTGGTGTTGTTAGTCTTATAGCAACCATAATAGTTTTAAAATTATTTCTTCACTTATGTATGCATTGCGTGAAGGATACTAGTTTTTTCTTGTGGTAGAAGCAAGAAGGAAGTCCTATAAAATACAGAACACATTTTTAAAAACGTCATGTGACAGAGATGTTTCATAAATTTGTTTTCCTAAGAATGAATATAGCATCTAGAATGTAAAATTTTGTTGAAGAGAAGTTTACATTGATCGATTTTGTTTTTCACAGCGACACATATGCATAGGTGTGTGTATTTATTAGTCAAGCAGATCAGTACTACTCGATCGATACAATTATATAGGTACTTATTTACTTAAACATTGGTACAAGGAGGCACCAGACAGATATGCACCACATAAATCATTCGATTTGGGTGAGGGCTGAGATACTGCCCGGGTGCCTAAACCGAAGCAGGGGGCCACACCCGGAACCTTCAACCTAGAGGTCTAATTCACAATGTAAGGAGATGCAGTCCCATGGTAGCCGGTGATCAACGATTGGTTCATACGCCATTTATTCCTTCAGGATCCTGGAGCCCATGTACACCATTGGAAGAAGCGCTGGAAGTGGACATACATTGAGGAAAGCACCCAACTGCGTTACAAGGCAAGTCCTCACATGGAATCCTCAAGGCCAAAGGAAAAAAGGAAGTCCAAAGCACACATTACGTCGAGAAATGGAGACAAACACGAGAAAAAAGAGCAAAAATTGGATTGAACTGGAAAAGAAAGCCCAGGACAGAATGGGTTGGAGAATGCTGGTCGGCGGCCTATGCTCCATTGGGAGTAACAGGCGTAAGTAAGTAAGTAAGATATTGGTTATTACCCAGTGATAAATTAATTTAAATTGCTCAGTCTAACGGTAGATCAGTCTCAGTCCAAATAGCTCAGTCAATTAGGTGGTCTGGGTTCGAATAGTGTAGATAGCGTCAGTTCCCTCAGAATTGCAGGTGAGCGCCTCAAACAAGTCAATGCAGCCAAATGTCACAAAATTTTCTATCTGTAAATTATGGAATTAAGGTGATTGTATGAAGATTTTATTAACATTGAAAGAAATGATGATTATGAGTTGATACTAGCTATATAGTTGAAAAGCAGTTATTTTACATAATTATGAGGTAGGTCTGTGTTCAGATATATGAACTTAATACGGTCATGTATAAAATTGCTTTTGCCTTGCATGAATGTTTATGAAGGCAAAGTAACATTTAGAGTAAGACAAAAGTTATTTCTTTGACATGTTTATACTTTCTATTGATTTAATGTACTAAGTATATTCGGCCATTCAGTCCTAAGTCTGAACTCGGACCCAACTATTTCGGTTTGGACAGTCATTTAGTATCATTATCCCAAATTAATGGTGAACATGGGCTCCAGTATCCTGCGGAAACAAATGGCGTATGAACCAATTTTCGGTCACCGGCTACCATGGGACCGCATCTGCTCACGATGCTCCACTACCTTGTGGGTCAGACCTTTAGGTCAAAGGCTCGCGGTGTGGCCCCCTAGGAAAACCATCTGCTTCGGTCTGGGAACCCGGGCAGTATCACGGCCCACACACAAATATGATGAAATGTTGATATTTATGGAAGATACTTTTCTTGTTTCAATTAACAATCAAACGATTCACATTATCATTATTATTACCATTATTATTATTATTATTATTATTATTATTATTATTATTATTATTATTATTATTATTATTATTATTATTATTTACTACGTCATTTATTCACACTTTTATTCCCACTCTGTCTATCCTTATTTTTCGACCTATACAGCAGCTCGCCTATGGTGGAAATTCGGCTCTATCTAAACGTTCTCGAGTCACTGCCTGGTTGAAAATTGTATGTTACCACCGAATACGAGTACTGAAACCACGTGCACTATTCAAACTGGCTGCCTTTAACGTTCGCACACTTATTCAGGTCGAACAACAGATAGGGCTGGTTATGTCTTTGGAAAGTCTTAATATTGACGTGTGTTGTCTATCCGAGACCCGTATTCAAGACTCTGGTGAAGTACTACAAATTCGCTCTCTATCTGTCGCTTCAAAAAGCTTATTTTACGTTCATTTATCCGGAGACCCTGTGGCATCTTCGTCTAGTCTTGCTGGCGTTGCTGTCTCACTAAGCGCTAGAGCTGAGGCAGCACTAATCGACTGGATCCCCATTAACAGTCGGTTATGTGCTGTTAGACTAGAAAGTTCCATCAAAGTGAGAAGTAATCGGCATGAGAAACGATGTCTTTTCGTCATCTCCGCCTATGCCTCGACAGATTGCAGCCCGGATGCAATCAAGGATGAGTTCTACTACCAGTTATCTATCCTTCTCCAGAAATTTTTTTTTGACAGATATTGTAGTACTAGCCGGAGACTTGAATGCTCAGGTCGGGCGTCTAGGCAAAGAAGAGAGTCGTTTAGGTGGCCGATGGGGACTTGTTGGTCTCAGGACAGATAACGGGGAACGTCTACTGCAACTATGCACAGACCACAATCTGTTTCTGGCTAGCACTAACTTTCGGCACAGTCATCGCCGACGTGCCACCTGGCGTCCCCCTTCTGCATCTTAAGCCTGGACTTAGATTGATCACATCGCGATCAGCTACCGCTGGAGTGGTTGTGTACAAGACTGCCGCTCCTTTTGGAGTACCTATCTAAACTCTGATCATGCCCTGGTCTTCGCCAATCTCACCTTACTTTTCAATGGCCAATGAAGTGACGGTCACCAAAGGATTGACGTCAGCAGGTTGGTTGCAACTTCAGTTGCAAGTAAGTATCGAACCGAGCTAGCTTCTAGGCTAGCTACCATTCTACCGAAAAGTAAAGATGAGCATTGGTTGCAATTGCATGACGCCATGAAAATGGCGGGTACAGTCTGTTGTGGGTTCGTGAAACGTCCCGCTTATAAGCACTGGGTTTCTTTAGGCTGCTTACAACTCATTAAAGCCCGTCGGTCTACTCCGGGTGACCGTGATTTTAACCACAAACGAAGGATGTTACTTACTAAAATCGGGCAAAGCATGCGTAAGGATCGAGAAGCCTGGTGGTCGGAGTGTGCTAATGAGCTGAAAGCAGCAGCTGCATCTGGTAATTACCGGAAGCTCTTCCAACTCATCCGACCCACTGGCAGCAAGAAGTCTGGTGTGAGCGAGACAATCTGCGAGGATGACGGGATGCCAATCACTAACATCCATCGACGTCTTGGACGATGGGCAGAATTTTTCGAAGGGCAGTTCAACTGGCCTACTGCTCCGGCAACATCGGCCAGACTGTCTTCTCCTCCATGGTCGGTGACGACTGATCCACCAAATGAAGCGAAAGTCCACAAGGAACGCCAACTCTTGAAACGTTACAAATCACCGGGCCCAGATGACTTACCTCCGGCTCTTTTTTATTTATTTACTTGAACACATAAATATTGGTATAAGGGGGCACCAAATATATATGCGCCACATAAAAGAGTAATTATCACTCCTTTGGGCCTATAATAGTTGCGTTTCATACCGCTTTGATTTGATGTCTCTGTACAAACTCCAACTTTTGATGAGCTACAAATCACCGGGCCCAGATGGCTTGCCTTCAGCCCTTTTTAAAGATGTTGGCGACTCTGGTTAGGGAACTGACTGAGTTGTTCACAAAGGTCTGGCAATTAGAAAGTATACCAACATCGTGAAATGGATCGATAATTGTTCCTGTCACTAAAAAGGGTTCACATCGTTTCTGTATTGACTATCGGGGGATAAGTCTACTTCCGATTACGTCCAGACTATTGACTTCCGTCATACTTCGTAGGTTGTTTGAAACCGAGAAAGATTAGCTCGCGAGGAGTAGGCTGGTTTTCGTTCCGGTTGAGGATGTGTTGATCATATCTTCCCCCTCCGCCAAATGTCAGAACATCATCGCACTTATCACAGGCCAACAATCGTAGTGTTTCTTGATATCACGGCTGCCTTCTATTCGTTGGATAGGACTGCTATCTGGGATTGTCTATTGAAGAAGGATGTGCCTGAAAAGTTTATTAACATCTTAAAAGTTTTATATTACAAACACTTCAGGTAGAGTGAGGGCATACAACCACATCTCTCCATTGTTCCATTCAAGCAAGGGGGTTAGGCAGGGTTGCCTTCGTGATGTTAGTTTGGCTGTAAAAGGTCGGATCTACAACGCGTCGGTGAGAGCAGTTCTGCCCTATGCTTGTGAAACCTGTCCTCTCCGAGTTGAGGATGTTAGACGACTCTCTGTGTTCGATCATCGCTGTCTCCGAAGGATTGCCGACATCCAGTGGCAACACCATGTTAGTAATGTAGAGGTTCGGCATCGTGTATTCGGGCACAGAGACGACAATCCGATTGATGTCGCCATCTTGAAACACCAACTTCGGTGGCTTGGACATGTTCTACGAATGTCGTCTCAGAGAATTCCACGTCGTGTATTATTTGCCGACTTTTGGACTGGTTGGAAAAAGCGGAGAGGTGGTCAGTGTATGACATGGTGTCGTGGTATGAAAGAAAGCTGCGAAGGGCTGGCTTGTGTTGGTTCTTCACGACTCCCTGGCTGGTGTCCTAGAGATGGTGCAACACAGTGGCTAGAGACGTTATCAGATATGGTTTAGAATAGAAGCCAATGGCGATCCTGCTGTAACCTTCTTTAACTTTCTTTATAAAATGTGGTTGTATCTTCCTTAAGTGAAAGAATTGTTCTGGTTGTACCTTTCCGTTTCCCCGATTATTACTATTATTACACTACACTGCCTTCTTGTACCAATATTTGTGTGTTTAAATAAATAAATAAATAAGTTTACATCTAAGTACCAGGTGAATAAGTTAATATTGCTATATTACTATGAATCATCTGAACAGTAAGTAAGTTATAGACATTTACTGTTTTCTCATTTTTAATGGCTTCTTGATTGATATTGATTTTTGATGGAAAGTGCTCTTAGAGAACGTTTAACCTTTTCTCTAACTGGAAACAATGTACGTTTGAAATTAATTAATTAAATAGCTTTATGTTATGCACTATTATTAATCTGCTTACGTAGGTTTTGCGTATTCAGTAGGAATAGCTATGGTGTTATTTTTGAAAACTAATCTTGGAAACAGGTGACAAAAAAATTCCAGAATTTTAATTGTAATTTTAAGTATTATATTACACCTAAATATGTACACCATCATTCACATGGTATTTAGCCTATGGATGGTCATATGATTTAAAAAGCTTATGTACTTTGAATCAATGTATATGGATAGATATGTAAAGAATGTATGTGAATATTTTGAGAAATCATTATTGCATTAAGTTTCTACCACATGCTTTTAATTACACCTAGGAAAGTTCACTAACCTATGGGTTTGTAGGAAATTGCTTATGTTTATTCAGTAAGAGTAATATACATAGACAATTTAAAATCATATATCTATGAACAAAAGTTTAGATAAAAAGTCAAGTTTGGCGTATTCAAGCACGTTACTTAGTACTGATTTATTATTGAGTGTCATAGGTCAACTGAGTAGTGGGTATGGTTTATTTAACATTAGTGTTTTTTAAAGTATACAATTGTCATCAACCTTCTGTCAATATTTATTGAACTCTATCCTAGTAGTTGATATCGATTTCGGAAAATGTTAAATCAGATTGAATTTGGTTATTCGAGTCAATCAAACAAGTGAAAGCATACTGGTCATTAACTCAGCTTCCAATTCCAGTTTAACATTTTATCAAACTATTACATTTAAGCACGAAACAAAACGTATTTTAGATTTGTCATAAGAGACAATGTTGATATCCACTAATGTAATGGACGATATTCACAACACTACTTATAAGTAAATGTAGCGGGACATGATTTCGAAGTTGTAACGTACATACATATGTCTAATTAATTTGTTCAAACAAAGATTGTGTAACGTATACAAAGTGTAAATTGTTAAGTGACCATCACTTAACTAATATTTAACTCATTTGATTCATTTACTCTTTCCTGTGAAAAGAAAATAACAATTTCTCATCCATATGTACACTTCATGTGTTTTAACAACTATTTACTACTTCAATTACGTCTAATATTTCATATAAGTGTACCATTGAAAACACAAGTATGAAAACAGTTTGAATAAATAAACAATTAGTAAATATATAACTACTTTGTATAATTAATTTTCTTGATGAGAAGGATTTATTAAGTGAAGTATAGGAGTTTAAATTTAGATCATTGTTTAAAGACGATAGGATGAGAATTCCTGAAAATAATTGTTATCTGTGCTTAATGATAAGGAGAGTCTGTAGTCAATGATACATTCCTATCTCCAACGAGCTTTAAACCGGTAACGCAAGTTTAGATTCAGAAATATTCTACTTGAGATATCTGTGCACAGATTGACTATTTCGTTGATTTATGCATTTACTTTGTTCAGTATAGTATTTATCGCGACTGTCCACCATTGTATTCAGTGAGTAACGGCCTCACAACAAAAGTAAAGCGTTCGCGCGAGATATAACTTCGACTGCGAAAACACTGAAAATCCCAACCAGTAGAATCACAAGAATCCCAGATAATTTCCAGTCGGAAATCAACTGATAGGTCGAGATGAACTTGACCTGTTAACCTATACGAATACGGTGAACTAATCACATTGTCAGAGGTCAAATGAATAAGACACCCAACATGAATATAAGAACAAAGGAAGATGACAAAATGTATCAAGATGACCAATCAAAAGCAAAGCCGTCAGAACAAATTGGTTGAACGATTATAGAGTAATTAAAATGCTTACTTCAGATTATGTTATCCAGAACGATACACATAAAGTTCCCAAATTAATCTATTTAGCTCAGAAAACTAAACAACTCCAAAAGAAGAGATTTCGTTTACTTGTGAGTTAGGCCTGTTTTGAGGTCTTGTTATAATTAATATCTAGAAAATATTTAAATAAATGATGAATCGTTACACTTTAAAGTTATTGTTGTTTCCTTCAATTCTACTCATTACCTTCGTTTAAATACTTACGTTTCCCAAGTAGTTCTAAATAAAGTTGTTTAATATAACAACTAAGTTTGTCGAACATCAACGGTAAATCTTAAAACCAATTTTAATGCTTAGTAATACAACAGATTTAATCTAAGGAAAATGACTCTAATTTTTAAATTCTAAGATATTCCACACCATCCCCTCCACTTGTTTTTAATAATCTAGTCAACAAAAACAGTGAAAAAGGAGATTGATTTAGCCAGCTGAATGATTATATCATCTTATGTAACTGATCGACTTCTTTCAGCACTCATGATATCAATAGTTGTTTATTTTAACAGCTAATCTTCACGAAATATTCAATCTGTGCACAGATATCTCAAGTAGAATATTTCTGAATCTAAACTTGCGTTACCGGTTTAAAGCTCGTTGGAGATAGGAATGTATCATTGACTACAGACTCTCCTTATCATTAAGCACAGATAACAATTATTTTCAGGAATTCTCATCCTATCGTCTTTAAACAATGATCTAAATTTAAACTCCTATACTTCACTTAATAAATCCTTCTCATCAAGAAAATTAATTATACAAAGTAGTTATATATTTACTAATTGTTTATTTATTCAAACTGTTTTCATACTTGTGTTTTCAATGGTACACTTATATGAAATATTAGACGTAATTGAAGTAGTAAATAGTTGTTAAAACACATGAAGTGTACATATGGATGAGAAATTGTTATTTTCTTTTCACAGGAAAGAGTAAATGAATCAAATGAGTTAAATATTAGTTAAGTGATGGTCACTTAACAATTTACACTTTGTATACGTTACACAATCTTTGTTTGAACAAATTAATTAGACATATGTACATTACACCAAAAATAATTGATTCGTAACAGTTAAAATTATGACTTGTTTGTAAGTTTGCAGATAATTCTCATTATCCAGTGATATTGATGAAAACAACCTACAACCCAATAAACAATGAACAGATGTTTAGTCCTAGTTAAGTAATCCTAAGTAGTGTGTACTTATGGGCCTCATACAAAACTTGATATCTCTAGATCAGTGAGTTGAAATACAATGTTCCACGTTTACAACTTCAGTTGATTTATGATATACTCTGACCATCGTTTAATGTCATCTATGATAATTATCACAGTCTGGCTATAATTAAACTTGACTAATTACAGTTTATCAGATAATTATTACTTAGGTATCTTTCATATAGAGATTTGTATAGTTCGACATCCATTCTCATTAACTTTCAATATTTCTCTATAAACTATTCAATTATACAATCTTCTTTGTTCAATTGATTTTTATCACAATATTTTGTCTTCAACAAAAAGATATTGTAATAACAATAACAAAACTTCATATGATCAAGTTATATTCAGTCAAATTAAATTGTACCGTGTTATTCTTTTTCGTCATATGACTTCATCTAAGTTATTTTTATAAAACATAACTTGTTAACTACATTTATACACGTGTATTACAATTACACTGTTCATTACATCTAGTTGCGTTAATCTTACATAAATTACACTGTTCAGGCGAATATACGTGAATTGATTTAATTATTCGCTACCTATTTATAATGTACATTTTAGAAATTCAAACTCGACACAGTTTTGGTGTGTATATCATGGATATCATGGATACAAACAAAATTTTCTCATGTGATATACATTAGATAGTGGATATTTACTATTAAAAAGTTATCAAGCAACATATGATGCATACGTTCTATATTTAAATGTTTATTTCTTATAAATATAGAAAATTCAAACGACAGATTAAGTAAGATATGAAATCGAGTTATGGTTGTTTTTAAAATATTCACTTATACAAATGTAATAATCGATAAATGAAGTAGATTTGGTATTTCTTAAATCGATCAGTATAAGACAACTGTATTTCTTCGTGAAATGAAGATTATTTATCAGTTTGAATTATCATCCACTCATAATAATGTTCAATTCAGTGTAGGCTTTTAAATAAATGAATAGTTGCCATTAAGCCAGTCAAATAATAGTTTTCTACCACTGTCCACCAACTAATAGCAAAGATTCACTGACTTTGAAACTTAGTTGCATAACTTTCAGGAATACTACCTGACCGTTTTTAATTGAAGTCACTGAAGTGTGGAGTTCGAATACATAACTTAGTGATTGAGAGTCAAATCATCTAACCATTAAATTCCCTCTTTAAATTGTAAAATTCTAGTAAGATGCTTAAACAAAACAGAAATTCTTTGAATTATGTCAACTATTGTCCGAACTATCAAATCAAGATCAAAAATTAAATCCATTTATAAATACCATATTCACTGACAGTTCACCTAACAAATTCATGTTTGTGAACACATAATGTTACTATAATAATTATCACAGTTCGTAATCATCCGCAGGAAAAGTATTTATTGGATAGCAATGAATCATAATAAAAGTTAATGTCCGTCTATAATAAATGACTAAGGTGAAGGAAGTCAATATTTCGATATAATCTATGTCAGCGTAAGAGGTTGCAAATTATTTAATTATCCATTTGAATAATTCGGTGAGTTTTACAACCTGAACTGTCTTCTTGTCTCGTTTCCAAGTGTCCTACCTATGTTATGATTTCGCTATACTAATTCTCTCCTCTCAGTCCACTGACTGTTACAACTTCGACATCACGTGCGGCTACACATTACTTACAAGTAGTGTTGTGAATATCGTCCATTACATTAGTAGATATCAACATTGTCTCTTATGACAAATCTAAAATACGTTTTGTTTCGTGCTTAAATGTAATAGTTTGATAAAATGTTAAACTGGAATTGGAAGCTGAGTTAATGACCAGTATGCTTTCACTTGTTTGATTGACTCGAATAACCAAATTCAATCTGATTTAACATTTTCCGAAATCGAAATCAACTACTAGGATAGAGTTCAATAAATATTGACAGAAGGTTGATGACAATTGTATACTTTAAAAAACACTAATGTTAAATAAACCATACTGGTGCTTAACGGCCTTTATTTTATATTAAATAGGACGTTTCACTACTACCGAATCAACGACTTAACACTGAAATTTTCTGTCTTTTTTTCATTGTAACGCCTTAACGACAACGTGCCAGATTTAAATGAAGATTGTTTATGAATTTCCTGTTGTGTAGTTAGTTTTGACGTCAAAATAGACTGTAACAGTACTGGTTGCATCAATTTTCTGAAATCGACTAGATAAATAATTTGATTGATCACTTACTTCATCAAAACCTCTCTTCTCTATCAATGTATAGAATGTCATACCAGCATTATTTATCATGTTATTAATTTTTATATACAATTAAATGTTTAACTGACATCGTGGATTTCCCTGTCTTAGACTTTAACTTAGTTTCAATAAACTAGACAACTGATTTTATACTACCAATTCATATGGACATTGTTCAAACTACCAATCCTAATAACGACTTTTTAAAACCTAATTTGTAGTTATATAATTGATCATTAGAACCATTAGAAATTAGGTGCAAATCCCAAATATTTAATAAGTTAATTTATCCACAAAATGAATCCGAGTAGATAGATATCAAAAGATAGAATAACCAGTAAGCAAATAATTATTATATCCTAGATACATGCGTTATTTGCCGATTCTGGGACTGGTTGGAAAAAGCGGAGAGGTGGTCAGTATATGACATGGTGTCGTGGTATGTAATAAAGCTGCAAAGGGCTGACATCTGTTGGTTTTTCACGACTCCCTGGCTGGTGTCCGAGAGATGGTGCAACACAGTGGCTAGAGACGTTATCAGATATGGTTTAGAATAGAAGCCAATGGCGATCCTGCTGTAACGTTCTTTTACTTTCTTCATAAAATGTGGTTGTATCTTCCTTAAGTGAAAGAATTGTTCTGGTTGTACCTTTCCGTTTCCTCCATTATTATTACTATTACTACACTACCTTACACTAATCTGTGGTCGTTATCGTTCTTCTTTTTTTTCTTTTGCGCTCCTTACCTTCTTTTTTTTCGCTTCCCATTCTCATTGTTTTGGTGCCCCCTTGTACCAATATTTATGTGTTCAAATAAATATAATAAATAAGATACATGACACTTTTATATACAAAATATTAAAAAAAAGATTTATGGTTATTTTAAACAAAATCGAACGTAGGTTACAAGTTTTATCAAATATGTACTAGTTTATGAAATTAAGACTTGACTATCAAGTTTAATTAGTGTCCTTCATAACATATACAATATTTCTATCTACCAATATTGAAGTGATCGATTCATGTATTCATTTACATTCTATAATTTCAATGGTATAGTATTTATGTTTCTATCTATCACATTGTACAAATGAAAGAAAATCATGATAATTTGAATAGCTTACAATGGCAAATTAATCTTTTTGGTAATATGTAAAAATATAATGATACATTAGGTCACATTCTCACCTTAAACCTACCCTGGTAAGGCAGTCGACACAGGATGCACATATGCCAACAAGAGACTGATCGATTGCAGTCCTAAATAACAGTGGGAAGATACAAGTAAGCAACACCAAGTGAATCTAGCCTGGTAATATTAGCTTATTATCCAGAATAATGAAGTTTCAAATTGTTTTTACATTATTTTCTTCATTAGATCACATTATCATAAATCCATTATTGTACCAACCTTAATAATCTAGTTAATAATAATACCGTCAATTATAAAATGTACAATTGATCACCACTGTATAATGACTGACTTATTATTATTTTCTCTTACATTCATTACCGACAAACTAATAAATACAACAAACTAGTTGTTAACCATTGAATTTGCTTCTTATAATTCATTACTAACTTTTTAATTCTATTGTTATTATTCGTGTTACGTAATCTGGCATTATAATCTTTCTATTACATCATCTTGCTTATTTCGTGTTCACATTTCCTCACAGAACTAGTTCTTTAATATATTCGTTGAAAAGAGACCCCTTCGCTGATTTTTATAATAAGTTACTTTTTAAAAAGGGATATTTGTGGTGTTGTACAAAAGTGTTAAAGGGCGTATACTAAGGTTTATTGAAATTTTAGTGATACGAAAATTCAAACCTAATTTATGTATTCAAAAAGCGAAATAGTAATTCATAGACTACACAGAACAATCCAAAAATCTTTCAAAGCCGAGGCTAAAAGATGAATTATCTACAATGACCACCTCATTTTGTATTTATCAGTTTGATTGCTCTTGCGGAGCAAGTTATATTGATCGAAGTTCTGGGAATTTACATTTTCGTGCTTCCGAACACCTACCAGCCTGGCCAAGAAAAGTTCTGGTGAAGAAAGTGAACAGCTCGATATCGGCCCATTTAATGTAAACTAGTTATAGTGCTAGTATAAACCAATCCTTTTCAATTATTTATTGGGTTAGTAATTTTTTGCCAACGCTTGCCATACGTGAAGTCCTTCAAACGGCTGAATCAGTAGCCATCCGGATGAAGAAACTGGAGCTATGCGTACAAAAGAAATTTCTTCAACCACTTCTCCTCTCCTAGCCATCCTCAAGGCCAATTAATCAATAGTAGTCTTAGCTATTGGATGAACAAATTTGACTGTTATACTTACAACGTTTCGTAATCAAATGTAATTGTCTCTGTTATCCTTATTCATAAATCTTTATTGTTATTATTATTATCATTTCGGTTAAACATCATCATTAATCTATCCAATACATGATTCATCTACTTCTCATTCATCCCACCTTATTATGTCTTACAAATTTTTTATACAATACAGTCTTCCACTAAACATTTGACCGAATTGTTATTGCACTATTTCTCTCATCCTATCTGACCCATATTTATTCTGATCATGGATCTTAGATTTTCACTTAACATATAAGCTGATTCAAGTTACCATTCCATATGAGTCATATCAACATTAACAATTTTATTCCATTTTGTTTGACAACCGTAAATTCACATGCTTTAACTTCAAACGATGCCCTTGACCTGGCCATTTTTTTGGTTATTAATTTGGATATATAATTATAGGACTTGAAGAGTATTTATCGAAAAGAATATTCTTCGTTCAAACATTAGACTTTTAATATGATGGGGATCTTTAGACTACTCAAAAACAATTTGTCCTCACCTTAAACCTACCCTGGTAAGGCAGTCGACACAGGATGCGCATATACCAAAAAGAGACTGATCAATTACAGTGCTAAATAACAATGGGAAGATACAAGTAAGCAACACCAAGTGAATCTAGCCTGGTAATATTAGCTTATTATCCAGAATAATGAAGTTTCAAATTGTTTTCATATTATTTTCTTCATTATCATTATCTCCTCCAACCCTCCATTTCTAGACTATTTGACCTTCCATTTTTATACATAAATGTTCTTAACAAGTATATGTGTGATCAGATTATTCGAAATGTATTGCGCTAATATATCACATAGTTCTGATAATCTTCATCTTCTTATTACACTATCAAGTAGGTGAGCAACTATTTATATTTTAGTTATGATTCTTCCTTATAAATATTTTAGATAATTGATCGATAACCTGTGATTTAATTAGTATCACTTTACACACCTAATTCATAAGACGAGAATTTCTGAACGCATTGAGTGACTTTTATAGACATTAGCACCAAAGCCAAGTATGATAAATAGGAGATGAATTAGTTGAGTACATTAACTTCTTCGTTTCCCTTGGAAGTAAATAGATGATGAAACCTTGTCATGGATTCAGACACATATCGGCCTAATCAATAATGAGTACACTATTCGGGACTTAATTCTGTTTTATTTAACTACTATGGAAGTAATTTCCTGAAATTAGGGTACCACAGATATATCAGAAACATTAAAAAAATGACCAGTGCTAAAATTGGATGCAGCGTATTATATAAATTTTGCAAATTGGCTGATGAAGTAGATCTTCGCAGAATTAGGATGAATGGGACATGTGTTTCGTATATTCAACCACCACCTACTACAACACATAATGATCACTGGGATAGAAGTAAGTTTGAATAGAACAAGAAGGGGCAAACATTTATTGATCTGAGTCGTGTTGGTTGATATATACTACCTGGTTAAGGACCACACAGCATCATAATCAGTAGCTACGAGCCTTAGATGATATATCTTATCGTTGATGTCAATGAAGAAGGCATACTCATCCGTTAACTTCTCTTAAGTTTGGATTACGTTATTTCATACATTTATACAACTAAGTGATCCTAACTATTGAACCGTATCAACTGTATTTAGTCTGAATTATGATAATTTTTATATTGATTACTTCAAATATGTTTTTATACATGTAGTGTATGGGGTTTGTAGAAATTGTTTGGTTTCATAGTTAGCATTTTAAATTGATCCTAGTTAGATAACAACTGAAAACTAGAAGGCTAAGAACATCTGTTTCGCTCTAGTATGGAACCTTTTAGCAATGCACATTTACTATCGTACCGAATATAGAACATAGAACCTTCAGGTCTTGTGGTGAGAGTCACTTATCGTGATAATATTCTTCCTTCACAGTGGTGAAGTATTCAGGTAACTATGACTGGTGAATATGAGTGTCAGGTCCTGAAGATAGTTTAAATAAAAACGATTAGACAAATTCTCAAGAAATGTCTTGCTAAATCTTAATCTCTTAATCACTAATAATTGGCTTACAGGTGAACATCACAAAGTTTTATTGCCAAGTCATAAATTATAAAATGAGATATTTATCAGATATGAGATCATGTAATAAATACATGATACTATCGATTGAATGAAGTGGATCTAAAATTTATTTAACTTGGTTTTGTAAACTGCTTTTTACACTTAAAGACTTTGACTTTTCTGGATTTTAAAATTTTGTACTTTTAGCTCAATAAATTGGTACTTTGTATTTTTTGCTGAAAGTTTCTATAAAACCTAGCAATGATTTGTTTTATCTTTGAGAGATAGGTAATACGTTATACAGTAATCTATCCCCACCTCAATTTCTGTAGCTGTACTCAAAAAGGCTAAGCTTATATTTTTAAGTAGAAAAGGTAATACTCTGAGCTTACCAGACATATCTGCCCAAGAACAAATGATAAGTGGGAGATCCTGACAATTAGACTAAAGTGGTAAAGATTGTGCTTAGTTATCCTATGAAGATAAACATATGTTAATGGTTGAAAATCTGGTCTAATTTTCTGAGGACACATATTGATGAATTAGTTTATACATGTATTTCGATCCGGGTAAGTCAAGAAAAGCTTCCTATTTATTTTTGGCTTTTTTCTCTCAAATAGCGATTTAGGCACGTATATCGAAAGCATAAATATCAGTATCAGACTCGAATGACATCACAACCCAATAGGTAGACTACAGTATTTCATATATAACCATATTTTTAGGTGATGTTTAAGAACAACATCATTAGTAGAATTACCTGATCATTTTCGTCCAAATCGCATCAATATAATATACAATAAGTTATAGTTAATCGATATCGATTTGAGAGATGTGTGATTATCTTGTGAATCACAATTGGTCTTTGCTATTATATAAAGCTGTTAATTGTTTTTATAACAGATTTGATTTGTTGTATGTGATCATTTTAGGTCAATACAGTATCACTTTGTATGCATATATAAAAATAGTGTTATATCCAGTCATTGCATATATGATGCAGTAATAGTAATCAATAATTACTTTTTATAAAACCTATTGATTTCTCTTTATTGGAGTTTTGTTCACCCTGAATGGTGTGTATCAACTGTTTTAATTCCAGTGGGTATAATGTTTAAATGATTTTAGGTAAGTTATTTGAACAAGTGTCCTTAATGAGCTAGATTTCTAGTATATGGAATAATGAGAAGTTAGATTGAAATCTAATTTTTGAACCCAGTCAGAGATCTGAAGAGGCCCCACTCAGTGGAGTGATAAAAAATGTATCGGTGACTAGTCCCTTATTATAAGTTGTTCTGTATATATGCCATTCAATACTGATGTTGGAATCTTGTGTTTTAACCGGAGATCAATACCATTTTCTTGTACCACTTATGTCAGACATCTTTTCTGTATGGTTGATAACCACCTCCACAAAATATACATTATGTTATTTGTTGCCACTATTATGTCACTTTTTTTGTTGATCTTCTGTTGGATTAACTTACATTGTTCTAGTAGGAACTAAGAAGGAGTTTGGTGTCATAATCGCCAGATTCTGTCAGATCACCTTAAAATAATCTTATATGTTTTAGCACGCGCTGGGGTAGTACTACTCATGAAAGGACATTAAGAACGCATTTTGCTTTCTCTAATCGTGCTTAGGGACCTTACTCTGTTGATCGAGTTATTCACTTAACATTTCCTCATTCCGTCGAAACAAACACTTGATCTTTAGGGATGGTGTTGCATTTCTAAGGTCTTTTTGGGTTTCCAAATAGAATTCTAAATATCGACAAACATTCTGTATTAGAAATTCTTGATTTAATTACAACTGAAAAATTCTCGTTGCTTAACTTAATTTGTCGAGAAAAGTTACATTTTATGGTATACCACTTAAAAAAAATAGCAACCTATCGGATAAGGACCCCTCAGGGTCGAAAGGGTAGGGACCCTATAAAGACTGCAATCATTGATTTCTAGCATTAACTAACTAGGACAAACGAACGTCTAGAGAGCCTTGACAGTTAATCTCAACCATGTGTCACTAAATTAATCATAGAGAAGTGTTAGAATATCACAGATCAATCTATACTTTTGAACATGTGAAGAATTAGTGTTAATTACTTGTTAGTTGAATTTTTCATGACATCATTCGTTTACGAAAGATAATTCACTTGATTTAAATGAATAAAGTCTTTTTCACACTTGAGTAGTCTAGAAATAATCTCATTTAGTTTAACGGTAATTTTCAATATCTCTCGAATGGTACATAGGTTTCAATCGTTTTCAACAATCTGCCTAATCATGTGATAATTTTCTATATGTATTTTATACAGCCTTTACTATCAGTTCATCACAAAATATATAATATACTTATAGGATCTTGTTATGTTAACTTGTTGAAATTTCCAATAGGTTAACTTAGTGAACCTTCCAGCCTTCATAAATAAAGACAGTATATTCCACGTTTTCTCTATGTAATACCTATTCGGACAGTATTATTTAGCTCCGCTGATTAGAACCGTCAAAATCGATAGTATTTTCTAAACTGAAATAACTGTATAAACATGAGAGTGGGTAATACGAACATCTCAGTACTACAGGATATAAATCGATGAGATGTTCTCAAATGGATTGAAGCACTGAGTGGTGAGGATTTTGGATCCTTCGGGGAATATTAGTTATTTTAGGTAAGAAGATACACCTAGCTAGAGTTCCATCTATCCCTGAACCTAATTTAAAGTTTTATTTTAACTAGTTTCATTCACTTTCTGTTAACCACTGATTTTCTGGGCAGTACTGTCGTAATTATAGTCCGATTTTTTGTTTTTTCCGGTTTTACCAGTCTTTGATGGTTAAATCTGGCGTTTTGTTTTACATACTGTTAAATAATCTATTTTTTATTACAATTTTTCATATGAAGTGTTCAGTAAGAATTTTAATTTTGTAAAACATTCTGATTTGTTCGATATGTTGTTTTCGGAACATAACCCTTTTCTTTGGGAATGATCGTACTGTTAGAAGTTTATGAATACAAAATCTCTATCCAGACATTTAGGGAGTTAGAATCTGTTGTCAGTCAAACCTCAAAAGACACATACCACCTACCATTTTTGAAAACCATTTCAGCTTACTAATAAGTAGTAAAAAAAAATGTCAAATGCTCAAAATATGGTACGTTTGAAATAAATGTATGCAAAAAGAATGAAAACAAAGACGTTATTTAATTTGTTATTACATAGACTAATTTTGGTAGAACCATAACAATCAATGATATCTACCGAAACGGGAATTGATGATTGATGATTCGGGAAAACATTGAAAACATACATTTTTAATTAGCCAACTTATCAACAATTGTCTGTAAATTACCATGTTCTTTTGTGACTAATTCAACTAATTCACTAGTTTTCTGTTTAAAACCCATTTCACGAAGTGCATCAATTGTTTTATGAATATCATCAGAATCATTTGTAGCAGTAGATGATGATGTTCTAGGATCAGATAAGTCTGATTGTTCATCGTCTTCACCAGTAGAATCTTCTGCAGTAACATCTGAAGCTACAATTTTAACTGCTTGTAATACTGGACATGGGAATTCTGCATTATCTCTAGTAATCAACATTGGATGTTCTGAGTGATTGTTATTTTTAAAACAATCAGGGCATAATACAACTCTAGGACATATAACGCATGTGAATCGATCACCACACCAATTATTTTTATTACATATGTTACATATTAATTCAATGATAACAGGCAATTCAGGTTCTGTGTAATCGATCTCTTTATTAAATACAGCTCTTGATGCACGTTCACGAAAATCACTTGGTAAATGCTCTGGTCTACATCCACCATAAAATGAAGGTAATTTTGTTTCATTTAAATGAAGTACTGGGGTAGCAAATAATAAAGGTGTATTATCTTCACGATCATATATCATTCGTACAATTGCTTCTCTCAGATTAGATGAATTCGACACTGTACAATATTCAGTTCCATCTGTGAAAGTAAATTTTTTTAAAGAAACAATCACAAAAGAATAATGAAAGGTGGAGTTTCCAACTAGTAATTGTTTCTAAAAATAAGTGCATTGATTTACACACCAAATGATTTTGTAATAGTTAATGATATCTAATTACTATAAATATAATTATTGATACAAAAATATTTATTGATCAAGGATTGTAGTTTAGTTAATATATTGGATGAAAATTGTGTTTTCTTATTAAAACACACTTATTAAAGCAAACTTTTTTATAATGAGCTTCAAAACTTTTTATTTTTAAGATATATCAATTGTTCTTTAAATGGTTAAATTCATGAGTCGATGTAAGCTAGACCATGATTGAAGACCTGGAAGCACTGGATAACCGTTTTGTCCTAGTATAGGACTCCCTAGCAGTGCGCATCCACGATCCAACACGCGGGACTTTAACCCAGGACCTTCGGATCTATTCGTTTCACATCTCGTTTTGGAAATTTCTTTCCACATAGTATTGATGTATTGCATTTCAACTTCAACCAGTGCGAATTCATACCACGTCCTATACAGTACACAATCAGTGCATTCTTACATTCACAATTAAGTAGACAACATTAAAAATCGATTTCATGTCACAGTATCAATAGATATATTTCATTCATTTCTATTTGTTTAATCTGGTTGACGTTTTTTAGCAAGATTTTTTCTACGGGATGGGGTTGCCGACCTCATGGCCAACCATCCTCCTTTACCCGGGCTTGGGACCGGCAGTAACTCTAGAAGGGCTGCAGGTGTCAAGACAGTCCTACTGTACGGAGCTGAAATGCGGAGAACTGCTACAACCATCATCAAGAAGGTACAAGTATTTATAAATAGTTGTCTACTCAAGATACTCAAAATCCATTGGCCGGATACCATCAGCAACACCATTCTGTGGGAGAGAACAAACCAGCTCCCAACTGAAGAGGAAATTAGGAAGACACTTTGGAAGTGGTTAGAACATATATTACGGAAATCACCAAACTACATCACAAGGCATGGTTTAACTTGGAATCCTGAAGGGAAGAGGAAAAGAGGAAGGCCAAAGAACACACTACGTCGGGAAATAGAAGAGGATATGAAAGGTATAAACAACAACTGGAGAGAACTGGAAAGGCTTGCCCGGGACAGGATTGTATGGCGACTACTGGTGGGCGGCCTATGCTCCTCCACGAGGAGTAACAGGCGTAAGTAAGTAATTCATTTCTATTAGTTATTTGAGCCTTCTTATTGATCCTTAGGACTGGTATTGGGTTGGGGTCTGACGGATGGAGTCGAGGATTCCCACTTCTGGGGAATCACATAGTAGAATGAAAAGACAGTTTAGTGCTTCCAGGTTTTGAGTGGTGGTCTAACACTGGTCAGCTCGTGACCAAAATGAAATTCAACAATCCGCACAACCAAATATTGGAAATTCATTAATTATTATTAAATGTAAAGGAATCATTTTAATGTGATTCGTTGTAACAACATATATTTAATACGCAGCACCTACCAGTCTCGCGCACAAGCGCTTAACCACTAGACCACTGAGCCGGCATCCAACTGTGTTGATGTATGACTTCAACCAATTCACGAAATTGAGCGGCACATCCACCATTGTCTTCAGTGAGTTACTACCTCACAACAGACCCGATCGAATGTCGTGAGGCGGGATCATGGATGAGAACTGCTGAAGAGTTCCACAATAGGACGAAACGTCAGTCCAGTTCTTCCAGGTTTTTGATGGTGGTCTAGTTTCAATTAACTCATGATACCAACCATTGAAATTTCTATAATATCCACAAAAAACCCCTTCTGACATTTTTAATAGTTAATTTTTATAACAAGTAGCATAATTCCCTCTCTCGCTTAAATTTTTAAAAATTATTCATGATGAATGGTCAGTATAGCTCATTTTAATTAGGTTATTGTTAGTAAAACTTGGAGAACACTAATAGAACATTCAGTGCTTTCAATTTCCTTTGTAAGCTCTCCAATACAAACTTTTAATTAACTCATAAATTGAAACTTATTGAACGACAATAGTTTTTTTCTAAAAAGATAATTATCGAAGAAATAAAGATTGATCCAAGCCAGCTTAACCTATTCATTTACCTAGAAATAGTTGGAAATGGAAAAACAATGTGCGGATTGTAACAATTCAAAAGATATACATGACAAACCTATGCTGTAAGACTCCGTCGACCTGGCTTAAGATATAGATTTCTAGGTCACTGGATACATTACTATTTACTTCCAAATTGCTATATCGTCTAGAAAAATAATATTGTGAACCTGGATACAAAATGACAGCTAAAGAGTGCTAATACAAATTATCAAAGTATGAAATGTAAAAGCAGACTGAGTAAGTAGTTTGTATCTAATGGAATATATCTATCCATAGACATAAATATAACAATATTGTATTCGTGTTTTATAATTCCAAACAAGCACAATTACCTTTTATTTTAACTCTTATTGCTACTACTGAACAAATAAGCGTATTGATGTAAAGTAAGATCTCATTGTCTATCGAATGTAAAGAATGTGAAGTAAGACAATAACAACTTCTCACTCATGTTTATCATTGAACCGATTACTAGATTAGCTAGTAATTTATTATTTAATAAATTAATTTTCATACTTAAAAATGAATGAATAATTGCTTGACAGTTGTTTTTACATTTCAGTGTTATGAGCGAATATATGCTCAGGTCCCAAGTATATTTTAGCTGAAATGATTGATGACAATAGAACCTTAAGCTTGTAAATGGATTTATATTTGAACCTAATAAAAATCTGCTTAATAATTTGACTGCTTGTTGCAAAAACTTTGTTAGAATTCAATGAAATGGAAGATTCCCCACTTATATTAAACCGAGTTTTTGAAAGTTCTATTTCCAATCAATGTATCAACATAACTAAAACTATAAATGTATTCTTTTGAAATAAACTTGAGTGTGATACCCATAAACACATTGAATAGGAAACAAATTTAGAATGATAAAGAAAAACATCAACTGATCAAGAAATTAACTAGAAGAAATATCCATTATAATCAAATCCCACATGATGATTAATTAGTTTATTAGAGTAAATAAGAGAGTAAACTGATCAATTTCAATTATTTACTTAGGGATGAAGGACTTCAAATATGAATAGTATTTTAGTGTGTTCACCTTACTTAGCCATTAAGTGACATGAAAAATAATACTTAGACACATATTGAAAGTTCTATCCAATTATACTCAAGTATACTTTAAACCAATAACATTACATTGTAGTCATTCATCAAATCACTTGACATATTTCCACAAATTTATCGATTAAAAACGTAGACTTAAATAATCTCACCTTTAGATATTCATTTACATTTCATTACTTCATTTATTTTATTCATGTTACTTATATGTTACGTATACTTAGACGAGTGATTTCCATTGATATCATTTGACAGTATCATTCACGCAAATTGAAGTCATACAACACTTAAACAAAGAGTGAATGCTAGTCATAATAGTCATGTGAATAGAAAACAACATACCATACTTCCGTTTGCTCAATACAAACAAACGAAATTAAACAAAACCCAAACACAATATGAAACATTGATGATAAAGAGATGAGAGAAAACCATGAAATATTCATTGAATATAGAATATTACACAATTTGCACTCATCATCATCATCATCGATCAGTGATCATATGGAGTGTTCTCATTTTATCGCCTATTGTTCTGTGATATCTACAATGAAAATATAATACTTGATTGGTGACAGTTTTCAATCCTATATACGACTGGTTAATTGAGAGAGGGTGTGTATGATGTTTGGTGTTTCATTCAATTGGTTTCTTTCATAATTTTAAGCAAATTATTATTATTTGCAGAATGAAACGAATTCATTGTATTTTGTTGCTTTCTCGTCAGTTATAACTAAGCTAACTGTTTCCATTTCAATGATATGTTGTTAAAATTGAAATATCAATCAATAATTAATAATTTGTGTATGATGTAAAAGAACTTAAGAATTAAAGTTTTAAAACGGGGTCTATTGATAATGGCTTAAGGTAATAAGTTCTAAAATGTCAAGATATTTTTCATTTGTTAATTAAACAAAATGTTTTTTTAAAGTTTAAGAAGGAAAAGTGGAGATGTGAGATAAACTTACTGAACTATGATAACATTTGATTGAAAAGAAAGGGGTTGAAATTTCACTAAGGTAGATAAAGGTTAACTATTGACTCTTTTTGAATCAGTCGGTCAGTCAGCTACAACGTAGGACCAGGCATGCATCGGTCCAAGTTGCCATACCGCATTAGCACAGCATGATGAGCACTGGATTCATAGAAGTGATTAATTCAGTGGTGGTAATATATAAAAGTAAGATTGCATATAAGGACATAGTACAGGAAGAAAAAAATAGTTGGTAGAAAGAAAGGTACAAAGCTATTTCAACTCATAGTTTAAGGGAAGACAGAGATGTATACACCTACACCATTGTGCTCAGTTGTGAGCCATGTCACCCAGTCTCCAACCATTGGTTACGATAATTACGCAGACCCTAACCAACTAGTCTGCATCTACTAATATGATTCAGACCAGAAGTTAGTGACTTTAAGTACTGATGCCATGTTTTGATTCCTGAATAAGTCTTTTAATTGCCATGGCTTTCGCTCATTTTAATAGCGTGGGATTGGGCTGTTTATTGATAGTTTAAAAGGGATTCATAAAATCCATACTATGATCCATGTCTAATTAGTGACGTGCTATTGAAACCAATGAAATACAATGAATTCATCATATTATACAAATGTTGATAATCTTGCTTTGTTTATATTAGGACTTTCTGAGTAATAGTGGTGTAGTGATTGGTTCTAGTGTTGGCCAGGTTAATTATGGAATAGAATGGCGGATATTATTGATTAGTATTTCATACCTAAGTGATGAATTGTTTTGTTTACCGCCCCTGTGTGAAAAGTTACTTTGGTGGAAAGATATATAGGGTAAACAAAACCATTTTATATACAATGTGTGTTCATGAGATATGCAAAACTTTATTTCAACGTCATGTTAATAATTGGTCAATATACTCAAGTCATGAGTTCTGATTTACTGGTTTTCAACTTCTGTTACACTGTAAATTTTGATTTGTACGTAAACATTACTAATAGACTAAACAATAAACTATGTAAATTAAGTTTCGTGCAGTACGTGCTCTAGAAGAGCAGTTTTTTATTTTTGTTTATTTGACTTGATTGATTAAAAATTTCTGATTACATCATTACATTATTTATGTTCTGTAGCTTAGCAATGAATAATTTTCGGATTTAAAGCTTACTGCACTCGATTAAAGTTTCTGTGAAAGTATTAACCCTAGTGTTAAGGTCCATTTTTTCGATAGATACGACCTAGTGAAATCAGTCATTGCTTCTCATTGTTTTAAAACGTCATGTCTACCAAATCTTATATGACGGAATTTATGAAGGCAGGTTTAATATTCATTTAATACCCGATAGTTATTCCTTTGAGAATTAAAAAAATATATTCTATACAATTTCGTTGAAGTTCAATGGTTTTTATGTTTAGACTTGTTTATAAATCAGACTGAGCAAAAGTTTAACTGGATATCAGCCAGTATAATAATATTTAATTGAAAACATCAGACAGTGGAGACCCACAAAAATACGATTTAATGGATGATCAGTGTTTAACATCTTTGTTGGAGTAACTCATTACATTATTTGTCGTCATCAATTAGGAACCCTATTAAATAGTGAGAGATCATAAAGGACAATCGAACTTTTATCAAGATATTCTTATACCTTCATGAATTAGTGCTTCTTGGACAAACATAGAATATTAATGTAGAGCTTGTTGAGTTTTAATTGAGATTATGAACCAACTAATGTTAGATCGCCATGGAATACCTGGGAACACTGGGTGGCCGTTTCGTCCGAGTGTAGGACTTCTTAGTAGCGCGCACCCATGACCCCACACGCTGGGCTCTAACCAAGGACCGTCGATTTCGCGCGAACGCCTTACCTCTATATCATTGAACCGGTATCTAAATTTATTAATGTATACCTTCAATCAATGATATTTCGCGACCATTTTTCATTATCTTCGGTGGGTAACGGCCATCCAGTGCTTCTAGATTTTCAATGCTGGTCTAACATTAACCGGTTCATGATCTCAATTAAAATACAAAATGTTTAAACTATTGTTGAAGTTATATTTCTTAATGTGTTACGAGGAGTACACATACTTTCAAATCACTATACTAGAATCTATTGAATAAACATTTTCAAATTATATTAATGACTCTTTCAGTAGGAATAAGTGTTTCCATTATTCCGGTATTATTCTAACAGGAGTATTATTATCTTAGGCTCTGTTTACATTATAGTCTTTTTTAACTTCTTTTTAAAGCCGCTAAAGATAGCGATGATAACCAGATAAAGCTTGATTTAATAGAATACTAAGAAATACGTCATAACGTTGTTATGAGAATGTAAATAAATAAATAAATCTTACGATCAGTCAATAAAAATCATGATAACATGCGTTAAAAAACAAGGTATGAATATGAGTAAATTAAAGATTGATTTTATTATTGACTAAAACAGGCATCTTACTATTTACAAGGAATGTAATAAATATTACAGAAGGATCAACATTAGCTCTTATTTTAAACTCTACTGATAATGCTTCAAGACACTCATTTGGATAGTCCTCAAGACTCCATCCAGGGAGTGGTTAATTAAGCTCTAGTGAACTAATACTATAAACAAATGTTGTATAACAATTCCCTAAATAGTTATTTAGTGTTTGATTAATTCTGATATGGCTAGTGAAATCTGCTACTCACAATAGAGGTGATCTCATAGAGCATGTTCGGTAGAATTCTAATTTATTATACCAACCACCACCACCACCTTGGTTTTCATTTATACTGAGTAAATAATTATATAAAATAATTTACCCATCATCTTCACCTGTATCAGACTGTCTACTCAATAAATTTATTTATATGTTGTTCTCAGAGGTCAACAATATGCAGGAAGGTTACTAGTTTCCTTTTTTTAAGAATGAGAAATAATATAAAGGTCGGGGGAATATGTAGAATGTATTCCTTTCCTATGTTGTACTCATAATGTCACATCATCACAACAACTTATAACTGCTGCTTTTATGTAAATTTGATTTAGTAAGTTAATTGGGATATTGTAATAAATAGAATTATTTTGGTAGTGAACATCGATGGACATTGGACTGATTGACACCTAGGGATCAATATAACATGAATTCAGGACAACATATTTAAATTAATTCAGTTTGAAAGAGAGTCCCTATCAGCTGGAAGCACATACCCAGGCAAGTGTAAATTTTGTTTGGAAATGTATTTGAAAGTTTCATACAACCGAATTCCCTGATAAGATTAAACCAAGCAAGGATAACGAAGTATACATAATAAAGTGGTTTCATTTTATTTCATAGCTTTTTACTAGCTGCAAACAGGCTAAAATCATGAGAAGTAATATAATTATAAACAAAGGTTTAACTTTCCAGAAATGTCGTATAGTAATTGGCTGTCAAAAACGGAGTAAAATTGATATTGGTTGTTTGCTACTTTTCTGAAGTTTCAATGCTTTTAATACAGACTATCGAAAATTTGTTAAATCATTCGAAGGTCGATCAATAGCCTTACGATGTCACCTGCAATTGCACTTATAAGTTTATATGTAGCAGATTTATAGAGAAAAGGAAGAGAGGAGTTACCATCAGGTTTCCTTAACACGTTTCTAAGAGCCTATGTCTGAAAGGCAGTAAAATCTTCACAAGTTCAATCGTTGAACACCTGATGGTTAGCGAACATAAATTGAATATCAATCATGGATTCAAATTAGTGAACAAACTACCAAAATATCTTTTACTTTGTTTTGTAGAGGTTATAACTAACAAGTGCTTCCAGCCTGACTTTTTTGGACAGAAGGAAAATGTGATAACCATTTCTCTATCATGCTGACCATGATTGTAATCAAATAACTTCTTTACAAACGTTTTTTACTTCTAATTCATTTTATGTTATTGATGCTCATATATTATTTCAATTTCTAGACAAGTTTATGTTACTTAATCACGCAATCATTTGTTACTTTTATTATCGTTACATAATTCCTTTTTCTTAGATTTCGTTATCAGCAACTATAACATTATTCCCTCTATTTTATATTTATATTTTTCCAATATATAAATACGTATCTATCTTAACTATGTTTATTTATGTATCTTGTGTCATATTCTTCGTATTGTGATTTTTTAGTTCCATTCTAAACATTCATCTAAAATTCATTAAATGAAGTATGTTAAACGTTTGCTGATAATTAAACTGTTCTTTGTAATTTTATATTGTTTACAGGTGGTGAAAAACCGCGACACATTGATGATAGTCGTCTGTATGAAGGAAAATAGAACATTTGGTTCTAGAGTGAACGTTTTTGTTGATACGGCAAAACTAAAATCAGTTCATTTATCATTTAATGCTTGTACGAATACTTTATCCAGTATTTAATCGTTTGTATCTTTTTCAATCTTTTCAAGTTACTTTATGAAGTCAGTCTAGATTCAATGAAATCGATGGAAGGTGATTTGAAATGATTGGCAAGAAATGTTTTGTTTTTGATCTAGGCTTTGTGATACTTGGCATTCAGCAGAAATGCATAACTGAAATCTTGAAGGAAACAGTGCTTCCTGTAGAAAGTCACCCTGCTTTATCATCTGAAACGTTACAATTGAGCTCTTTGTGTTGAAATTGATCTGTTAAAGAACTGAGGTAATCATAATTGATAGATCATTGGGTAATGACCAAACTCATATTTATCTAGTCCTTAATAGTGCCTACTTACAATCCATATAAGTTTAAACACATTTTTACAAATCAATTTGAACTAATTCAAATGATATAATATATACTATTATATAAACATGATTTAAATGATCAATAATGCTAATAATAATTTATTTAAAATACACGGCTCAGTGGTCCAGTAGGTTAAGCATTCGAGTCCCATATTAGGACAAAATGGCCGTCCAGTTCTTCCAGATTTTCAACGGTAGTTTAACATCATTCAGTTCATGATCTCAATTGAAAACTTAACAATAATTACCATGTGCTCACTAGTGACTAACTTCGTGAGGAAATTCTCGGAGTTCTAATGATAAGCCATGACCAGTGGAGTTAATCCGTATTATATAGAGACAGGTATCTACCCCAGTACACTGGAAGATGGTCACGAAATTTTATGGATTGGTTGAGGTTAGACATGAACACTATTGGATGCCAGCTCATTGGTTCGGTAGGTTAAGCATTCGCGCGCAAGACTGAAGGCCCTGGATTCGAATCCCACAGGGCAGGATCATGGATGCACACAACTGAGAAGTCCCACAATAGGACGAAACGGTCATCCAATGCTTCCAGGTTTTCAATGATAGTGTAACATCAATCAATTCATGAACTCAAATAAAAACATATATATATATATAATATACTTACCATGCCATGAAACATAGAATTTCCCCTTTTTTGTCTTAGTATATTCACATAGTTTTGAAATAAGATTATCATAAGTAACACTTCTAACAGATCTTTTAAAATATAATTTAGTTATAATAAATTGTTCTACACAAATAAATGTAGGCAATGCAACATGTACTATAAGCATCATTAAATTAAATTATTGATAATAAAAGTAATTTTAATTTGATACACAATAGTTTTATTGTTTAATCATTTGTAATATTGTAAAAAAAAGATTTAATTTATTGTTAGTACGTTATTAAATAATGTATGTATTTGTTGAGTTGCACTAGATTGGTACATAGTCATTATGTGTTCTCATTTTTTTTTTTGTTTTTTTGTTTGGTATAGAAATATATGTAAACAATCCAATCACTAACTAAATAGTATAAAGTATCCATTCATTCATAATTACTTACTTTTATGAATATAAATTCATTGGTTCATTTATTTATTCATTTATAGGTTAACTTGAACATTAGTAATATAATCTAATGATCGAGTATTCATGAAAATTGATAATCATTTTGACAAGTTTGTTAAGCAATTAGATTTTCTTAATTAAATTTTAATGATATAGATTTTTTTCTTTGTACTATTTCATACTACTGTATTGATTATAAATTGGGAGTCAACAGTAATGTATATATATATATATATATATATATATATATATATATATATATATATATATATAATTGAGTAATTTTTATTATGTAAAAGCTTACAATATGGTATTATTATTACTTTTATCATGTTTGTGTAATTTTACCAAGAAAAAAGAATACATGTAGTTCGTATTAGTTACTTACAATATGTGTAATAGTTTGTATAACTATTACTAGTAAATTTGATCGAACTATTGATTATTGTTTGAATTTAATTGATTATTTTTTGTTATTGATATATTGAATTTTAATAATTTGAATAGTTTAGATCAATTATTCTTTATATATATAGTTATTGTGAATGATTTTAAATGAATATAGTGTTTATCCTCCGTTGGGAAATTTATTTTTTATTTAGTAATATATTTAGTTTTTGATTGATATCAGGAATGTATAGTAACGCACGTGAAATTGAGTTTGTTCATGTTTAATTTGGTTAAGCCATTATGTTAAATTATTTAATGGATGGAGTCATTTATTCAATGACTCTTACTCGTATTTGCTGACTCACTCGCTTGCCTGTTAGCTTTTCGGTACTAATCTTTTATTCTTACTTAACGTACTTGTAAATTGGATATCTGTGTGTAGTCCCATAATATACGTAATCAACACTTCGTATTCGCCTTCTGATTAATACACCTTTGGGGCGTTATCTAGTGACGGTTATCAAAACGAACTGTATATGAAGTTTAAGGATTCTATAGAATGCCAAGGTGATTTTCTAATGACTTATAGAACCCTAAACACTGCTGAGCATCCACTCAAATACTTAAGGTCAGCCCCAATCGAAACCTCAGGTGTGACGCCCAGAAATTAGCGACACAACATAGCATAATGTACTATGGAAGCACCTTCTACTCTTTACGAGTAGCTCGATTCCTGAACTCTCTGCTGGGTGAACTGGTTCAAACGACTTTTCAGGGGTCCTTTAAGAGAGAACTCGACATATTCTTATGGGCTCAAGACAGCATTTCGCTATGATTCACTAATATTTCCTTTTTTGTCGTTAAATAAAACTAGGTTCCTACATGAAAGCATCAGTAATCCACTACTACTAGAACCATTTGAACCATTTACGCCGAAGCTTCAGAGTATGTACTTTAGAATGACTGCTTCCCAGGCAGTTTTTGTAGTTCTTTCACTGCCAAATATATCGTGGTTAGTTTTAGTAGTTTGTTTAACTCTACATTTTCGTTTTTTCATGTTTACTAAAGGATTTTCGGTCACAAATTTTGAGTTAGGCTGGCTCTTCTTGCTAAGAGATATATTGGAATTCCATGACAAATATTTATGTTATAAAATAAAATTTTTTATCTCCTGCTAAACATCATTTTAGGGTCCGGTTCGTAGAATATTCAATAAGACTACAATTTATTGACGACCTTTGAACAACGAAAAAGTGGCCTTGAGAAAATGCATCTTCTTACTAGGGTTAAAAGAGTGTTTTAGATTAGTGCGAAGAATTAGGATTAAAAGGTAGAAGTTAGGGTTTTCATCACCTATTGACATCAGCTATCATATCAAAATGCCAAAAGATGAATATTAACTTGTATAATCGTCATTACAAAACGATAATATTAACAAAATTATCTAGCTTATGATTGCTGAGTTTAAAAATATTCCATTTCTCAAAGTATGGTATATGCATAAAAATATTTTAACTATGGATTATTGTACTCAGTCGGACTTTATTTTGTATGTGCTGGTGTTGAACAAGAATAGACAAAATGGGATACTAACTTGAACTTTAAGCATGTTTAGAAACTGGTTTGGTTTGTACGTTTTGCTGAAAGTACAAGTAATTATAAACAATTGTCTATAGTAAATACTCAATGTCCGTTGAATGGATACCATTAGAAACAGCCTACTGTGGGAGAGAGCAAACCAGCTTCCATCTGAACAGGAAATTGGGAAAAGATTACTGAAGTGGATAGAAAATACATCAAGGAAATCATCAGACTGAATTATGGGGCAATCTCTAACTTGAAATCCTGAAAGGAAAAGGAAAAGAGGAAAACCGAAGAACACAATGCGTCAAGAATTGGGGACAAATATTAATATGGTGAATAGCAATTAGAAAGAACTGGAAAGGAGAGTCCAGGATGGAGTCCTACAGAGAGTGCTGGTGGGCGGCCTATACTAGATTGTACCGTTCCTTCCGATAGACAGAGCTATGCTGAGAAAGTGATAAACAAGAAGTCTGTGGTGATATATGTGTGTTAACTAATGAAAACTGGTTCCATCAGTTTTAACGACTGCGAATCCCTACTGAAAAAGTTTGTTTGGGTGGCACATTTCTGCTTTGACTCAAATGATAAAATGACTTTTGTTTACACTAGTTATCTCACTAAGCAGTATATACCTAAAGCTGTCCGAAATTGAGTGAAAGAAAATGTGGTCAAAGTTTTGATACTTTTTAACCGATATAACCCATAATATTGGTTGCAATATGACTAACAGAACATGGTTTGTACAATTGCCTTTAACTCGAAGGTAATTACGGTAGAGAAATAAATTTGAATAATTTTCTGGATACTAGGAGCTCTTCTGATTTTTGAGGCAGTGAGTAAATATCTTAGTTATAGTTCTGATGTACGATGTATTTTGTTTTGAGTATAATTCAGGTCTCAATTTTTTGGGAAATTCCATGAAGGATTCATAACGAATTATAAAAAGTTGTTTGACACAAATCCATACAAATTTTGGCTAAAAATGTTAATTAGAAGAGTTCAACATCAACTAGGTCTATGATGTGTGAGCGAGAACGATCATGATTGGTTGTCTGCTTAGTCAGACATGTAGACAGTCTGACAGGTGTCAGATAAGTTATATATTCCCTTACCCTTATTATTGTGACACACTCACTCTTATATACATCTTATTATTGATTGTTCAATGTTGTGGATTGTGTCGGTTTTGGGTGTAAAATATATTACGTTCTGGTCAGGCTGATTACGTGTTCTTGATCTGAGTTGTGTTGAAGTCCCGTAGAATAGACACTGGGAGGGATCTAGTGTAGATAATCGTTTAAGCGTCACAACATCAGACAAAGTAATACCGAGCCTTATGGCAGTCTACCATCAACCTTGATATAATTGATTGAAACAATCGTATTTTAATTACATTATCACAGCGATATGGTCTGAAATTGTTCGCAATTATCTTACACTACTCATTAGTAACTTCCGAAGTGGGATGGAAACTTTTCATGTTTTTCTGTATTTATTTAACCTTTTAAGGCTAAACCGCTTAATTAAAATGACTACCTTTACGATTACTAATGAAACATATTCAAATAAGTTGTATTAAGTAGCATATATGAGTTACTTTCATTATCCATATTCCTCAAAAAACCCCATGAGAGTTTTTTATACATATGGGTAAGAAGTTAAGATATTTAAAAATCCATTTTCTTTTATGTATTATTAACTCCATATTCATATATAATTTGGACATTTCTAATAATCAGTCTAGGGTTGTGGAGGTTATTGAGTTTAGATTGATATCATTAATGAAACAGTGTTAGACCACCATTGAAAACGTGGAAGCACTGGACGGCCGTTTCGTCCTAGTATTGGACTCCTCGGTAGTGCGCATGCAAGATCCCGCACGCGGGACTCGAACCCATATCAGGACGAAACGACCGTCTAGTGCTTCCACGTTCTGAATGGTGGTCAAAAATTTCTAATAATTAAGCATTATATTAACTGAAGTCGTATTTTTGTGTTTAATTTTCTTACTGATTCTAAATAACCATTCATTTTAAGACTACAGTAAGGGGATCTACTCCATTGTATTATTCATCATTATCTTGCAATGAATAATGTTATTTAAGTATATAAATTGACATATTTTAATTATAATTTTAAACCGTACATTTTGCTCTAAACGTGACCACTTTCTGGAGTAACAATTTCGATATACAATTGTAGAATCTGAAGAGAATCTATTGGAAAGGCTATCATTCGTCCATAAAATAGTGTTTTAATATGATGGAGATTTTTAAACGATAAATCGCTTAACAGTATTCTTTAACTTACAAGTTTCTATTACCATTTCTAAAAAAAACACCATAGTTAATATAACTTACACTGATTGAACAGTCAGTAGTAACTGTTATTTGTCTAGCTTAAATGCTGATCAAGTTATATGAATAAAGTATCCATCATTCTAAGTAATCTCATATGACATGCATATACATACTTCTTTTGTAAATATGAAGTAATGTACTGGGAATGAACAGCTGTTCACTGCCTATTCATATTCAATGGTTGTCTAACTGCGACATAAAAGTACATAAGATTTTATTATTCTAAAAGCTTAAACATAAACTATTATTGATTTTCATGCGTTCTGACCTCTTGATAAGTTTAGGTAAAACAAAATTTATGGAATAACATGAATTTACTATATTTGTAGGCATCTTACCAGCTATAAACGGATGTAATCAATGATTTATCTTCACATTTACAAGTTTTGTAAATTCTTAAATAGTAGCATTATCAACACATATTCGTTAACTTTCTACTCTAATCACCTGGTAATTCTTCACTTTGCTTTTAAATGATTCAGTAGTAAAAATCAAATCTACAGTTTTATTTTTGTACATTTTATTTCTTTTCTAAATCTTTTATAGTTTGTTTACTATTAAATGCTTTTGCATAGAATTTAAATTCACCCCTTTGAGATGAATATCAAATCGACATAAAACATTGATCTACTGTTAAATCTATCGAAGTGTCTAATTCACACAATTGAGATAAGCGGGAAATCGAAGTTCACAAAACAAAGATTTGTTTAAAAAAGCTATTCTTTATTGAGTAAGATACAAACTTCAACTTGTGAGGTATGTGTGGCTCCTTGTAAGTATAAAATTAAAGTCTTCCTGTAATAATAACATAAGAAATAATTATGACGTATGATAATGCAAATGATAACAGTTTATCAACAAGCAAAAACGGAATCAAGAGCAAACAATATGGAAACCGTTGCGTTTAAACAAGGAATAAACGACTATACAAAATTGCGAATAACTGCTAAAGGGATTGAGAGAAAGTGACTATCACGATAAATGCAATAAATGTTATAAGAGTATGTAAATATTTTGGAATAAACTCGCGTTACAATAGACGCGTAGAAATTGCTAGGAAAACAGCTGTTTACTGAATAAAGTATAAAACAATACACAAAAAAGTCGAAGGGAAGTGAATATGAATAGAGAAAGTAAAACAGACTTAACATCTACTTTCCTGTATAATGGGTTTATGTAATCAAAGATTAATTAATATTTTAAAATACCATTCTACATTACCATCAAATAGGTAATTTCGTTAATGCAAATAAGCATTTTTACCTAGAAAAGTTGTTCGCAATTCAAAGTTAAATTTTACATGTTCTTGTGAGCTACATTAAAGTGTTTGTTGGGGAAATTTTCAAAAAGGAAGGCCGTGAACGTTATGATATAAAATTCCGTGTTTTTTCTTCCTTAAATCTGTGGTAGAAATGAGCAAGCGATCAGTAGTCTTAGAATTTATTTTTAGTCGGTAGATAGTTTGGATCATGGACTGACGTTCTCCAGATTGCTAGTGAAAACTAGAGGACACAGGTCAGCTGTTTTACCCTAGCAACATACACCCATGACTCATATCTATCTTGTGGTCATTGATTTTGAGTGGATATCTAGCTAAAATCAATCACTTTGTGATGTAAACGATCTTCAGTCCTCTTATCTCAAATATTCAGAAAATTTGTGAATATGATACTGTAGCCGATATATTGTGCGAACAATTTTGGTAGGCGGAGCGTTGAAATTATTCAAACTGCTGTGATTGTTTGGAACATTATGTTTACATATTGTATCTTTTGCATACTTGGTTCCCGATTCCTATCAAATTGAGAGTTCCAATTTTGATGAATGTTCATATTTAAACATAAGTTATTGTTATAAGGAAAGAATTATTGTATGATCTATGTAAGAATATGAATGTCCAAAGAACTATCTGAAGTGATTTGAAGTTTCTTTATATGACAATTAATCCCAAGATTCCAACTGTTAACCTAAGGACCTTAGTTGACCAAACCTTTGACTGTTGAATTGAACCATGTTAACAAGTGTAAAACACTTGGTTGAGGTCATTGTGACAACCTAACTGGTTATTGGAGACATTGAGTGATATGTCTCAGAATCAATTGCAATGGCAAAGATGTATTCACTTTTTATACTCTAGACCATGGGTTTCAAACCTAAAATATACTTTTTATTCCAAGAGTGCATTTTTCTCTCGAATTATATTGTTTATGCCTCATTTTGTTCTACTACCACTGGGACTGTTACTATTTGTATTTGTATCATTTGTCGTTGTCCTAACATTGCATTTCAACGTGTATTGTTTAGTAAATTTGCTACGTTTAATATTACTTATCAGTAACTTGCATAAATGGGTTATTTCTGAATTCATGCTTCTGTTAGTGACAATGAAAATTATAATTTATAACAATTTTTTGAGAAATTTGAACTAAATTTTCGTTGCGACCAGTTCGATAATTAAAAAAAACAAACTCAACTTTTATTGGAAAATCATGACAAACTAAATTCATGACTCCTTCAAATTGAGGTCAAAAATCGGTTTGTTTTAACAATATGCATATATTTCTGGCGGCCTGCTTAAATATCTGGGCTATCTGTTCCTGCCATCCAAATATTTCAACAACCTATTTAGGCGCATTTATGAAAAGTTCATGACCTTACACCGTACAACTTACAAAAAGTACAATCAAAGACATCGTGGTGGCTGGCAAAATGCATTGAAAAGAATGAAGATTATTCAGATGTCGATTCCTGAACTACTAACATTTAACTGGAAATCACTCAATGTGTTATCGTTAGGATCAATTAAGAAATAAGAAACAGAAACTTTTTGAAATACTTTGTGTTGAGAATTCTATATTGTACCAAAAATATAATATTGAATAAAGCAATTATTATTATTATTAATATATATCATCACAGTAGTACTGAATAGTTAAATATCTTTCAATGAATAAATCAACATGACAAACAAAATATGTATACAAGATGACTAGAAGTTAACCAGATACAATTAAAGAGATACAGAGATAGGTGTTCCAATCACAGAAGATAGTCTGAAATCTGAATAATTATATTTTTATAAATTAATCCTTACAACTAAAATGATACCTAATATAGTAAAAGAGCATTTGAAAAAAAAGAAATATTAACAGAATCTAAGTCTAGATGAAAAAATGATAGTTTGAAAAATGGATCTCTAGTTGATGATCTAACCGTTATCATCTTTATTATCAGAATATTGATAAATCATAACAAACGCATAATAATGTTTATTTTTGATAGATCAATGGGGAAGTATCATTTTATCATAAATATTGAAGTAGTGATATTCAATGGAAGTTATTGAACAGTACACTTTATATATATTCTAACTAAAATAATCTAGAACTATTTTTTTCTTTTCAACAATGATAAAAACAGAAAAAAAGAAAAATCAGAGATAAATAAAATCGGCAGGGTGATTGTGGCATTTGAACAATAATGACAGGTAATGAAAAAAACCCAAAATAAATGGAGAATCAATTCTACAATACATAAATAAATCAAAGAATATAGTCAATTATTAAAAACATAGCTGCGATGACATTTTTATCTTGAATAAAAAGAAAGTTTACTGGTTGTTTTTCTTAGAAAAAATAAACAGTAAAACTAACGAATGACAACACTAGTTAAAAAAACAGATAATGTAAGTGTATGTATACGTGAGAGGATGGAGTGGGAGAATAGAACAGTAAAACCAAGTAGAACAAACTAAAAAAAAACAATCAATAGTTCTTATACGGGAAAACAGATCAAATATTTATATAAACATATATCTGAATATATTTAGTTTGCTAGAAGGAAAGTAAACAGTAATTACTTGTTGAAACAGTAAAAATTATGATGGATCAAATGAATATGTTTCTATTTTTATTTGATTCGTGTGAGAGAAAAAATAGCGTTTCAAAATCCTAAGATAGCATTTAATGAACTAACATTGTATATATATATATATATATATATATATATATATATATATATATATATATATATAGAGAGAGAGAGAGAGAGAGAGAGAGAGAGAGATAGGAGAGAGAGACATCAGGAAGATCTACCGTTTAGGAATGTAAACATACATGATATATATATATATATATATATATATATATATATATAATTCGATGTAAATGTAATTAAGTAGTTTATCTGTTTTATTTTCATAAGAAATGAGAAATGACAAATAAAAATACAAATATAATCACATAAAGATGTAAGAGAAATGAATTCATTAAAAGCATATTATTTTAATTCGAATGCGACAAGATTTGTTTCACATAATGCTTGATATAAATCATTCAATAAATTTTCATAGTCACTTTTATCGAGTGCAGCAATAATAATCATTTGTTCCGGTTGTAAATTGCCATTGTTAAAACTACTAGGAATAGATTGATGTTGTGATGTTCTTGTCTCGGGAAATTTCCAAAATTCTATTCCATAACGATACACTATGATATCATCAAAAAATGTAAATTTTATAGTCTTTAGGAGTAAATATATATACATATATATATTGGACAAAATGTTGATATGTAAGAAATAAATGCAAATAGTACACATGAATTTATGCAATACAATAATGATCTTAAATTGTTAAATATGTAGACTTAGACAGAGAACTTATCTTTATAAGCAGAGATGTATTGTGGATAGCAGTGGGATCCAGGACGCGCGTTTCGTCCCATTTGGAACTCGTCGGTTGGATGTACCTGCATCCCGGAATCGATGTTCACCCCGAGACTCAGACCCAGTACCGTTTGCAATAAACATCATCGCGTTATGTACTTAGATACTGGGTTTTGATAAGCACTAGCTTGTGCAATGTGGTGGAGTTTAATTCATTTTTGCATTGGTTAATTGAATCTTCCCATTGATGTTTAGGACTGCAATTGGCCACGAACGGTACTTGGCTCGAGTCCTGGAGTGAACATGAACTCTGAGATGTAGGTACATCCAGCTGGTCAGTCCAAAACAGGACAAAACGCGCGTCTTGAATTCTACTACTACCCACCATCCATCTCTGCTTGTAATGATTGTGACCGAAGGCAATATCAAGGCAATTCACACAGGATGCACATATGCCAATAAGAGACTGATTAATTGCAATCCTGAACATCAGTGGGAAGATTCAAACAACCAATACAAATATGAAACAAAATTATTTTTAGCTTAGTTTAGTGGATATAGAGATAAAAATCTCAAGGTTAGACTATAAATCATTTGTAACATTTTAAAGATTATAAGATATATATATATATATATATATATATATATATATATATATATATATGTATATATATATACTAATGTGTCTGTGTCTTGTAAATTGGTGGAGGAAACTACTTGTTTGGCTGGGCTATATAATTGGTAGAGATGAAGCTTTCAGAATAATTTTACAGAGAATTATAGTTCATAGTTTCTGGTGTTATTATTAAGTACCTAGTTTATGGTAATTTTATAATAGTTTTATTGTCAGATCTCATTTCATTTATTAATTGTTGTCGTACGCTTTACTTTATCTAAATTACTGTTAATTAAATATGGACTTAGTGTACAGATTTTATATCAAATATAACTAGTAATACATATATTTTTGCTATATCCCAATATGGAGGAAGATTACATTTCTGACGTTTCGTGGTACTATTTAAATTTGTGTCAATTTAATGTCAGTTATTTCTTTACTCTGAAGAAGTGACTTACATTAAGTCACGAAGAATCAGAAATACAACTTTTCTACTCATTGGGATATAAAAATATATATTTATTATTAACTATTTACCCGATGCTTAGTTCTGTACACGTTGTGATTGCTTATTTGTGATTATATAATGGATATATATAAAACTGGATTTTTGAATAAGGAGGACAAATACAGTATAATAATATAAGGTTAAATCCACTTGCTATCTTTGTCTCCAGATTTGACACTGAAGGGATGAAAAAAGCTCGTGGACTAACGGGGATTGAAATTCATAATAATTGTATATTGATCGAAATGAGGATTGTTATTCCGACAGGTATGAAGCTCATTACTAATTAATGGACAATAATAAGGAAACTAAAATTTTTAACACCAATTTTAGTATTTTACTTTGATCACGTCAATAAACTTCATTGAAATAATCAAATTTCTTGAAAAGTCTACAAACACCATTAAACATGTTGCATAAAATGAGAAATTCCACTCATTCGATCAGTGGTTTTTTCAAGTGGATTCTTTCAGTTTGAAAAAAAGGAAATTGAGACAAAATATGACTGTTAATTAGCAAATGAATATCTTGAGATGTCTTAAATTTTCATATTGCAGATTATATACTTTCTGCTGACCAGTAATTTCTTTAAATCAACTCACACATATTACTGGTTAACTCAATAATTCCACAATTTTATTAATGCACTGTGTTCTAAAGGGACGATTTTAATGAAGTTATAACACTTGGAACTATTATTCAGATTGATATTTATATTTTTATTACATATTAGATAACTGTTTTATTGTATTTCTATATTCTGCTTGATGTAAGCTTCCTTCGGACCTACTATTCCTTAATTATTGCTAAGTAATTATGCACTGTTTACTTCGTTTTCTGCCACTTATAGCATGATTATGTTTAAAATATGATTTTCTATTTGTTGTGCTGTGCGGTCTACTAATTGATGTATATGAGCTAATGGATGTTGGAGATAGTGGCTGGCTGGTTGATTGAGATGTCATAATGGAAACTCTGCTGCTAACGTTTCTTTGAACTTGAGGCTGGGATAGAGAAAGGCTTGTGTATAGACGGACTAATAGGGATGTAGCGTATATTGGCTCAAGGTTGGCTGTGGAGGCCAGAATATATAACTGGGCAAGTCTAGTACGCTAATTTATAGATGAAATAGTAGATGTGAGATGGAGAAAGCATAAGTATAGGGTTGTGAACTTTTATTGAGATCACGAATCGATCAGTGTAGGACCACCATTAAAAACCTGAGAGACTAAGGGTTGGCGCGCGAGAATGAAGGTTCCTAGTTAGAATCCCGCATATAGGACCGTGGATGCGTACTGCTGAGGAGTCCCATACCATGACAAAACAGCCTTCCAGTGCTTCCAGGTCTTTAATGGCGACCCAACACTGATCGATCCATGATCTCAAAGAAACATTATAATCGGAGTTTTGATTGAAGATATTGGCACGTGATATCGATTTGCATGTGAAGATGTAACAATCTCTTTCATCAAAACACTATTAAATTATAAGATAAAACTCAAGTAATACTATAAATCTCAAATGATAGAGTTGAACTATTAACGCTTATGTATAAATTTTTCACTTACCATCAGTTTTAAAAGGACGAATTTTACATCTATATAATGAAAAAACATATAAAGCAGTAAGACGTGTATAGGAATGTGAAGTAGAATTAGCTGCCTTTCGACTATAAAGTTCATTTTTTGATCTGCTTCTTCTTCCTCTTCCGCCTCCTACTCTATGAGGTACACAACCAACGGTTGGTTGCATACAGTTAAGTGTATTCGATTCAGCATTCATTATTTTAAACTTTTTATCACAATCAGTATATAATAAATCTAATGGTGGACGAAGAAAATTATCATATTGATCTGGTGATAATATCTTATCATTTATTTTTGATTGAATTTTTCTTGACTTGTCGAAAACTAATCTTCTACCAGAAGTACGTTTTGAAGAGGAATCTTTTGCAATAATAATTAAATCATTAAAAACAAACAAATGTCGTAGGATACTGGTTTCTTTATGAGGAGGTTGATTTTGATTAATCTTTAAATGAGAAAAAAAACAACAGAAACAATAAGAAAAACAAATGGTGGATGTTAGTGATTGTCGATTATTGTGTTACTTTAGTTATTGGTTCATAGTGAAATATTTATTATATAATAAATTATATTTTTTCCGTAATACAGGGTTTTTGGAGAATGTTGAATTTTGTGGATTACAATACGGATTAATTTTGTCTGGACGACCATCGAAAACTAGGTTGGAGTGAAGCGCCTACCACGAGGCATGAAAATTGTAGTTTAATTCCTGGAGGGGTTGTGTATGCATCCTGTTGATGAGACATACTAGGACAAAATGACTATCCAATGCTTCTTAGACTTCAACGGTTGTCTTGCTTCAGTAAGTCTGTGGTTTTATCTTTTAATGATTGTTTGGTTGAGATTTAAGAATTATTTTCATTATTAATTAATGTAATTTTCCATTTCGATTATTCAAATCAAACAGATTTACACAAAAGAAAAAATTACATATCATTTAGAAAATTACACAAAATTTAATTCGATCAAGTGTAAATGCTATTTCACACTTGAAAAACGATAGCGGTTTAGTGGAAATCAGGTATGTAATCTGTTTAAGTAAAACATCCCAAGCAGTGACATTACCACTGAAAAAGTAATGTAATTTAATGTTATATTTCTTGTATCAATCGTTTTTGTTAATTTACACGATATTCTATGTGATTGTAGCTGTTATCTTGAAAAGATAGACAAAATTCCGTATCGTGGCAACTCAAGTGAGATATATTGTTTAATAATCATGTCTCTTGAAAGGAAGCCAGAATGGACATAAATCTAGGTGTATTCATTTCACGTTTCTTTTTAAAAATAGGCGACAACAACGAAAATATCAAGCTTTATTGTTATTTTCACTTGCATTTTATCGTTTGGGACATTACAATTGATTGTGAACATTTCACAAAACCACGCAAGCATATTTTTCAGTCCTTATACATAATTAATTCAGTAAAACAAATCTAAGATATGAAAAATCATTTCAATAATTGCATACTTCTAAAATAGATTAGGTTAAAAGGTTGAACGAATCGCATAAATAGTATATTCTAATTAATTGTAGTTCATTTGATAGTTTAATACAATGTTGGTCATTCCATTTAATCATAATTTGTAGTTGGTGAAATCTGTACAACTGTACACCATTACAATGTAAACATTTTTTGTAGTCTACCAGAAAGAGTGACATCATATGATTTGGGTATTCGAAGCAAATAATATGTCAATTCTATTGACACTATTATATTTCATCTTATGATGACAAATGAACGATTATTTACCTATAATATGAACTAAAAATTTATGTTAAGCTTAACTAACCAAAAATAGTAACACAAGGTAAAAACGAAACTATTACATATCTTAAAACGATAGAAGGAAAGATGAATTGAATCATACAATCAACATATTACCAATTGATTCGGAAGCAGCACAATACTCTGAGAATTAATAACGTTGATAAGTATTCATGGTTGAAGTGAATTATAGTGACAAATACGAATAACTAACTAGCCAGTCAGAAGATAGTGTTTGGTTAAAAAGCAATTTATCATTCAATAAATAAATATTTGAAATGATTAGTGAATTTTTACATGTTGAATTATTCATTATAGAAAAGAAAAAGATTGAGGTAGGTAGTTAGAATTAGAATGTAAGAATGTTTTCTATTCATAATGAGGAATAACTATAGCTCTTGAAATTTGAATTCCAAGAACTAAGTTGTATACAAAAGGCCATAGATAATGTTAAAGTGTTATGGATATTTCAATTTTTCCTGCTTTCTATTATTTGACACCGAAGATACTGACAAACTTCTCATTATCATGTGAGAAATGATTTTGATTTAGTTTTTTTCAGAGTAATATTCATAACTCTATTAACAGGAATGGATATCCAACTAAGTTTATCGATAAGCTTATGAATGGAGTAAAAATAAGATCGAAGGTAACAACTGTTTCGCAGTTACTGTCCTTAGAGTTACAGTTTCTAAATGACTCTACCGAGAAAATAATAACACAAAGGTTAAAAAAAGCAATTCAGAAAACATTTAATGGAACCAAACTGAATGCAGTTTCCTACAGTCTTCCGATTATGAAAACCCCTAATAAAAATAAAATGCCTGAATTCGCCACATTTATGTATGTCTATCAATTCAACTGCTCTTGTGGAGCCAGTTACTTGAGGTGTATCGTTCGATAAGTCTGTCATCATGTAGCAGAACACCATTCGTCTCAGTCATGTGAAGAACAGGTAAGAGGGATTAAGAGTTTTAATGTCTTTCAATCGGCTGATGCCGCACATCACGTTAACTTGAATAAAGCTTCCGAAGTTATTCACTATATTTCATCAGATTCAAAATGTTTTAAGTCATTATCTCTTGCATACTGCTGAAGCTAACAGGATAGATATTCCCAAGCATAATATTTACAATCAAAAGAATTTTAACTAACAACCCTATCTGTCTTGGCGACTGATATGCCAGTGTGTTCAAGCTGAACACACATTGACTAACCGTATTCTTTAAAAAAAACATATTCAAACAATTTTTTAATTTTCATAGTTGAAATTTTTACAAATCCCCCCATACTAATCATTTCCTAATCTCTCTCACTGTTTAATTTATATTTTTTTCAATTTTTACAAATAATTACTTTGATAATGATAGTTTTTTTCTTGCAGTTATCCAATTAATCATTTGATAGTATTTTTATAAACACTGTGAAATTATTTAGCTCATTATGTTACTCCACTATTCGATTAGTGTTATTTTATTTTTCAATACAGAGGTTGTGAATATTGTTGAGTTTCAGTTAAGATCTTAAGCCATTCAATGTTAGATCACCATTGTTAATTACGTATATATTAGTGTAGAACCTTAATGGATAACCTAACTGAAGGGGACATCAGATGGTGGTTGGAGTTAGTCGACAGGAAACCCTGGACCCGGGTTTCGTGCTACTTGGCACTCGTCAGCTAGGTGTACCTGTAATCTTGAGGGAACTGGTGCTCCCTGACGGAGTCGATCCCGTGTCACCCAGCTTCACATTCAGAGACGTTACCACTGAGCTATCCAGGCCGCGACCGACCACTACACACTCATGATATTGATCACCACCCAGTGATCAATCAATTGTAAAGGGGACATTTCTTCACACTATTTAGCTTTTCATTAACGTATCAATGATTTTCACTATAATAGTTTTGTAAATGATTAAAAGTATGTAAATATGTATATACCTGCAATTATTCGTAGTAGATTAATTGAAATTATGAGAATAATGATAAAATCAAGACAAATGAATGGAAAAAATTAATGTGAGAAAATAGTTGATAACGTAATTGATGTTAATGAAAGTTCATGTAATATATTTACTGAATTATATGAGAGATGACTAAATACTAAGTAAACATTTCATTATGTTTATGAAAAATTAACAATAATAATAATAGAAATAAAAAGAAAAATAAAAGAGAGAATATGTACATTTGTCAGACTAGTACAACTTATCGACGAAATCATTATTAAATTAATGGGTTTTGGGATTTGATCGAATTAAAATAAACGAATGAATATACTTGATTTGAATAAACTGTTTATTACATGGGAAAGCAATTTAATATACAGGCATACATAAAGATAATATTATGTTGTGACTGATTTGTAAAACTTTCAACAGCTGACTGATGATAAAATAATATGAGACTTGAAAGGATTTCTGATATAATTTAATTCAAAGTTTAAAGAGAAATTCTCTTTGGGTTACTTTCGGAAACCTACTAGTTTTAATTTCAGTTCCAGGTCTAACTTTTAATATACTCCAGTGATGGATCATTTTCAACTAAACGTATTGATTATGTCATCTATACAATTGGATTTAATTTGCTAAAAAAATTGTCACTATCGTATAGACAGTTCATTATCTAATAATTGGTTGTGATTTGCTAAAGCCAACTAAAAGTGTAATTTATTTTTTTAAATCGTATCACTGAAGGTAGATACCAAATGGGACATCTTTGCTTTTTTTAAAAAAACAACTAAAAATATACAGCTTTTCATAAAAGCAATTCTGGCATTTACTACAGTAAACTTGATATAAAATCGTTGAAACTTTCTTAGTTCTTTTCCTATTGCTAATCTGTTCTATAATCTGACCTTTTTATGACTTTCAGTTTGTCTAATCTGTCAACACTAATGAAGCAATACATGACGCTATTGTTGTATGTCAAGCTCAAAGAGAGTTTTATAGCATGTGTACACACTGTTTTGTTATTGTTTCCGAAATGAAAGATGAGTTTCTCCCAGTAAACAAATTTGGCATGAGTCTGAAGTGTACTAGTAGTGATTTACGTACTGTATGTTTGTACGGATGATAAAATGTGTTATTCTTCACTATCGTACACACTTTGATTTATCTTAAATTGTATAATAAATAAAAAGTCAAAACAAATTGTAACTTACATGAATTACCGTACAATAACAAACCAATCGACGATGTGGTTCCACTAATTCAAATGGATTATTCGTGAATAAGAATTCATTATCAATGTCATCAGTGTTTAAAATTTTAACATCTTGCAAATTTCTTATTGCTTTAGATATATGTCGAACGATTGTTGTTTGATCTGAACCTGGTTCCAATGGTTTGACTTTAATACGATGAAATATTTCAGTTAATGTACGATTTGAGAATACATGTTTTATATCAAGAGATTTGTTATTATTAATATTATTTTCATTGTCCAGAATGGATTCAGTAATAATATTACCACTTTCATCAACCACCTCGTTTTGACTAACATTTGCAATCTTTGACTTTGATTTAGCCGTGAAAGAAGATAGTGAAGATGATGATGAAGGTGGTTGATTTAATAAAAGATCTGGAGAAAGCAGAAAAAAAACAAGAACTTTGAAGGTAACAAGGAAAATCAAAGATTTAAATAAATTGGGAACACAATTTATCGAACAACATAAATTCATTATATTTTAAGGCTTTTTATCAGATGGGAATGGCCTATAGTTACAACTGATTATGTTATTGTAAACTAAGTATTACATAATGTAATTAATGAATTTCAGTTGGTAACAACGGAAATAAGAAGGAGAAATAACATATTTTGCATAGTTAAGATTGATTAGTACTTTTGATATGTTGAAGATAAAATCGTGCAAGGAGTTGGCAGAAGCTATAGATGGTAATAAAGAAACAAGAAATAAAAACAAATTGTTAACAAATGAGCAATAATTAAGGCATCTAGGTGATGTGAATTTAAAGTTAACGACGAGAGAGAATGTTAGTGGAATTATTTAAAGTTTATGTTGTATGTTTTTAAGTAATCTTTGTACATGGGAAGGAAGTTATATTGATATGTAATATGTAAAGAAATCTGGGGTTTGATCGACAAGTTCTTGAAGATCACAGGTACGTTATGCTGAAAACGACCAGCTAACAAGAAACTTAGGTAGGACAGGGATTTTTAATGATTACTTTAAATTAACTAAGATAAAAGCTGTGTAATGTAGTGTAATAAATTACAACTAATAATATATTGTATCTTAAATGGGGTATAAAAAAATAAATTCTATTGTAGGACCAGTGATCTGTCACTGAGCGCTAGACAAATCATGAATCAAGCTGAATCGTTCCTTCGTTAGACAATAGATCACGGAAGCTTGAATAGCTTGCTGAATATCTTTAAGGCCAGAGATGACTAGTACAGATTAATCAATCGCATATCAGGGACTGGTGAATGCGGTGATGGTTCTAGTCTTCTATGATATATTTCTTTGATAAGGTTGTGTTTGTTTTATTCAATCACCAGAGTAGTTACAGTAACTGTTACAACGACAGAGTAACTCAGGCTAGGTATTAACCTAGAAATCTGACATCGACATAAGCTAGGAAGTCACATCATTTTCATTTAACTCAAGTGCACCGACCATCGACACAGATCACTTAAATTATCACTATACACAGATAAAACCAACGACTGACGTTATCTGAAACGTTTACAGTGTTCAATAGGTGCGTTACATCCAAAAGTTTTGGCTATTTGTAGTTTTTTTAACCAGTGACTGCTGCATACTGAAGTGCACATTTAACTAAAAATTTCACTTTAAGCATCTTGAGTCATTCGCGACCGTGAGCTATGAATAAATGTGTAAACTTGATTAGCACGCTGGATGAAAAATATAAACATAATCAACTGTTAGGGTTTGAATTGAAATCTTGAATAAAAATACTCTAATTTTCAGTCTTTACTCACTAAAAAGAGCAAAAAATGGATGAAATTCCTAGACACAACAAAGTTACTGGGTAGTGAAAATGTCGCCGCTAACAGTCGAGATAACTTACAAATGTCATTTCTCAGCAATACTGAGTTATATGTGCTGACCAGTGATATATTTATCAAATTTATCTTTTAGGAAAGTTAGATAGACTTTCTTTCATGCATTGTTATAATAATTAAGTAGTATTCATACTCTGTTTGAATAGAACGATATGACAATTAGATGCACATAATAAGTTTATCGCTATCATAAACATTAGGTTGAAGACTAGACAAACATAACATCACTTACTACTTAGTAACCAAATTAGATTATACAGGAGGTCAATCACTGTCTGAATAACTCAATGGTAACGTCTCAAACAGTAAAAATGTGTAACGTAGTTTTAAATAAAACAAGAAGTATCAGTTACCTTACAGATGACAGATACCTCTAGTTGACAAGTGGCAATTATTAAGAAATCTAGGCTCAAAGTTTCCTTTTTAACAAACTTCTAGAATACAAATCAATAACATTAGTTAAGTAAATAAATGATCCTGGTGATTAGTTCCGTTTACAATCATGATAAAAAAGAATAATTTGGCGACTATAAGCTATGTCTTTAAATAAATCTCAATATATCTTATTATGATAATTGCTTGTCCATTATTAAGTAAATACCGATTAGCTATTGATTTAAAAAGAAATAAATTAGCTAAATACAATTTAATGCTAAAATATAATAATAATAATAATAATGAACAGAAAACATTAAGCTTGAACAATAAACTTAATTGCCAATATATTTTTTACGTTTCTTGCTAAAATTAATTACTTCCCATATAAAAAATGATGGTTATAAATTTTTCCATACAATAAACGCTATAAAACGTTTTAGAAAGCTCATTATTCTTACAATAAATTTGTAGGTGATTTGTTTCAGATGCAAATAAAAAAATGAGGAAGTTTGCTAGATGTAATACATATTCATTTTTCCCTAAACTGGTTAGAACTATGAAATAGGGCGTGTAGAATAGGGTTCAGCTCCTGAATCAATTGATAAAACTTACAATAGGATTTATACAATTATTATTATTATGCTTAAGTTTGGAAATAACCGATGACAAGCCAGTGGAATGAAATAAATTTCATTTTGTGTGAAAATACTGATATAATTATGTTTTTTATATGCATGTTTTCGAGGCGATCAACTTTTTTTAGTTTTACACCATGGATCGACTCAATCATGTATCTGTTGAAAACTAGAAAGTTTTCGACGGATGGTTCATTCTGGTATAGGACTTCTTAGAAATATGTGTCTAAAACAATACTGGTATTTAAACCTTCAAGTCTCACGGAGAGCACTTGACTTTGAAACTACGGAGTTAGCATAGTCCTTTTTTCTCAAAACATATTCTCAAAGTTAAGCATTTCTCACGACAACGTCTACCACGATTCATCTGTTTAATTTCATCTTGTTGCGCTAACATAGAACGACAAATTTAGCTGACGTAAATTTATGTCTGAGTACACTCAGAGGTTCGGCGGAGAGAATCTAACGTAAGAACACTTTCTTTTCGGTGAACTCATTTACTTATGCTGTACGTTCGTATTGAGATTTGTTTGGTAAATATGTGAGTCTAAAAAAGAATAAAAAGAGATTGCGTCATAAAGTGACCCGAGATTTGATATTATCAAAATAAGGTTGCGTAATGATGGAAAAGTTCATGAAGAGTAGGGGTATGGAAAAAGTTGATGGGTTAGAAATGTGCGAGGTAATTATTCACCTAATAGATCAGGAGAATAAAAGAAAGACGTTAAAGTCATAAAAATCATTTGAATAACAATCATGAAAGACTGTTAGAGGATAATAATAACTGACAGTTTATCGCAACGATACATAAATTTACAAATAAATTATACTTACCATATACATTTTTTATAAATTGACTGACATTCTGTTTGCCTAAACTTGATTTTGCTGCATTTACATTATGAAGACTGGTTTGTAGTAAGAGAATAGCGTAAAATATTAATGATAATTGATCCAGAGTGATAGGAGCTGGTGAAGACTTCAATTGATGATCATTAGTACTGGAAAAGATATCTGATGAATTAACAGATGTTGAACGCCATCGAACTGCATGATAATATTCAGTGATACACTGTAATAATCTGTCTATTTCTTGAGATTCCACCTATACAAGATTGGTAAAAGAAGACAATGAATTATTTTGGTTTCATATTTTTATTGATGTTTTATATGAGAAAACTCAAGTTATGCGAGAATTAAAACAAACAAGGATGTTACATTACAAGATCTGCAAATATTTTCTATTGTAATTGTATGAATGGTAATGTTCTTTAAATAATACAAAATACGACTAATTTGAAACTAAATAGTTGACAAAAAATGTGTTGAACATTTATTGTTTTGATGATTACGAATTAGGGTATTCAAATGTAAAAAAGCAACGAGCAGAATGTTCGTGTAATAAGCCAACAATGTTGCTACATTGCATATTTAACTGTTTACTTCAAATGATTAAACCAATGGGATATATATATATATATATATATATATATATATATATATATATAGCGAGAGAGAGAGAGAGAGTAATGAATTAATAAGTACTTGAAGTTGAAAGAAATGGATGAAAACTTCGGGTTTTTGACTAACAAAACATGATGCATTTAAACATTAAATACATTTCGGACCAGCTAATAATTCAGTTTCTTTAACAATACAAGTGAAGAGTAACAAATAGTCTGATTCAACAAGTATATATTTTTACAGTTGAAACCACAAGTTTATATAAGCTAGGCTACCATTGAAAGTCTGGATGCACTGGCCGTCTGTTTCGTCCTAGTATGTGACTTCAGCATTGCGCGTCCACGGTCTCGAGCGAGGGACTTGAACTGAGGACCCTAGTTCTCGCGCGTGAACGCTTAGCCTCTAGATCACTGACATAGCATCTAACGAAGTTAGTGCCTAAATTTAATCAGTTCATGATCTTGCGCAACCGGTCATCCATTGTCTGAGGTGGGTAACTGTCTCACAGATGAAACAGATAATACTCCACTGGTCAGGGCTTCTCGCTTGAACTCCAGCAGTTACATCTTGAAGCTAGTCATTGATGAACACATGATTGTTATCAGTATTGGCGTTTGTGAGGATTGCAGTATTTCGAAAGTTTTATAATTATTAAAATATACGATTAAGATCCTTTTTAATATGAAGAATGAGAGCAAAAGTTTTTTCTTGACAGTAATTGTATACATAATTGGTCAACACAATCATAATGTAATGACTTTCAATAGAGAAAATTCTTGAGAGTCAGTCACAGTTAGATAATTAACTTTACAATTGGTTGATTATTGTGTAGTGATCAATGTCAAGCTTGTCTAATCCTTTAATGGTAACCAAATCCTGTCAATGAAGCTATGTAATCACAATGTTTAGATGCTATGTGGTATATCACGAGGGTTTGAATCTCACTGAGAGTATGAGTTACCAGAAGATTTCAGGTAGAGCATATTAACAAGTTCCGACAATTATCTTAAACTACCTGACACAGTTAAATACATTGTAGTTTCAGACTTCTAATTTATAAATAAAAGAAATAAACCTATAAAAAAAGCACCCTTTGGATGTGATAAATAGATTTTAGTCAAACTTTTCTCTTAAAAATTTCATACTGGTTTAATTATTTAATATTTAGTTGTAGTTTTTGTGAATAATTAAACAAATAACGATACTGTAGAAATTATAAATGATCAAAAGAAAAATTTAAAATTATTATAATTACTTTTTAAGAAAAACCAAAATAAAGGAATATTAGAAAAAAGGGACTAAAAGAAATTTCGATGTAGGAGAGAGTAAACATATTCAGTAACTATCATTTACTAAGATAATATAATTACAAATTATTGTATATTATAGATAATGAAGACTAAAACTTTTTAAATATCATTAATTGTCCACAAACGTAATTGCGTAACTATTAATGCCAAGTTCCACAATCTTGGTTCATTATCATGATGAAATTTGTATTCAGATTAATTTAATGACGCTAGCTATATTTTGATAATATATATTTACATCGATAGTTTGTAGAGTTATATATATATATATATATATATATATATATATATATATATATATATATATATAGAACCATTCATCCAAGCAGATTACTACCGACATTATTCATTTATCTTTCGTGTGAATTTAGGCCAGTAAATACTAGTGATGCTTGAATGTATATATTATTTGATGGTTGTAACTTTTCTGGTTATCGTTTTTTAGAAAAGCTTTATTTTATGGGATGGGGTTGCGAACCCTATGTCTAACCATTATTATTTATCCAGGCATGGGGCCGGCAGTAATCCTGGAAGGGCTCGAAGTGAAGTTGGTTGTAGCTATTAGTTTATGAATAATGTAACAATAAAAATCATATACTTTCTTGGTATATCGGTAAATTATAAATAGAATTGCTCATAAGCACTAATGTATGATTTGGTTTTACTTCTAAATATTTCTACTTTAATTTTATCATTAGACAGAATAATCCTTCAATATATTTCTAGACTTAGTGTCGTTCCCATGTCGTGATAAAGGATCAGGGTTGGGCATAGGGTTAGTAACTGCATCTCGTGGAAAAGCCCTTGATAAGAAAACGTTAGCCAGGAAAAAGTCCAGAAAGTAGTAAGAAACATCAGTTTTAATTTTTCCTAACTTTTCGCTGGCCTATTGCTCACCCTCGCCTCGGTTATACTTGAAAAACAATAAAAAAATCAATTAAATACAAACTATGTCCTCAGTTCTTTTATTTTGACACTATTTACTGCTATCTGAATGAACTGGAATTTATTATTGCAATGAGTTGTGAGATTGTTCAAGTTCATTGGAATTATGAACCAGTCTAAATTTGATCACCATTAAAACTCATCATCAGTGAGCGTCCACGACCAAACAAGCACTGACCAGTGGAACTAGTCTATTTCAGGTGTGAGGAAAAAACCTACCAAAGACAATGGAAAATGGTCGCGCTGTCATAGACTGATTGAGATTAGACCTTAACACCGCTGGATGCCAACTTAGGGGTTCAGAAGTTAAGCATTCGTACGCGAGACCAAATGTCCTGGGTTCGACTCCAGTGTGAGAGGTTGTGGGTGCCGACTCGAGAGAAACGGCCGTTCAGTGCATCCAGGTTTTTAATGGTGATCAAACTTAGATCGGTTCACACTTCTAATCAAATCTATTGGTTAGCTAGCTAGCGATTTATCACCTCATATTTATTATACAAAGAGGAAATGTTATTGATAAAACCAATACAAGGTTAGAGATAATCATTTTCTTGTTTACCGTTTGAATAAATTCAATTCACACACAATCATATCATAAACAATATGATAACTATTGAGCAAAATCTGATGGATCAAACGTAAACAATCATGAGTTTAATAAAACAAGACAGTTTATTCGTTAAATTTAACAAGTTTACTGCATGGTCAATATAGCTGCTTCTACACACACACAAACACACAGATACAAATTTGCATCTTCATTAAAAAGTTGAGAATGGGGTCGGGATGGAATATGAATCATCAATTTAATCTTTTCATATACAATACTGAGTTATAAACCGAGGAAAAATCGATTGATTTCTAACAGTAAAATGAGCGAGAACTAAATAATAACAAAAAAAACTATGTACATATTGATAGTAGGAGGAATTTTTTCAGGTTATATAGTTCTTCCTCGAAATAATAACGTGATGAATGAATTATTCTTTTTTTTTAATATTCATTTGGTATATAGCAAAACTGATGTAAAGAATTAGAAGATTACTTGTAAGTAGATGAAATAGATTGGAAATTAGGTCAAGAGGAAAAAGAGATTAACTCTTTTACATATATAATACAGTAAATTTATTTAATGAAGAAATTCTGAAAATGAAAAGCTTATTGGGTGATCTATGTCATTATTTAGAATGAGAGAAATAAATAGATTTTGTAAAATATAATACATGGACGTTGAATAAGTTGGTGAGATATAAATTAATGACTGATTTGATTGATGATTTAGCGCTCTACAATTAAACTTATAGAAAAAGGATTTTTATTAATAATCTACTCGCCAATGAATGCACTGTTGAGGAGTCCCATAGTAGGACGAAACAGCCATACAGTGCTTTCAGGTTTTCAATGGTCGTCTAACATCAATCGGTTCATGATCTCAAACAAAATGTCCGCAACCCTATACTGTTAGTTCTTTATAATATCATCCTGTTATATTTGTGAACTGTGTGCCCTGTTAATAAATAAGTAATGATACCGACAATTAGAGAGCAGTGAATCATCAATTGGATCAATGACGCGTAAAACCCGTACGAACAGTCTAGAGTCCTGATTGGTCCTGCTTTCCATCTAGCCCAGCCAGTTAAGTCCAGAACACCAATATCAGCTTCTGCAATATGAATCATTTATTTCAAGCATACTGGTTTATATACCAACCAGAAAGACCACATTGTACCATAATATATGAAACAACATTTGTACAAGAATTAGCCAAATGTGACTGTGAATGAGGAAGGTAGCGATTACTAGACAGGGCATAATACAAGAATGGTAGATCGTACAATAATAGTTCATAGATCAAAATAAAGCTCATAATAAGAGGGACATGAATCTGAATAGTTTAGTTAATTAACAATAATACGATAAAAATATACGTTGAGTATTGGTCCACAAATAAATCCCAAGGTTACCACTCGTCATACTTATCAGGGCCTAACACATCCTAATCCAGCAGAACTGGAAATATCAAGTAACTGTTCGCTGTCACTTAAAGGAATACAAAAATAATCTCAGACATTGAGAGAAATTGAAGGTTATCACTCATTCAAGATAATAAATTACTATTACACATAAGAAAATACGATCATGAATTTTTGATGTTGTTGAGTTTTTCGAGCTAGATGATTTAATTGTCAAACTATCATTGTCTTTCAAGACATCATCACCGCCTACATTACGTTGACTTCTACAAACTTAGTAGCAAATTTTCTGCAGGATTTCACAATCAATAGTTTATCATAACCTACAGCTTAGACACTTTGAAAGTAATGTTTAAGCTTGAAGCAAATTTTCACGTGTTAATAAGACTTCAGGTTTCATCAAATTTAAGTGAAATAAACTCGGTTGAAAAATCAAATAAATAATAGTCATGTTTTGTAAGTGAGTTGAATTAAAGTTTAGATGTCGACACAAAAGCTAACCAAATCACCGTCTACTTTTACAAAATTATTTAGTCTTGAAATAAGTATGATCAATTTAGGACATAAATCGAGAATATTCGGCATGAAATTTTATGAAACAGTAAAAACGTTTATATTTTATTAAATCCTATCAGTCATAAGGCTTTTAACTTTTTACATTCGTCCCTTAGTTAAAATTACACCGAACAAAGAAATGACCGTTAGCCAAACTGAAGAATTCTAGCGTCTTCTTCAAATAATATTTGAAGAATTTTTCTTTAGTCAATTGAGAGTAATAATATTATCTGGGAGGGTTATTTTAGAACAATTTTTATCATAAAATACATTTAATTGGTATTTAATGAAATACTAAAAAAAATTAAAATTCGAATTTAATTTTCTGCCAATAATCAACTTACGGGCATCCCATATCGATGAACAACCAATCGCAAAGCTTCATCTACTTCCAAACCAGAAATGTTTAAGGATTTCAGAAGAATCCTATATTTAAAATAGGTACGAAACAAATATTTTAAAGTAAATTTTAGTTAAGATTATTAGTTATAAATAACGATCTTCAGAGTTGAAGATTATGAAGATTCGAGACAAGGAGAATGATTAGTAAAGCCCTACTACTAATCAGGTTGCATTTTAAACTGAACCCCAAATTGAAAGAATGACAACAGGTCAGAAACGTGAGACCAAGTATCCGAAACACTCCAAAGTCTAATTTTACTGCAAATTATGGTGTTTTTTCTCAATCAAATCAGTTCAGCGTTGTACTTTATTATATCAGTGAATTATATAACCTCACAGCAATTACTCTTTAAGTTAAGTGCACATGCATGTTACCATATATAGAAAAGAACTTAAATCACTTCTAAAGTAAAGTTATACGTATTAATCAGCTATTGAAGGGTAATCAACATCATATTGTCTAATCGTTAGTATATGTCTAATTGTAGCTATTTCAGTGACTTGAAATTTGGTTTCAGATCTCATCATATGAATTGTATAACAATGCTTAGTGACTTGGTTTATTGGTATGTTAGCAACTTTCCTTTTAGATTTATATTATAAATAAAAGATTGACAAGATGATAATGGTTGCTATCCATATTTATGAATCTTAAGCACCAGTTCCCTTAAGATTATAGCTACCATCCTTATTGATAAGTGTTGATTAAAGCCACATTTAGACTGATAATTTTCAACTGAGTGCCTTTAATTTACAACTTGAAATAAATGTGTGATTGTTATGCTCTATTAAAAGATTAAGCAGCAAGTTTTCAACAAAGTATTGAAGTATGATAAATAACAAATGAATAAAACCAGGTAAACACATTATATTAAATACATTTTATGCATATTGTACATAGATTTATTGACATCTGTGATATCGTTGACATATTTCAACAATGACTAAAGGAAAGCGAATCGGTGGTCAGTTATCTTAAACTAGCCTCTTTGCTGAAATTATTTTTACTCGTTCATCTCAACAAGAATTATTGATAGTATTGAATAGAAGTATTTTATTGAATCTTGTGTAATATATGTATATATATTCTAGGAATACTTATAAGTATGATAAATCATATCGTGATAATCTTTGTTTGTTTTACTAACTTTTATAAGAAAAAGGGTAATGATCGAAAAAAACAAGCTAAAAAAGCAAAAGAGAAGAAAGATTGTCAAGAAAAACAATTCGAAAACATATTTATTTATCATATTTCTATTTCTAATATCTTTATATCTTAAAATCAGTTCAAATGAGAAGCAAAAAGAAGCAAAATGATAGTCTACTACTAATACTATTATTAATTTTTTCTCTCGAATAATTTGTTCTCATAATATTGAATACATAGAAGAATATGAAATAAATTATTTAGTCAGTCGATCGTATTCACTGTAGGACCTGGCACAAATATGCATTGGTTTAAGCTGTTATACTACTTGTTAAAACAATACGATATGAAATTAATCGGGTGAATAGCAAAGGAATCGGAATAATGTAACAATAATGACAACGAGAAAGACAAGTTGAAAATATGATTCGACAACAAGAAATGAAATGGTTTATATGAAAATAAAGAGTGAATACACCTGTTCCACTGTGACCGATTCTAACCCATTTTACAATTCAACTCTTCTAACTATTAACGGTGGTTATTTCCCTGACCTTAATCAGGTAGTTTGCATCTATCGACATGGCTAAGACCCACAGTAAATGAAAAACGCCAATTTCTCTAAGATTTTAATTAAAAAAATACAACTGTATGCAATGTATTATTTTTTAAAAGTAAAATACAACAATAAAACTCAGAATATGTTCTCTTTCTACAGTCATTGTAAAATTGTGTTATCCTTACCGGGACTGTAATCTGTCGTCAACTGTTTTAACAGATCACAAAGCTTTTAAATTAAGTTATTGAGTTATTGTAGGGTTGAGCGATATCGTGAATTAATTGAAGTTAAAGACATACATTACTAGGTACCTGCTCAGCAACTCAAAGGTTAAGCATTCGCAATCGAGATCGAATTTCCTGAGTCTAGTTTACTAATACGAACTCGTTGATGCACACTGTTGAGTAGTCATACACCAGAGGAAAGCACCCGTTCACTACTTTAAGATTTTTGACGGCAATCCGACTAAGATCATTTCATGATCAAAGCTACGGAAATTCTACGATCTACACAAATCCCTTGATACTTATAATTAAACCTTGTCAGTATAATCAATTGTTGCAAAACATGTCATTTCGTAAATGAAATGAAAAGCATGTTCAGAATCCAATGATTAGTCACAGTCCACTCACGTATTGCTAATTATTTTCAAACAAAATAAACCATTAACAGGATGAAAATGTTTTATAAATAAAAGCTCAAAAATATTGAAATTTATGCTGTAGCTACACCAAAAAATAATCCAGGAAGTTGTTATACAGATATACATATGAGCTCCTAGCATTTTACTGTTGACTAAGCCAATACATACATACTACATTTTATAAAAAATCAGTGTAGTTAAGTAGTCAGACATGAATTTTGAAATTAATTATACACTCTGTTGGATGTATAATTTAAAGAAAAATCAATGTAAAACTAGAAATAAAATAAAAATTCATTACAGAAACTGTAGAACTAAGTAATCACATGTATCAACAACCAACACAAAAGAATGTTAGTACATTTCTCACTAGTAAAACATAATAAGTATATATTATGAAACATTTTTATATTTAAATGTTGGTATACATATGAAAAATAAAAAGATTGCTCAGCATGATATTTAACATTTTTAGTCTTTCAAAGTGTATGTTTTAAACAGTTGCTAACAAACTAATAGAAAGTTAATGTGATGTATTATTTTAAGTTAAAAGATAGAACATTAACTAGTTTTTAAACAAGTTACAAATAATGTTAATTAAAAAAAAGAAAAACAATTATTATTTTAAATTATGTAACAGATTATACATATTATATAATACTGAAGACTAAATGAATGGTAACTTTCAGGACTAATTTATGGACTATTATCATATACATATTCTTATTGTATAACTATTACGTTACTAGATTGTTATATATATATATATATATATATATATATATATATATATATATATATATATATATATATATATATATATATATATATATATATTGTTTTTCATTACTGTAAGGGTACTTCACAGATGGTTAAATATTATAGTTTAATTCACGAACTGATCCTAAATATAAAAATATTGAAAAAGAGGAAGCATATGACAGCTACTTTAATCTAGTATGGGACTCAATAGTGGGCATTCAACGCCAAATTAGTAGCCTAGAGATTAGCAGCTTGCTGAAAGATCTTAATGTCGTAGGTTCGATCCCTCGTAAGGTTGTGGATGTTCACTCCTAAAGAGTTCCGTACTAGAATAAAATAGCTGCCCAATGCTTCTTGATTTTCAATGGTTATCTGGCTAATATTACTTCATGATGTAAACTATAACACAAATTTTCAGTCTAAACATTACTTTCAGTCTTTGAAAGATGGAGTTCACTGTATACAAACAATTATAAAGCTTATTTATTCATAGATTTTAATATACAAATGTGTCCATCTACCTGATATATTTTATATGCTTTTTTATTAAGTAAGTAACATAGGCGCATTCAGTAGTTGAAAGAGTTGTTGGATTAAGAAATAAGCATTTACTTAGTAAGATTGTAAGTAAGTAAGTAGTAAGATTGTGTTTACGTCATGATTACATTTGTGACAGAGTTCCAAGTAATGAAATATTAGAAAAAAATGAATGAACAAGTAATAAGGTAATTGATGGTAACCAAACTATTGATGAGATTCATGGAAGTAAATCATAAAAGCCAATTTATCCACATTAATAATCTATCAACTTTTCTATTGTAGTTACTTTGTAAAGAAATAACCTCAAGCCGTCATCCGTAATCTTTGACATCAGTTTAAAAACAAAAGTAAACAAGTAAAATGCATACTACATTAAATACCATACTTTATAATTAACACTTAGATAACGAATACTAATATGTCAACGTCTTCATACCATTTTGATCAATTACGACAATTAATAAGATAAATATCAAATATGAATGGATTTAAGGGATGTTATTTTATATTGAAATATATTCACTGCCTGCATTATTGGCATATAAGGCAACTAAGGGACTCAATGAACTTTTTTTCAAAACAAAGTATCATAACTGACAGACAAGATGAAGAGATAAGCAACACTTATTACTGATACTGCTGAACAATAGTCATGTTATGTCGTGAATTGACTAAACGTCGGAGTTATAACCTAATCGCCAGCAGTATACTCAATGATTCTGGATTCAACTTCATATTGGTGTTTTGGCGTGCACTGTTGAGTACAGTTGTGCATACAGTGGGATTTAATTTCTTTAACGGTTTTACTAGCTAATAGCTGCCATGATAAAACCTATCATCAAAAAAAAGAAAATTCACCCTAAATAGTAATCTTGATGAAATTAGATAAAAATTCAATTTGAAAGTTTGTTACAAATAGCATTAACAAAGATGGGGGATGATTTCTACTGACCGTAATGGAATATAAAAGTAAGGAAGTTACCGGATTCTTTGAACTAAACATCATCCTAGAAAAATTAAGTATATTAATCTATCAAAAAAAGTGAAAATATTCTATCCAAAATAGTGAAATGTCAAATACAAGATTAAAATGTTTTTGTGATTTTTCAAAAATACAACTCTGTTTTTTTTGAGGGGAGACGAAGGGATAGGAGAGTGAGCAGAGGAAAAAGTAGTATTCTTAAAAGACTGAAACATACTGAAAAATTATGTAAAATTGAAATTGATACCAACTAAAAATCTGTAGAAGAAAAAAATACAAAATAGTAATAAATATGGTCGGCTATGGATTTTTTCTATTTAACCTAGATGTAAGACATGAATTTTTAGTTAACAGATGTTATGTAATTATTGTGTAAGATCATTAATAATTATCCATAAATCATAAATATCAAACAATATTTACTTAGTTAACACATTTAAACAACTAATTGACAGTAAACATAGTGAATCTGAGTATTATTTTTGGCAGCCAAAATATTATTTTTTGTTTATAGACTAAGAAATTTTTCCCAAATTTCAATCTACCTCTGTTCAAAAATGTACATATTTACTTCTACTTGAACTTTGTGTTGGTGATAACAGTGGTCATGAGTGCTGTTAGAGATATGAGATCGGTTATCACTTCCCAGTTGCTCACACTGTCGGAGGGTTCTTTAGGAGGTACCTGAAAAGAAAATTGCAATAGAGGTGGTCTTAATGACCGAAGAGCGTGACCGCAGTGCCCAAGGAACAACTGCTTGAGTAATTTTTGTGTTAGCTCCGTACTTGTTGTGACCTTACCGCCGGAGACGGATATCCGTGGGATAAGGCGGAGTGTGCATTTTTAAGGTCGACCGTTTCTAACCTCACCCATCCTTGTGAGAAGGTAGCATCGCTGTCATGCTGGTTGTATGAAGGAAACACCTTACTGTTTTCACACCTCTGTACATTCAGCAGTACAACTTTACCTTCGAACCTTGGGTTTGTTGATTATAGTCTTACCGCTCTTCAACCGACCTGTCTGGCATGGTAGGACCTTGAGTAACGGTTGTTTCAGCCAGTATAACTCGGTTGCTTCATCACGATAGGCAAGCCCGACCACCACATCAAGGTAGCAACAACAGTGTATACACTCTAAGTCTTCCCTTAAACTAAGAGATTAAAATCGCTTCATATCTTTCTTTCTACTAACTAATTCTATCTTACTGTACTATATCCTTATATGCAATCTTTCTTTTATATATTACCCCCATTGACTTAGCTACTCCTATGAGTCCAGTGTTCATCTTGCTGTGTTAATGCGATATGGCAACTTGGACTGATGCATATATATGCCTAGCCCTACGTTGTAACTAACTGACTGACTTGTGTTAATGATGTTGTTCAGAAGAACAATCAAATTTCCACGACCAAACTATCTAGCTCAAGGAACAAAACTACATATATATTTGTTCGTGGTTTAAACTATGGAAATATATTTATTTAAAAAATAGAAATAAAAATTACCCAGTTGTACCGTTCCTTCAAGAATAAAATCAGCCCATGTTTAGTTCAGTTAAATTAAAAGTAATATATACCAGAAAAAACATGATAACAGTTTGATTGACGGAAAATATTGATTATTTCTTACTTTATTTAACAGTGATCTTTTAAGGTTAGAAAAAGGATACAATTGCAAATATTTCTTATGAAATTCTACATATATGTAAAAATGAACTTGAATAATACATAGAAAATATATGTTAACCAATAATGTAAAACCTCGAAGGTTGTATTTATTTAAAAATTGAAATAAATGTTTGTTTCAGTAAAGATAAAAAAATGTGGGGATAACTATCCTTTTTTAACGTTTAATTAAAGTACAATATAAGGCATTTCTTCGTTCATTTAGTGTATTATTGTTGTATATAAAAGTGTATTTTTTTTACTGAGGATATCATTTTAGTCATGTAGAGCTATCCACATATGTTATCTGGGAGCATACCATTGAAGTGTAGATTAACTTGTCAGATGAAAAAAAGCAACTAAATTGAAAATTAGGGTTTGAAATGAGGTCCTCACTGAAAATTATATTCTGTTATGCAGCATTCACCCATGAATTGAATAGAAAAAATGCTAGAAATTGCACACTAATTAAAAATTGTGAAACAACAGCGCTATAAATTCACCAACACATACATAATTCCTATTCTATCCCGACGAGAATTATGAATGGTCACTTTTGAGAACCATTTATGGACGAATACGATACATATATTTTTACTGTATAATTGTTAAGTAGCTAAACTATGCATATTTATGTTTCTCTTATTATAAACTTTATTTTGACCTATAGACTATTATTATACGATTCACCGTTCTTGATTTATGCCCAGTTTATTAATTACAGTCTCCCACATTCACAGCCACTTTTGGTTAGATCTTTTACAAATGTTATTTTCTGTTTTATGGTACGATGTGGTCTGTTTGCTTTGTATATAAACCCAGTATATTTGAAATACATGATTCATATTACGGAGGCTGAGATTGGTATTCTGGGCTTAACAGTCAGGGGATAGGCAGGAAGAAGGACAGATAAAGACTCTAGACTATTTGTACGGGTTAATGTGTGATTAGTCCGGTCGATAAGTTACTATTCTCTTACTGGCAGTTCCATTACGTTATATACTAACAAAGCACAAGACCACAATTTATAACAATTCCTTAAAAAAATAGTTAAAATTATAGTTTGTATTTAATAGTAAAATTTTTGTGTTTTGTTTATTATTAAGCTATTTCTATCAATTAACTTTATATTCGAGATTGAGCTAAATTTTATTTGTGGTTTTTGATGGAGCCATGGGAATTGACTTTAAATCTAGATTTTCATCAATGTCATGTTAGTCTGTTTATTTTTTTGTTTAACGTCAATCATACGTATAAAACAATGTGTGGACAAAAACCTTCATGATGTAAATATCAAATAAAACGGCTTTACATATTCTTTTAACTAATATGAAAGCTTTAAAGTTCCTATTGACAACTTTCGTGATTTATTGTTGCCTATTTCTAGTGTGTTCTTAATAAAAGACATCTTAGGAAACAAAACCTTTTAATTATATTACAGATTATAGATGGATAGGAGTTTCATTTCTATCATGAAAGTAATACGAAGGAAAATATTCTCTTAATAATAACAATAATAATAATAAGAGAATAAGGAGATTTTAACATATATTGACACATATTATCGAGCTAATCAAAATCAGATAGCTGTTTGATGTTGCTTACTTTTCGCTAACTCTTTCCGTTATGCTAACCTGTTTTGAAAATTACTTTCATATTATAGACCATTTACAAAAACAAATACTAACTGAATTCCATATAATATTTATAAAGTTCTAATGAGAATCCATCATTTATGGAGTCAATTAATTTTCAAGTGGGTCAATAGCTTGTCGATTAGATCGCATTAGAATTATGCTTTTTTTACGAAATAATTAGGATTAAAAATACTGAATAAATGGTCGAAGTGTATCATGTTAACTGTAAAATTGTTGTTGCCCATTCAATTTATTTTGATACACAAAAACATCCTTGTTTAAATTTTGTTCTGTAGGTAGACTGTATACGCCGGATACACTGACAAGCCTTCTCTGTAAATATGTAACTAGTTGTTCTAGGAAAATTCAGTTTGATGACAAGAAAGAACAAAATCGGGTTGTGGATTTTGTAACTGAAGCAGAACTATTGAGAAGCTAAGAAGTCCTATATAATGATAATGATTATTCTAAGGGTAGATTAGTTTTAACATTATGTAAGTAAAATTGCTTTGATATTTTGTCTACCAAGTAGAAATTCCCACTAATGAAATTGTTAAAATATTTATTCACGGTACTGAAAAGCAGTACACAATAATGAATAAAATAAGTGATCACATTCAAGTAACATTGGACATTTGTTATTATTTCTCTTATTATGACCCAGCTACTCTCACTGCTTAGTAGTCTTGGACACTAATTCACTTGAGAAGTCCCCAAATCAAACGCGATTGGACAGAAACGCCATTATATTTCAAATAAAAAATTAGGATAGAAGTAGAAATCATAATAAGAGAAACGTTAGTATATTTAAGGTTTTTACATAAGAAGATTCTAGAGTGTTCCTCAAGTATCCACTAGCGCTGATTGGATAAAAATAGCCAATCAGCGTGTCCAGTCCATAAACTCACTAACTTCTAGTCTGAGCCATATTGGTAGATGCAGATTACTTGATTGAGGTCTGTGCGACTATCTTAACCAATGGTTGGAGACTCTAGGTGACATGGCTTAGGATCGATCACATGGCGTAGGTGTACAAATTCTTTGTTTTCCCCTAAACCATGAGATTAAAATTACTTTGTATCTTTATTTCTACGAACTAACTTTCTCTCTGAATCATATATATATATATATAATGTTTTTTTACTATTATGGAAGTAACTACTTCTATGAATTTGTTGTTCATCGTGTTGTGCTAATGAGGTATGGAAACATGGATCGATGCATAAATATGCCAGGTTCTACGTTGCAGCTGACTGAATCAACGTACTCTAACACAATCCTTCACGGAACATGCCTTAATCCCATCTATATCCCGATAACAACACTGATATCACTAGCAGTATAAATTCAGTCTTGGGACTAGATAATAACACTGACTATTTATTAAAATTTCAATTACCAAATTACCTGAACTAATTCGCATTGGTCAAGTTGTAATAATCAAATTATTTGGCATATCACGGTTCCTTTAAACGGGTTTTCATGTACAAACTGCCTATGTAAAAGCTGGTTATATTACATATGAATAAAAATCACTTCAAAAACCATTTGTTTTCGTTTTACTGTTCTAAGATTATTCATTATTTCATTTATTTACAAACAAACCTGAAGTGAATGCAACAGAAATAAAGAACTCAGCTAATATTCTTTATATACCAACAGACAAAATTTTTTTGATATTTGGATTTGTTGAAATTACTTAGATGAAAATAGTGATGAGGTTAAATGCGATTTTCCTCCCACAATTACAGAAAAGGAAGAACAATCTAAAAGACAACAATTAAGGGATCATTAAATACAATCCTAGAAAAAGGTACACAGGATTTACGTATTTTCATTGTATAACAACCTTACATGATGCTCGAAATTGAAGAAGTCCCTTTATAAAAGCAAGAAGTAGAAATAAAAATGTTCCATACATCAAAAACAACAAAATCATTCAGTGCAACACAACCATTAGAAATTGAAAGGTAACGATTTGACTATGAGTAATAAACAAACGATCAAAATGGGGTAAAATAAGATAGTCAATGGATATTAGTGTAATACTCTTTGTTTTTCTTACCTATAAAATTAATTAGTTGGGTTGGTAGTGTCTTTAAAATTGTATAATTTCTGTTATATATATATATATATATATATATATATATATATATATATATATTCAACTCAGTTTAAACTGACTTAAACGTTACTATTATTTTAGAGGTAAATGAAGGATAAAATCAAAAGAAAAGAGAAACAGTCGCCAACATTAAACGTTATCTTTTCAACAACAAAGAAAACCCAACTAGTAGTCCGACCAACCCCTAGCCTTCTATTCATTCTACAGTATATATATATATATATATATATATATATATATATATATATTTATGAAGGTCAACAAGATACTTTCTGCTTTAGAAAATGAGAAAGAGAACAAAGAGGAATAAGCGTAGAGAATTTTATGATTAAAATTAAATAACCTAAGGGTGAAAATGATAAAACAATCAATAGTTGATTAAATCGACTAATTAAAAGAGTCCATACATGGAATAAGCTTACAAATGTCATGGCACGGCTAAGAGTAGAGAAAGTCCGCTATCCCTCTTGAAATACTCTTGTACAGCCATATACTCATAGCTTTTGCAATGGAAGTCTTATTTAATGTATTTACGTGTCATGTTGTTTATAAAAATGAGACGACACCTGGCACTTGAAGCAGGTTGATAGATACGAAAAGTCCCTTTGACGAGGTTGCTAAGCTCTGATTTCAAACGAATGGTGTGGATGACGACCGAAGCCCTGGGAGAACGAATGGCGTTGATAAAACGTAAAATTTTGAGTAATTTATAAAGCTTAATAGAAGCAATGAACCAAATCAGACGGTCAGATGAATAGTTTAATTTAATACTTTCCTTTTTAGTAATATAACGGCGATTTTATCGAAACTGTAATTGTTGTTTACAGATTAGTGATAATAAATCAGAAGTTTCGATTAAATAATATGTTTTTTGAGTGCCTTTAATTAATCATTATTAGATTGTACAGTAAAGTTTATATTCCAAGGGTAGTAAATGCTGATAAATGAACATTATAACACATCGTTACTTACGGTCAATAATTATAACATATTGAAGTCAGTACTTAAAAGTTAAATAAATTATATTCGAACAAGATTGAGTATACTATAAACACCTTATTTTTGGACATGAAGGGTAATAAATTGTAAATATTAACAGATGTTTGTTTAACTAAAAAGTTTCAAGTGGATTATAAGTGTAAGTGTTAAATATCATTTCATGATACAACAATACAAGTGGATGGATTGAGAAAAGGATAATCTGTTAAACTGAGGTGCATAAAAATTTGCCTGTTACATTTTGATGATACTAACATGTAACTTAACAAACATTATACCCCTGTCTTTAAGAAAATACTTAATAAATTCTGAGTCCTATACAACATTTATCACTTTCTTATTGCAAATATATTCTTACATTACCTACTAAGATAACTACCCCGTACTCATAAAACTAATGACTATTGCGGTGTATACTCTGATAACAATGCTATGGCCAGTCTACAATTCAAAGTTTAATAATCATAAAACTTTATTAACAGTGCACTTATTTTAAAAAATATTTTTATTCCCTCTCGAATCATACAAGTAAACTGGTCCTTATTTTATAATTATTTTCAGAATATACACATATATATTACATTATCGAAATTTATCAAAGGGACTAATTGCTTTAAATTTATCTTGACTTTAATTTTAATTACAATAAAATCAATTTTATTTTAATAATAAATATATTTTTTGTTATATCTCAATGAGTAGAAGAATTGTATTTCTGACATTTCGTGATTTAATGTAAGCCACTTCTTCAGAGTAAACAAACAGCCGAAATAAATTAACACAAGTTTAAAAAGTACAAAGGAAACAATGCAGAATATTTTTAGTACAATCAAAATCATAATAAGTCTAAAAATGTCAATGTCAAATTATTCATGGTCAAGGTGAATTTCTATGACCTGGCACAAACATCTCAGTTGATGTAACTTCACAACCTGATCAGCTGATTTACCTTCGTCCCTTAATACTCTGCGTCTAGCCTCACTATTACTTACCCGGCGATCCCTACAGTTGCGAGCAATATTTATAAGGCATCTGTAGTCAAATACTAGAAGATTACGAGTATATTCTACTCTTAATGGCTACGTTTCACAGCCATAAAGTAGAACAACGAACTACTGTGCATTATACTCGTCCCTTAATTAATAGGCAGATATCTCGCCTTCGCCATAGGTGACGTAAGTTGGCGAAAGGCAAACGACTTTTATGAATCCAGAGTAGCAAACGTGAATCATTACTATACATCTTTACCGATGTTTTCAAAATAATGTTAGAGGACAGAGGGGGAAATGACTGACCCTAGGTGACAATTTCAACTGACACACATCCGCATAGTAGATAATTTCAAAAGAATTCAGAAGTATTTTTAAAATTTGAGACGATTTTTTATAAAATTACTCGAGGATGAAAGATGTCAACTTCCAAAGGTCCTATAAGCTATTGATCATAGTTGTGTTAATGCCTGGTAAATAGGTTATTTATTACGCAGTTAAGTTCATTACAATTACGTGATAAACCTATCAGTTAGATCTAGTTTCGTTTTGTCGAAACACTGTCTACCTAAGCTACAGTTTAGCTACCCGATTTCAATCTAACGCCAAAAATCAATAAAATTATCAAGAGTTCAGGAGACTTATAAAACCAGTTCTACAAATTTACTTCAAAAAGTATCAACTAATGGGGGATACGAATTCGATCGCTTGTTTGGCATTCGAGAAATAAAATAAAAGGCTAATAATAATGATACAATGTTGATGTATTTAATCAATCAGTCGGTCATAAGCAACGTGGAATCAGGTATATATATATATATATATATATATATATATATATATATATATATATATATATATATATATAACATATCAGCATAGTCGGATGAATGGATCGAGAAAAATATTAGTGTTGTAAGTAGTAACAGCATCAATAGTAGTAGAAGAGTCTAAGTATAGATTCTATGAATCGAGAAGAAAGAACGGATTCATGAGAAAAAAAGTAAAACATAATTTTAAGACTCAATATTTAAAGGAAGTTAAATAGTAAGTGCCAGTACAGTACCAGCCATGTCACTTCAATTATAGCTTACGATAATTGAACTACAGCCATTATATGCAATGCTGACAAAATACCCTATTTAGTATAACACTACAAATGCATTCTCCCTTACTAGTTTTTAACTTTTAGTACTTAAGCTGATTAGTCAAGGTCATTCTAATTAAATTTTCTTGAATAAAACTGACCAAGAATTTATCGGTAAATAAGAGTTGCTAATGAAGTGCTAATTTTTGATTGAATTATTTAATCACTAGATCTTATAATGCTTGATTACAATAAAAACTTGACACCAAAATTTGAAGAACTTACATTGTAACTTCCGTTGGGTTGATCTCATCTGTAGGAGGCAGACCAAGAAATGCTCCAATTTTTGAACGACATAAGTCAGCATTATTTTGAATAAATTTGGAAATTTGTTTACTAGAAGATAAGTTTAAGAAATTATGTCTTGCCAAATATTTTAGACCTCTCAATGGATTTCTACAGAAAGAAATAACATATATATGTAACGTGAAATTAATCTGTGAAGCAGTTTGGAAAGGACTCTCTAAATTTAGAACAAGAAACATTATAATTTCACCACTTAATTCATTGTTTTCAACCAAGCATTAACACAACTACATTTGTGAAGTATAAATGAATAAGTAACGATCAAGACTGTAGAAAAGTTAAGGTTGAAGTCAGTCAAAAAACAAAATAGCCTAAGTTCATATTACGTACGTCGAAAGAGATCATAACAAAAACCCATAAGTAATACGTCTATCAAAGTTAACACCTCTCCTTGCAGACACATAATCTATGCTTTTTGGCACGACCTCTTACGCAGATATGAGTGGAAAAAATACTATAATCTTACACTAGAAGGTTTCTAGAGTAGTCAAATATTTATCAGAGACCAGTAAAACAGTTTAACACCGATCCAACCAATCAATGAAGGGCTTAAATAGTCAGAAAATAATTTGGTGAAGGAACTATGAAACAGAAACAGCGTTTAAATCACTTGGATTTTAATTACTAGATAACTGATTTTTAAACTTGTTATACTTAAGAGTAGATGATCAACCTTCAATGAGTTAAACGAGTTAGTCATTACTTGGTAAGTAAAGTCTGCTGTTTTAAATTTTATTTGAACTACAGAAGTTCACAGCAACTCAAGTGCATATTATTGTAAACGAGGCGTATAATCATATATCAGTGCAAAGTAGATATAAGTTTTAGAGAAATTTTCAAACAGCTTATTTTTTCATTAAGTTGAATGATATGTTCACGACAGTAATGGTAACGAAAACGATATGAAAGATTTTCACAAAATTATTTCAAAAATATGATGGTTTATCATATGGATGCAAATAAGTAAATTACACCAGCCATTTCCTTTACTACACGTTCTGATGGATTACTAATGAATTATATTTTTATACACAATCAAGCATCTATTCATCCTTATGGAAAACACATTTGCGGAGAAAACCGCACCATTACTGCTTACCAATCGATTAAATGAAATAGTAATATGATATATGTTTTACAGAATAGATGAAGTGTGACCAGAATGGAAGTCTAAGAAGCATGATTTGTCCTATTCAGGGTTCGCTAGTCAGATATACCTGCATTTTAGTGCTGATATATTTGTTGGTATAGGCAAATCCTATTAGGAGACTGATCAGATTTCAATGCTATATATCAACCACGAAATACTCAAATTTTTACTAAAAATGACGTTATGCCCGATGAGCAGGTTAGTAACTATCTGTACTTAATACCTCAGGGGATAACGTGTTGATATCTGAAACGTAAGTTCATGAGTTAGAGTTCCAGTGTGAATATCAACATTGAGATGAGTTACAAAGGAGACAAAACGCGCGTCCTGGATTTTACTTCTAACCAAAATCTATCTATTCTGTTAAACTTGTAACAAAATGGTTCTATTGAGGTAATCCGCGCAGCATGAGCATATGTTCACAAAGACTGATCAAATTTCAGTCTTCCATATCAGCTGAAGGCTAATTCGAATCCTTACTAATAATAATATCGATATGATTAATGAAATAGAAGGTTCAGAATTCTAATGAATGCTAATCAACTGCACATCCAAATCAAAAGTGTTTTTCTATGTCTCTACAATCATTGACAAATTCAGAATTTTGTTTCCATCTAGATTGAAAATAAAATTATTAGAACACAGCCTGTTAATGAGTTTGCACCAAATTATCATTACTATGAACTTACCTATTAAATAAATTTACACCTACTGCATAAATATATTTACGACAACTGAAACAACTATCAGGTTTAAACAATTGAATAATAGAATTTAGAAAACAATCATGTTTCACAAAATACCAAGAATTATTCACATCATGATAAAATTTAACCATATCATCTATAAATGTATAACAACAAGGTTGGGATAAATAAAATTGCCAATTTAGTGTACATGCTGTACAAACATCTTGTTGTTTAATTGAATCATCTAAAAGTAGACAGGAATTGTGCACTCTGTCATGATTATTATCATTCTTGGTAGTAGTCGAAGTAGTAGTAGTATTTTCATATTGAACTTTATTAATTAAATGTTTTCCTTTACTCCCTACTTCATCATCATCTTTTTCTTCTCGTTTCCTACAACCACCTTCCTTGGATTTAGTTATTTGGATTGATTTTGAATAGTTTTGTTCTTCAATGAGTTGAATTTTATCCTTGATCATCGATTGTAATGTATTTGATTTACGTTTCCATATAGGTGATAAAGATGAATTAGGGTTCTGTTCAATCTGTTTATTTTCACTTGGGAAATATGACTAAAATATTGAAAAGAAAAAAATAATAAAAAGGTCATTTATTAGTTTTACTTATCCCCATTTACTTATGTTATCGAAAACAAGTTTTATAGTTCAATGCAGTTATCATTAGTTAGAGCATTATTTAAAATTAGCTGTTGAATGGGAATATTTTTAAGTGTGTAATTACCGTTTTCATTGAGTATACTTGGTAAACTTCCTTGTTTAGTTACATATTATACATCGACCTTATTAAAAGCTTATATTATGAGTACATGTAGATCTATCGAAACGAACACTCCGCGAAATAATTAAACATACATTTAAGGAAAACCTTGACAGTAGTTCTTGTTGTTTTCCCGTGCTCTGTGTTTTTGTTTTCCCTTATTAGCTGTAGACTATTATGAGTGTCATGAAAAACAGAACACAGATCTCTCTTTGACACATCATTCATATGTAAACAGGATTTGTGTGCTCTCCTATCAAGAAAATACTAGTTCTTAACCGCAAATGACATTGTAATTATGCCATTTATCTAGCACGCTTATGTTAATCTCACAATGCTTACTAAAGATATTTTTGAAATTAAAAAACTGATAATTATTACTGAATGAGCTCTTGTCACCTATGATCATGTATTCCTTCTGTTTTACATTATTAAAATGTTTGAGACAAATGCTTAGTTGAAGTGAAATATGAATCACTCTTTTTCAAATAACGTATCCTTGTTTTTCGGTATAACATTCTTTTTCTTATTGTTTTAATCATGCCTGGGAATAGGTGCGAATTTTGCGATTATTTTTAAAGTGTATATTAATTACCGTGACTATTATCAATAAATTTTTATCATGTTCGTTTTGAATATTTTATAAATACTAATACCATTTATACTACTCTGGCATTTATCGTGTTAATTTCAACTGATATATTCACGGCAATAGGAACTGATGCATGTGTATACTGTATGCTTATGTGACTGATTGAATGACTAAATGAAATCATAATCAAGTCTGAAATCGAATGCAAATATACTAAACCAATGATGGCAAATTAAGAAAATTAGAACTCTCTTTCCAATCAGAAATATTATTAAGCGTAGATTTCAATATCAAAAGCATGTCAAATAATCTGTAACCAATTCCTAAAATTAAAGCCTACGCATATTTAGCAAGAATGATATTGACTAATTTCTCGTTAGATTAAGTTACAAAAATCCTGGGAGTAAAGTATGAAAACACTAAGCTAACTATCACTATGATCATCAAACAGAGGTCACTGAATATATACTCAATGTATGAGGAAAACAACTCTTTTAATGCAAAGATTGTGACTATCTTTAGCTAAATTTTATCGAATGTTTACAAAAAACTGAGCATAGTTGGTTTGCAAACCAACACTTTATAGTTGCTCCTATTATTAAGAACAATCTATTGATTACCATAGGGTAAGTTTCATCAAACGTACCGTAAGAGAATTACAGTAAAGTGATAAGGGGATAATGTAGAGCCGTAATGAAGTAGATTGATGCTCAGTTAAAGACAATGTGTATCACGTTTATGTACTTACCTTTAAGAGAGTTTTAGATTCGCCCGTATGTGAATGCAATCGGATAGTTGTTCCACGAATTCTTCCCACTACCATTTTACCGCTTGCACCTTTGGAGCATGTACACTTTGTAAGGTCAGTTTCACAACGTACTAAATTGGTTGCATTTAAAATATCTTGAATGTAACAAATTTATTCATTAAAAAATTAATACAAAAAAAACATGTATTCAAAATTTGATGTTTTTAAACAGAGAGCAAAATGGGATAATGTAATTAGTCATTATGTATGAAAATTATATTTGAAATAATCTCAGAGATTGAAATTTAAATAATTCCAACGTTTCGTCCAGCTAACTTGTCTGGACTTTAGGGTTAGCTGGATGAGACGTTAGAATTATTTAAATTTCAATCGCTGAGATTATTTCAAATATAACTTTCATATATAATGACTTCTCTATACTCGGTGCCCAATTTCTGTCAAACTATTCGTTCTAAACTTGACGAATATTCGTATGTAATTAGTGATTTAGAAATATTAAGTGTGATGTTAGTTGAACATTAAAGTTGTTATCAATCAGTTCTGAAGTTACGCGTTTGTTACTTCTTCTACCTTTGATCAGTTATGTTTAAATTATTGGTTAAGTGTACAACAGAACATATGACATTTAGAGGACTATGGAAATGTTTCATCTCTATTCATTAGTGAGTTGTAGCTAACAGTAAATACGTATTGAAACCCTATAACAAAGAAAACGTATTAAGCCAGTATAAAAATAAGATGCCAAAAATCTGACTATTGGTAACAAACAATGAAATAAGTTGTGGATAAATTAATTCACTCATTACGTACTTGGGGATTACCCGCACTCTTAGTGTAAGGGCTAATGAAATAACTCGTTTGCCCGAACCCAAGTAGGTGGAACCAGATTGGAGCCTGGATTTCAGTGGCTGAATGACGACTACCGTAAGCACTAGGCCACCGCTCCGTAACATATAACTATGCAAGGGTTTCATTTCATAAGCGGAAAAGTATTTACACAATTTCTAAATCATAGGAATTTTTAACCTGCTATCAGCCAATACATCATTGTGCCTCTTATCAACACATCCAACATAAAGTACAGCTCAGGTTGGCAGTTATAAGATTTTTGATTAAATTAAAATAATAAAAAGTAAGAGTTCTTCGGCGTACTTTATTCAAATTAAAACCATAAATGCTATACAGGAAAACAAACTAAATATCTCGAGGTCTTGATAAAACTACTTTGGAGAATATTGGAAATGGTAATACAGAAGTTCTGAGGTTACTTAAGTGATTCACGCCTTTATTAAAATGAGTCAACGGGATTAGGATAGAGTTTTTCTACCGCCTTAACTTCCCTGAGGAACTGTTGAACTATATCGCTAATGGATATTAGACCTATATTATTGTTATGCAGCATTTAATGGAATAAAAATGAATATGGGTATGATATAGTAGTCGTCAAAATGATTCAAACATTTATTTCTAACTCCATTTACTGGCATTTTTCTGGTTATTTGACCCCCAATCAATCAAGTTGTGAAGGTTTAATAGTTTTTTAACAGCTAATTAGAGTTTGATTTATTGAAATATCCCAGCGGTTGACGAAAACTCTTCAGAACCATTTCATATATGATGCGAATGCTCGGAATATACTAAAATGAGTTCGTTTCAAACAAAAATATTGTGAAATTCACTTGGTATCGTTTACTTAAATCTTCCCATTGATATTTAGGACTTCAATTGATCAGTCTCTTGTTGGCATATGTACATACTGTGCTTATTACCTCGATATTTCCTTAATTCACAAGCTTTATAAGCAAAGATGGATGGCGGTTAGCAAGTAGCTATTGGGACTCAGTAGCTAAGTCGATAACGCGATGGCGTTTGTAGTGAACGGTACTGGGTTTGAGTTCCAGAGTGAACATCAACTCTAAGATGCACGTACATCCGGCTGACGAGTCCCAAATAGGACGTAACGCACGTCCTAGATTTCACTGCTAGCCGCTATCCATCTTTCCTTATTATGACATTGCGAAAAATTAAAAAGTAAGTAAAACCCACCTCATTTTTTATTAAACGAAATTAGATATCTTACCATTCCCGTTCCTTTGTGTAAGTGCAATCATAGCTTGTGATTGAGGGGCGTGACGTGGAACTGGTGGGGGTGTAGAAGAGAGACTAGTTTTACACTCAGGAACCAATCCTTTATGAGGGGGCATAAGATAGTTAGGGGAATAATTTACAGAATTGCTTGAATGTGAACTTAAGCCAGAATCTCTCGCGGATGCACCGGTTTGCCCAAAATGTAGAGAGGTTAAGTAGTGCTTGTTAGATTCATCAGAAAATGGCTCTGAGCGTTTATCCGGCTGAATATATTCCGTCTCGTTACCAATCACAGCCGTATAAGAAAGACTACTGGTACCGCTACTGCCGCTTACTTCTAAATCACGATCAAGATGGATTGCTGGAAGAGATTTTCTCGAAGCGTTCAAAATTTTTTTTGATATTTTTGATCCAGAGACATCAAATTCAGTGTTGAAATCATATAAAATGTTGTTTGTCGCAATTATTCTGTTCTCATTTAATGTAGCTGGATGCAAGGTTTGGGTATGAAGTCGATTTACATTTATGAGAGCCATCGCTGGAGGGACTGAGTCAGAATCATCGCTATACCAGACTGACGAACTCGACTTAAACGACTGGTTTCCTTTGCGCTTGAATTTGTTACCCTTAAAAAGTAAAAAGCAAAGACTATGGAACATTAGAACGATGCAAATTACAATTTTCAAGCCCGATCCATTCCCAAGATGAACCAAAACTTTGTATTATAATAACTAGTAACCATAACCCATCTTATAATTTTCATGACTAGCTTTTTCTCAGTATATAAAGACGCAGTAATCGTAATTTTTTATCACTAAACTGTGCATTTCCTTTCTCTTAGTAAGATGTTTTGTTTAAAATACCTCATTTACCAACCAACTTATGCAAAACATTCGTACTAAATAACATTACTTATTGTAATTTTATGCTGTTTGTATCTCATGAGAAATCCTGAAGGAAAATGAATTAATTTAATCTCATCAATCTTATTGTTTTTGTGTTGTTTAAAGCTATAAACGGAACCAGATGTAAGAAGCGATTCTGCTGAAACCAGTTGATGACTTTATTTAATACTTATTACTGCTTTCATTATATTCCAAGACCGGTTATAAAATACTCCTGAAAGGCTCGTCTTTCTGTTTGATATTTTACCTGAAGTCTAGATCTTAGAAAGGTCTAGAGAACATTACATTTCCTGGACGCCAAAACTAAGACATCTGGTCAGATGCATATAAGTGAGGCACGATAAGTGTGAAAAATTTCATCAACAATTTATGTTCTATCTAATGCTTACCCGTTGGAAGTCCTTTTGGGTGACATTCAAATCGCCTTTTTCTTCGGAGTACGTACTTAATCGTAGTTTATCATAAGAAGAAGAACAAGGAACACAACCAGGACACATTTTGTTAGATAATTTGTCCAATTTTAAATAATTGATTACGGAATGAGACAGATAAAAGGGATGCTCCGATTTACAGTTTTTCTCTTCAGACCGACTGCGTAGTCTAGATGTAACATAAAGATCACGCGAATAAGATGTGCTTTCTGAAGTAGTGGAAAAAGAACTTGGAGTACTTGTGTAGCATTTGCATTGATCCAACATAGAGTCCGGGTTTTCCAAAGATTCATCACACCATAGGCTAGTTGGATCCCCAGCCCTGTTATACTGACCAAATAAACTGGTTTGAATAACACTGGAGTCCACAGAGTGTAAAGTGGAATTCATAGCATCTTTATGTTCTGATTAAGACCAAGAATAACTAATGACAAACATCTAAAACAGAAAAAAATTAAATATTCGGAAGACATTCTCTATGTCAAAAAAAAAATCGATTGACCAGAAATGACTGCACAATTTATAAGAGTGGCTTATTACTATCAAAGATCAAATGAATAGTACTATAATAAGTGCATATCTAGACCCCGAGATCAATATTAGTTTCCTTCCATGTTGTTCATCTGAAAACCAAATTATTTCAAATATGATCACAAAATGCCCTGAAAGGTTTCCGAACATTTTATGAACTTCTATCATGTACATCATTACTAAGAAAATGATAAATCAGCTAGTAAATAATTAAGCTTTCCCTGACAATGTTTTTAACCTTTTCCGAATTATCAAGGTCAATCAGTGCCATTAGAAGCCGTGTAAGCTATTCGTACAACAACCAGTAATAATTTGTCGGCTAAACGCACCGTGGCCCCTTGGTGAAATAGATGTAATGTGCAGCTATAAGTGAGACGATCAACACATGACCTACATTTCAAATTTAATACTTTGGAATTTTCTTTGACAATTTCATATCGTTGTGCTGATAGAGTATGACAACTTGAACCGATGTACATGCGTACCACGTTCTAAGTTTCATTTGACTGACTGAATGAATCCTCTTAGCCCTATTACATGACTCGATTAAATCAAAAAACCAACGTGAGTTTGGAGACTGTCAGTATAATGATTGCAAAAAAACTATACACTTCCTAATAAACCAGTATCGTAATAATAAAATCGCTGCCATTGTGGGTTAGTTCTACAGTTGAGCTTTTGTTTTAATCCATATACAAATTTATTTGTCTTATTTACTTTATGATGATAGCTTCTGGACATTTTCATGAAGCGTTATTTCATAAGAGGATTTACTAGTCTGCGGACACGGTTTACTTGTTAAGAGAAATATCAACTGGAAAGTCGCTGTATTCATGATGTTAAATAATAGACGAAAATTGATCAAATCGTTAACCTCCAAGTCCATAGTTACTGGCTGTCTGGACCTATGCTTTTATGAAGTAAAACCATCCTTCGTCAATTTATAAATTAATTGCCTTTCTAAAGGCAAAGTTTAAAAAACAGACATTTGATTGTAAACCAAAACCACGAAAACAGTGAGTTTAAAATGGAAACGCGTAATACACGTGTATTATCCCGGAAAATGTCTTAATGATCTAGATAGGGCGACAACTTAAAAATTATTGAAACGGAACGCTCTCATTGGATGTTCAATGTCTGGTGATTCGGAATACCAACCGAGCAACTTCTTTTACATTAATGTCTCTGTGTAATTTGAAAGTTTGAGATCTATACAAAGATCGAGTAAAGCTTATTCAGCTACTTGTTCACAATGGTCGTCGAATATTCTGAAGAAATTTTGAAATTATGATTAATGTTTTCCTAGAAGATCCAGATTGCTGGGACGCTGATGTCAAGTGTTTCTCAGCGGAAGAAAAACCTAAAAGAGGGAGAATTATAAGGTTTGTTGTTAATTAAATAACTAATGTTTCGGTGATTCGTCCAGTTCTTAAAATGGTTTTTAGCAGTTTACGTGTGTAATACCCAGTTTTTTTAACTTCCTAACTCTTAGTAATCAGAGGGGACTGTGAAGCAGCCATGGCGTATCTACTCATGCAATGATATTTCTTAATTCGTTTTCTCTTGAATTAGAGAAGTTCATTTACGAGATTGATAATTTATGGGTTAGGGAAGTCTTGCTTACAGTTAGTTGTAGTCATAAATAAGTCTCTAAAATAAATAATTCTTCAAGCCTTTGACATTGATGTGGATCCCATTAGTCTCACTAGACGCGCCCTACCTAAAGGCACTCAGTGACGTATCCGCACCGATTTACAAGCCTGTACGCCGTGGTATTCATCCCTTGCAACTACTAGTCAGCTTATATCAAATGCTTTTTAACATATCAACAACCTTCTAAATACACCTTTGAATCTATACATATTGGCTTCCGATTCGGCTGGTATAGTATCCTTTGATTATAAAAGTGTTAGTGGCAAACATGTTCTTAACGCTTTTAATGATGACTTGATGTAATTTGGTACATCGAACGACGAACTGTGGGTTTGTTATTTGTTATAACATTGTGTATCGTTTTTTATTTTACATATCGTGACATTATTATTATATCCTCGGATTTCTTCACTCATTTATATATTTTACCCTCATAATAACGATACAGACACCCAAACTGTTAAAAAGCTCTGTGCTCACACCGCCGCGCTTTCATCTCAAAGCCTTTGCTGTCTGAAACCTGGTTCCACTGAGCAGAATTTGACTGCTACGTGCACAACGCGATAGACCCACGTTTGTAATTCCTTGCAGTAGCAATGGCATTGTTGAGTAATTTTAAGAGGTACGTTAAGCTTAGTGTGTTTACTAGTGATGTTTTTGAACTCTATGGCACCTTGGAAACGATTAAGCTCAAACGGAGAAACGTGATCGATCGACGAGGGTTAGAACAGCTTTTCAGCAGCGTGGAATTACACCACGCTTCAGATATGGAAATGCTGCTACATATGCAAACTTTCTATGAGAGCCTTCTTAGGTAACTGTCCTTATCTAAGCCTCCCCAACAGGTGCAAGCGGTTCTCAACTCATTTCGAAACAATTTCGTCGGTGAACTGACTGCATCTACCTACTCACCTGTGGAGATCACCAGAACACCGACACCAAGGTTTGTTCTTCAAATGATGGAAAATAACATCACACATCTTCATAACACCCTCCTTCGTTACTTTAACAATCATCAAAATCATGGTACTCTAAAACTACCCAAACAAGCCTGTCATGAAAATGAATTTATCTCTAGACCATGATAGAGCTAGCTCCAAATAATGTCCGGTCTTCTAGAAATAAAATGAAACAATGTAGTCTCCCAAACTTCAAATCTTCCATCATGACAAAACTTTAAAAAAACTTCTATGGCACGCGTCAACGACAACTGCAGCCGGTGTAAATAACTGTCTAATATGCATCACTGATGTGATGACGAAAGTTCGCTATCTCGTTGATTCTAGAACAGAAGTGGTAGTTCTTAATGGTGACAAAAATGACTCTTTTCAAACCGATCGCCACATCCACAGAAATGAATGTTTATCTTAACGTGTGTTTGTAACACCTTCGAAACCTTGAAACATCAGCTTGTTGCTTCGGTTATTAAATCACATAAATCCCACGGTCGTATCATTTCTGAAGGTTGACATTTGCTTTCGTTTATAAACGTAAATAATTAGAATTATGGTCTACTTCTTTCTTAATACTGCTCTAATAACGAACCTGATCCTAAAATTGCAGACTTGTCATGATTTGACTACCTAATCTATAAGATCTTACGTGAAAGTCACATCAATGTGTACACTGACCCGTCCTATCATAATCAGCAATATATGGCGGAGCATATTCATTAAAGACAAACAAGTATTCGAAGATCCTAAACACGTGACAGAACTATTTAGTGAACACTTTTGTTTCTCACTAACGAAAAACCACTTAACGATTCAGGATCAATACCAGTACCTCCGTGTGAAATTACTAATGTAGACCTCAATGTACAAAATATCTCTAAGGCAATTAGTACATTGAAACACTCCTACACTGATGGACCAGATGGTATTACAGCCAGCATGCTAAAACTATTTGCGATATCACTCTCTACAGCGTGTTACCCTACTGCCTGGAAAACTACACATATCATTCCGAAAATGAAAACAGGACCTGAAGCAAATGTTGACAATTACCGGCCCATAAACATAATTTCAGTGGTATCTGGAGTGATGGAAAAAGTAGTTAAGGCTCCTTGTATCAGTCCTATTCTTAGACTTTAAGAAAGCCTTTGATAAGGTCCCACACAAAAGGCTTGTCATTAAACTAAAGTCCTTTGGAATAAACGACCCACTGTACTCATGGTTTGCTTCGTTCTTAACAGAACGCAAACAGATGTTAATGTACAATAACTGTCTCTTATCACGTAAACCAATAACTACTGGAGTCATTCAGGGAAGCGTAGTAGATCCACTCTTGTTTTTTATGTATATAAACGATATATGTAATGAAATAAAATTTCGGAAACCATACTTATATGCTGATGTTCTCAAAATAGTATACAGCTATAAGCCTGAGACCCTAAGCGAAAGTGTACCCCTGATCCAAAATGGTCTCAATAGGTTAACTATCTGGAGTAAAAAATGACAATTACCATTTAAACTCAAGAAGTGCGATTTCATGCACTTTGGAAAGCATCCCTATAAACTGCAACTCCATTTAAATAAAAGTAGAGTCCAGACACTCAAATCAGTACACGATCTAGGAATTAATTACACAAGAAGTCCGAACTTTGAAGAACATGCCTCATCTACTATTTCTAAATAAAGACGGCAAATTGGTTTCATAATGATAAATTTCTTCAAAACAGAGGCTAAGCTTGCTCTCTACAAAATATGTGTACGACATTCCCTGGAATACTGCTCTATTTTCTTCTCTAATATAAATACCACAGACAAGATAAGAGTAGAAGACGTTCAGTGACGCTTCACACGCCAACTTCTAGGAAGTAACTTGAATGCCGATTACACAGATAGATGTAAGCACCTTTCTTTAGAACCTTTACGGCACCGTAGGCTAAGGAACAATTTAATATTTCTCTACAAAGCGATATATGGACTCTCATTTCTAACCTCCTGCCCAACTATGATTCACAACCCAGCGTATGGACTAAGAAGCAACGCATATACACTACTTACCGTAAAGCACCTAAAATAAATGCGTTGTAAGTTTTCTACTGTACGGTATAGTTTACAATCTTTGAACCACATATAATCTAGCCTGTTTTTTAAACCTTTTTAACTTTTACCATTAATTATCTTCATAGCAGTGTGATATACTTAGTGGATATCTAACGCATAATACAAATGCTTTGATCATCTGATTTACTTTTAACATGGAACTAGTAGAGACAGTGTATTCCAGCTATGGGCTTTGATCAAAGCAGTGTTCATACTTACCACAAACATAGGAGAGCCTAACATCAAAAAAGGACGGGGGTGGCTTTACTGACCAGCAAATATGATGGTAGGAAGATAACTTAAATCCACTCATGTCTGTAGGGCAGAACATCTTGTTTAATTACGGCTCCTTATGATCTAGTAGAATGTCACGAACTAATGGTATTACTGCCGATTTATTATGCAAAATACCTCAATAAATCGTGTTTAGAACGTTGAATTGGTTTAACTTCCTACCCAGTAATCCTATTACAAGCAAACTAGACAATTCGGTGAGACTATAATTTATGTGTGACCTCTGAACGAAACTTAAGTGGCCTTGATTATTATTAGCCAATCAGCCAACAGTACGTATAGGGTAAAAATATATTATATAAAACCAAAGAAAGAAAGTGGATACACTTCTCATACGTGGTTCAAAAATTTGTCAACGTTAGAAAAGTTTTAGAGGGTCTAAAATCGTAATGCATGTAGTAGAGGCTACAGAATAGTCGGCCTCTGGGGCCCTTAGGGAGTCCCAAAAACTTTCTCAGCCTAGACCACATAGCTTCGATATTGTTTGCGTGCACTCCAGTTATTGAGTACACAAAATGCCGCTTGTGGATAACGACACGATGCACATAACCAAGCCTATGTAGGAGTCTGTACGCTCTCCAATCATTCGTATATATTGTAGTACGTTGCTGCAACCATTATTACTGGTGCTTTTATTATCCAGCTTGCAATAATTGTTATAATATTCTCGCCGTCTTATAACCGCCCAATTGTCACGTTTTGTACAAAATTCTTTGTGAACCGATCGCACGTTAGCATTAAGCACTGAATTTGACGCGGTGACCTTTAAACCCCTCAAACGCTTCTGATTGGCTCGCCCATAAATTAGAGTCTCTCCGTATTGTGTTTTATAACTACATACAGTCCCATACTCTCAGCTTCTTTCTGAAACATCTCCATCTGTCAGTTGTTTATCCATTCATATCTTGTTAACATATTTTCTTTAACCTATTAGAATGCTCTTGCTTAATAAATACTTTAATAAAAGAGTATTAGACTGAGTAGTCATACTTTAACTATTCCTTCGTGAACATTGTCTGCTCCGCTTCTCGTCCTCTTTTTATTGCACCTTTTTTCAGCTCCCTTGAGATTTGCTACTGAAAACTGATATGGAACGTCTGATTTTGTCATGCACCATCATTAAAGCCTCAGATTTTCCAAAGAGATATAAGGTTGCGACTTCAGGAAGCCCCTAACTTCAATGGATTTATTCTCGACCAACAGTTGCACGTCGCAACGCAACTTTCGTAAAGCGCGCCAATTGTGATACCGACTAAAACCACCTGCATTCATATCTTATAAAAAACCAACCCAACTGAGTAATTTACTACAGTGGAAATTGTTTCATTTGTAACAATTTGATCTTGCCTAAAAACTGGCATGCCTCATGTAACAAACTTATTTGAGAATAAATTATTATTATCCAAGCTAGTGAGAGATGTGTGCGTAGACTATCATGTGATCAAGCGTACACATTTGTACAGACAAGATGGTGATCAAAAAAGTACAAAGAAATAGATGAGTTGTTAATACCCAAATAACATTTTCTGTTAAGCTAATAAAAGGTCTTAATCAAGATCAAACATAATCGAAATCAATTGTATTTGAGTTGTAATAATAATTTATCGATTGTTCATAATAAATTGCGCTTCTCGCTGGACAAAATATCCGATCAACTTCGTGGAAATGCGAAAACAATCACTTTGGACGACAACGCGATGGGAGTATTTTCCATAGTTGAGGAAATCACAAAATTAACCATATCCAAACGCCAGGAAATCAAGCACTTATTAGTATCTTCGTACATTCACCAGACAGTCGGTCATTTGTTCTTCTAGGAGAAACAAGAACGTATTACCAACTAGCCATCCTACATATTTCCATCTGAGCCTGTTTTTCTATTCACGTAGTAACAAGGTAACATTTCTTGAACTACAGTCTTCAGAGTGTTTGAACCAAATGATTTTTTGCCCTTATCTTTTAGAATACCGTTTATTGAAAAGAGTATCGTTGAATCCTGTTTCGTTTTCTCTCTTAACAGCAACTTCTTGGCCAGTGCTATCTCATAAATATCACTCAGTTCATTCAAAGTACGGACCGGAGGTTGAATAGTAATATTATATTCAGTTGTCATTATCAAATTTCCAGGGCACTCACATATTAAAGGTTGTGTTGGTACGTTGGGTAAGAACTTGAAATGTGCGGAAAAACATATACTGGAAATCTCTGTCGGGTTGTGATCGGACGGAATATCTTCGGCTCTTTTAGAGCCCTTATAGGTTTCATTGTGCGACTCGAAACAGTCCTGACATTGTTTATTTAAGAGGGCAAGTAATATCATAGACTCCACCCCAGTTACTAGCTGTCGGAGGGTTGATATATCGATTTATTCCGTTCTCGAGCGAGTCGGAATGTGCATACTGCGGTGCCTAATCCTGGAGACATTTCCTCGATTCGCATTTAGATCTCACCAAATTTGATCCATTATGAATGTTTATCTCTCTTGGATAGCCTCTACTGCCGATAATGATAAGCGAGTCAGTTATGAAAATGAATGCGATGATCAAATACACAGTTCCCAATCTTAGACAAGTACATAGTTCCGACTGGCGTCCCGTTCGCTTGACACTAGGACGAGACCATAGCAGCCGATATTGTGGATGGCGATGTTGTAAAGTGAAAATCGCCAGGAACGTAAGCCATAACAGTGAGCCCTTATTGGATTCTAATAACAAATTACAACACATCTATTCTAGAATCCTACTCGATTGCTTCGCAATTCGGAAAATAGTGATATCTTCCAGATGCTTTATCATCCCGACAGTTGTTCGTTTCGGAGAGAAATTTTACGATGAGTAGAAGCTGAGAAAAGACATTAATTATTTTCAAACATTTGCAGGCTGTAGTGCTATTTACAGTCTTTATGTTCATCATGACTCCCTTAACTTCGAATCCCAACTGATTAATTATTCTTTAACACACAAAAAAGTGTCAGAACCGCTATGCAGGAGTGCCATGTTTCCAATTCTTATTTAGAACCGTGTAGGTCTACTGGGATGGCACTCAAACAAACTTTTGACGGGTTTCAAACTTAGCTGAATTTACTACATGGTCATTATTACTATCAGTGTGTTAAATCTTGTATTCCTCAATTAATTACTTTAAACCCAGGTTATCTAATTTGGCCATGTGTCCTACCAGACATTTATGACATAAACTTCAATTTTCACTTCTCGTTTCCTTACCTCCAATTCGCAATCTCAACTTCATCTTGAATCCCCAAAGTTTATCACTTCTTTTATGGACGGACTGTTTTCGAATTGTTTCCTTTTAGATAATGCCTTACCTAACATGAGCCTAACAGAACTGAGACAGTCAGAACTCATACTATGAACAATAATGTCATCATATTTATCCTCCCTAACATCAAACAGACCATAAAAAGCTTTGAAAAGCTCACTTTCGACCTTATATTTCTCGCTTTCATAGTTGTCTCCATTTCACAGAAATTCAAATTAATCCATGAGTAACCTAATGAAATGGGTAACTACATTTGATTATTGATTTTAAAGTAAAGCGTCTAACCAAGGTTCAGAATGTGGAGATCCTAAAAACTTAATTAAAGAACTTTTATGTTACGTTCAAATTTTGCTACGGTCTGTTATTGAAGCAAGGTTGATTGATCCATTCGTAACCTACAACTTAGGCAACGAGAAAACCTGATTCCAGCTCAGGTATCAAAGCCCATACGTAAATCCAAAGTAATCAACCCAGAAAATATTTTCCAGTAGTGATTATAACAATTACCTAACAGACCTTCAGTTTTCAGGTTTCTGGAGTAAAATTTAAAAATATCAAACGAAAAGCAATGTGAAACCGGAAGTGTCTGACGTCAAATTTATAAACAATTAAGCTCAAAAGTCAGAAAAAGCAAATATGTCCAAAAACACAGTGATATTAATAGTATTCAATGCGACATTTTTTGATCCGTCAAATGATTTCAGTTCTTCTCACAGCATATTTGTCTTCTTTTTCCAACGCTTTTCTTTATTACGCAACAATGATTTGATAGGGTTAGTGAAATGTCACTGAGCTCTAGCCAAATCATCCAGTAGTTTAGTAACATAACGTCGTCAAGGTCAGCCGGCGCTCATCAGTCGATTGCACGCCACGGAGTGGCTATGATAATTAGGAGTAATTGAATCATAGTATGAACTAAGAATCCCAGAAATAACGCAATTGAATCAAGGAGTACTACACAAACACTAACGAATGTACTGTATTTAGAATTCGAAATCAAACATTCAACAAGTACAAAGGAGTCATTAGTTCATTCAAACACCACATCCGCCACAGCTTAAAGTAGAGTCTAAGTGTCTGTAATCAATTGTATGTCTTCTCCTCAAGTTCATGCTGTGTCTGTCCGACAATGTATTGGATAAAGACTCTGTATTATCTAGAATGCACTCATTAGTATTAGAATTAACAACTGAAATCGGAACAGACTCACCTGGTTCCTGGGATTGTATTTGATCAACATGTCGATTGTGTGTACTTAAGTAATTGATATCTAGAAGTCGCACTATAGATTTCCCGACATTCTTCAGAACAATCCCCGTGGATGGTTGAAGAACATTGCCACGATAATATGTAACTTCTGCAGACTCCAAACATCTCATATTCGACCGAAGAGTTCTTCCTTTTAATAGTTTTGATGGAGTCTCTTTCGTCACCGAATGTCTGGCATTTCTATATTGCAGTAGAAAGATATCTACTCCCCTCTCCAGCTCATTTAATTGTTGAGGCAGCAATAGAATCAATGGCAGTTTTTAACGTCCTGACAAAATTTTTTGCCTGACCATTGGAACAAGGATGTCTGGGAGCAGTAAACAGATGTTTGCACCCGATACCATTTAACCAGGTAGTGACTGCATCTGCAGCAAAATGAGAGCCGTTATCAGTCACTAACACCATTGGAACTTCTTCTCGACTAAACACCTTTCTTAATGCTTGAATTGTGAAGTCAGAATTTGGTGAAGTTGTGAAAAAAACTTCAGGCCACTTTGAAAAAGAATCAATCACTACAAGCGCATAGTAGTTGCCAAGAAACGGACCACAATAGTCTGCATGAATTCTCTGCCAGGCCTCAAACGATACTGGCCATGGAGTCCACTTCGAATGCTGATTTTTCAGCTTATGACACTTTTCACAATTGTTTGCTGTACGACAAATATCTGCATTTATCTCTGGCAACCAACATGTGAGCCTCGCCAATGACTTCATTTTCTCAACACCTAAATGTCCACTATGAAGATCTTCTAGGACAGATTTACGCAATGAAGGAGGAATAACAACACGATCATTTAAACACAAAATACCATCAGGAGTAGTAGATAGCTCATCCCGCTTTGAAAAAGAGATAGGAAATCTACGTTTCAGATTAGCATTCCAACCTTTCCGAATAGCATTAATTATACATCCAAAGTATTTACCAGTTTCTCTAATGAGATCTGGACGTTTCACTGGTAATGGTTGCACTAACAAACAGTCTGAAGTATTAACAGGTTTATCTTGTAATGACTGTCGAGAAATGTAGTCAACATGTTGAATTTGTTTGGCACTCCTGTGTTGAACCGTATAGTCATAGGAACTTGTAGCGTGGTGTCGAGTTGAGCTGAACTATGAACACCGCTACCAGACTACTTGCCAATAGACCAATAAAATTCCGGTAGGCCAAAATATCAGAAGGCAGATGATTGTAGTAGTCGTATATATTTGTTGGCAATCTCGTGGTATCGAAAGAATACCGAGATCGTGCCAAAGGAGTACAGGTGCGATCGGCAGGAAAAGATACGTGCGTAGTCGAAAACCGCGTAAAAACAACGGAATACAATGGAAGACTAAAATGGCTGTTATTAGCACAGTTAAACAAACGAGCACAGTAAAACAGTCACTGGTACAATTGGTTATAATAATAATTGTTTTCATCGAACCAATCGTGTTCTGTTGACAAAAGTAGGTCACTACAGGAGCCCCCCGCTAGAAAGGGTTTACACTTTCGATAGTTAGCGGTTTGATTCGTGGGACTGATCGGCAGAATTGCGGTTGTAGGACAGAGGAAATTGGCGGAACAGGAAGTGATCGTTGATCCTCGAGTTGCCAACGAAGGTCTTTTGCGCAGAACCGTACCAGGAGAAGTGTGCTGTATTTGTTGGTCAAGGTAGCATACCACACCAGAGTGGTTTGTATCGAGAATCTGATGATTGCGTTCGTAGGGATGTGAACCAGAAAACGCTGCAGACGTAGGACGAAACCATGTTGGGCCAAGAAACCGGACGCGACCATAACGACCAAGCGTATGCCAGGCGATTTCGAGACCAGATAATCGACTGAGTGCGTTGACTAGAGCGTGGGTGGCCAAACCAGCTTTTGCCAAAGTTGACTGAAGTCGACGTTATCAAATGGACGATGGTCGGAGGCGTGGGCTCAGGATACAAAAAGAAATCAAAAAAAAGAGAAGTTTAGCATGCGTGTAGTATAGGAATAATCCTACACCGTATCCGTTATTGACTGTGCGGTTAGTCGCGAAAGCGTACGGGTAATCGTACTCGGCGACCGGATCGTGAGACGGTAGTCTCGTTCGTACTTCGTGAGCCTGCGATCTCATCCGAGGTCAAGGGCGGCGTGGTCTGCTGATCTGGACGTGAGACGGAAGTCTCGTCCGTAGATGGTGCAGATGACGCGTGCTGTTGACCGGGACGTGAGAACGAGGTCTCTGATGTACCTAGCGTGGGATCCGAGGTAGACGTAGAGATCCCGCTAGAAGGTTTGATAGGTCGAGCATTGAGTCTCAAGTTATCGGGTAGGGCACTGTCATCGACGTGTGCTGGTTTGAGACGATCAATGCTGACGATCTCGACGCGGCCGTGTCGATCAACCTTGAAGGTCTTTTCGTGACGAGAGATCACGTGAAAAGGGCCTTCGTAAGGCTGCTGTAGAGGTTTGCGTACCGAATCTACTCGTATGAAAATTTGTGAACAGGTAGATAACTCTCGAGGGAGAGCGACCTGTCGATGTTGTATTCGAGTTGACACCGGAGACAGCGTTCGCATAAATGCAGACAGTCGATGGACGTAGTCTGATTTACCGAAATCGTTACTGCTCCGTGGTGTGAAGAATTCCCCAGGCAGACGCAATGTCGTGCCGTATACAAGTTCAGCGGCGGAACATTGAATATCTGCCTTCAAACTCGTTCTGATGCCTAAGAGAACGAGCGGTAAGGTTTCGCACCAATTGTCGTTTTCGTGTGCTCGGAGAGCACTTTTAAGTTGGCGATGAAACCTTTCGACTAAACCATTCGATGCTGGATGGTAGGCGGTAGTGCGTATGCGTTCCGTACCAAGCAGCCGGGTCAGTGAGGAGAATAATGCGGACTCAAATTGTTGTCCTCGGTCAGTCGTGACAGTCGAGGGACAACCGTACAATGCTATCCATCGTTCTACGAAGCGGTGAGCAACTGTCTCCGCCGTGATAGACGTGATGGGAATAGCTTCGGGCCATCTTGTAAAACGGTCAATGCACGTGAGTATGTGATCATACCCATGCGATGGTGGCAATGGTCCTACAATGTCTATATGTACGTGATCAAAGCGAGCATCAGGCGTAGCGAACGTGCCGATGGGGGCAGCTACGTGCCTGTGCACTTTTGATCGTTGACATTGTTAGCATTGCTTTACCCACATACGAACATCTTTATTCATGGACGGCCAGACGTATCGTGCAGCGATGAGACGTAATGTGGCTGCGATACCTGGATGAGACAATCCATGAAGGGCATCGAAGACGAGACGGCGATAGGTAGAGGGTACGATGGGTCGAGGAAGACCGGTAGAAATATCACATAGGATAGTACCTGAGCTAGTAGCTAGGGGTACTTCCTGACACTGAAGGGACGAAGATTGTGGTGCTTCTGTACAGACAGGATCGTTTGCTTGCGCGGCGGCCATAGCAGGAAGATCGAGCACCGGTAAAGTAACTGCATTCGTCTGGATACGTGAAAGAGCATCGGCAACATAGTTCGACTCGCCTTTAATGTGACGAAGGTCTGTCGTGAACTGTGAGATATAGTCCAAATGTCTGCACTCTCGTGGTGAGTAGCGGTCAGACTTGGTATGCAGGGCATACGTTAAGGGCTTATGGTCGGTGAATAAAATGAATTGACGTCCTTCTACTGCGTGCCGGAAATGTTTGATGGCACAGTAGGCTGCTAGCAGCTCGCGACCAAAAGCGCTATATCTCGTCTCCGTGGGAGTAAGGCGTCGTGAGAAAAATTCGAGTGGTTGCCAACTACCGGAGATATTCTGTTGCATGACGGCTCCTATAGCGAAATCTGATGCGTCAATCGCTATACTAAGCGTGGCTGATGGGTCAGGATGAGCGAGAAGTGTACCTTCAGCGAGAGCCGCTTTGATCTCTGAGAATGCAGTACGTGCGGTATCGTTCAATTCTAATTTGCGTGGATTACCGCGTAGTAAATTGGTTAATGGTCGTAACCGTTCTGCCGCGTGAGGGATAAAACGTCGGTAGAAGTTAACCAGACCGAGAAAAGCCTTCAGTTCCTTGAGTGAGGACGGCACGTTGTACTCCTTGATTGCTCGAACTTTGTCCTCGCAAGGCAGAATACCCTCTTGTCTGATGATGTGACCCAGAAGTATTATTTCTGATTTACCCAATTCACATTTCTCTGGGTTGACTACTATTCCATTATCCGAAAGGCGTTGGAATAATAGCGTAAGGTGTTGATAATGTTCATCTACGTTTGATGATGCGATTAGCAGGTCATCAATATAGACGTGAACAAAATCCAAGTCTCGTACTATGCTATCGATAAACCTTTGGAAAGTCTGAGCAGCATTCCGTAATCCAAATGGCATACGTAGGAACTCAAACAGGCCGAAAGGAGTCGTGATAGCAGTTTTTTCGATGTCTTCAAGAGCGACTGGGATCTGGTGATATGCTCGTACCAGATCGATTTTAGAAAAGATAGTCGTGCCCTTGAGCGATGCCGTGAATGTGGGGGATGGGGTAACTATCAAAGCGCGTAACTACGTTTAATGCTCGGTAGTCGCCGCATGGTCTCCAACTAACCCCATCCTTTTTGCGCACCATGTGAAGAGGAGAGGCCCAAGGACTGTGAGAAAGACGAATAATACCAGCAGATAGTAAATTGTCAAACTCACGTTTAGCGAAAGCTAATTTGTCCGGTGCCAGTCGGCGTGGTCTTGCCGTGACTGGTGGTCCGCGGGTGACTATGTGGTGTACCACACGATCGGTCACCGATGAAATCTCCTCGAGTGGTTTGGTTATTCTGGGGAATTTCTCGAATAAGGCGTGGAATTTATCGTCACGCGAATAAAAAGTGCCGAGGATTCGGTACGCGTTTGTGTGAGCTTTAAAGCCCATGAATTTACTGTTCGACGAAGTATCGATTAGCTGCAGCCTACGTGAATCGACTAGCAATTTATAGTGCTGTAGTAAATCAATACCTAATATGGCTGTGGGAACATCAGCAATGATGAACGTCCACAGATACCGTCGTCGGTTGCCCAGGTTGACCGCGAGTTGTCGTGTACCGTAGGTAGGTATGGCTGAGCCATTTGCAGCCCGTAGTCGAAGCATTGTAGCTTGTGACTTAATGCTACCTCGTGGTACGACAGAAACTTGGTCACCTGTATCCACTAGGTACCTAGCGTTTGTGCGATAATCGTGCACGTAAAATAAACGGCGAACCTGGGGGGCAGGGCCGGCGAGTACGGCCGCTTTTACTCGCCGGCTTTGGAGTTTCCCGCCTTGTATGAGCACGGGGCTCGACAACGGCGGGCACCAGATCCGAAGGATCGATGAAACCAGCACCAACCTGCACTCGCTTCCGAAGCCGCCTTTTGGCGTGGCTTGGAAGATGCCCTCGTTGGGCGAGTGTTGACGGCTTTTCGAGAGCGTGAGCGGACTCGAGGGACGTAGGGTTGGGGTACGTTACAACGATCTCGAAAACTAAGACGTGTGTGAATACACCCTTCCCTGTCACCTTGAGTCGAGGAGTGGCTGCCGTCGATATCGACTTTCGGACGCGACGTTGAGGCAACTACGTAGTTGTCTCGGTTGCCAGTCCTAGCTAGAATTTTGTCTGCTGTGAGGGCTACCTGTTTCAGTGGTGCGTCCTCGAGCAGGGCCGTAACTGTAGGTTGGATAAATGCTGGTAGAGATTCGAGCCACAGTTCTTTAACAATATCAGAATCGGCTGCCGTGGATCCTGCAAGAGATTGCAGGCGCGTGAGGTGGTGGCTCGGTTTAGCATCACCCAGGGGGTGACGTGCCAATAACGTCCTCAATCGTTCCTCCCTCGATGGAAGGAAATGTCTGAGGATCGCCTCCTTGAGACGATCGTAAACATTGGGCACATTGGAATTGAGGACAACCTCACGGACAGCTACTAAATGGTCTCCCGGTAAACATTCGAGAGCGTAAGTGTACTTCTGCCGTTGGCTTGTAATATGACGGGTCTCAAATTGAGACTCTATAGCAGCAAACCAAACTTCGGGATCGTGAGGAATAAAAGATACAGGTCGAAAGTGTATAACCTGTACGTCAGAGTCTATTACGTTAATACTATTCTTATCGTTATCCGTCATGTCAAATATATATATTAAAAATTAATATGAAAATATATGACTGACGTGGATAGATAAGCGATAGACTCACCAAAATTGACTTCTTTGGAAGGTTTGGTTGCGATTGCCAAGTGGTCGTAGATGTAGGTTCACCAGTTGCAGAAGATTTGACCGAAGTTGAGGCGTGTTCCAAAATTTGGCTCACCAAATGTAGCGTGGTGTCGAGTTGAGCTGAACTATGAACACCGCTACCAGACTACTTGCCAATAGACCAATAAAATTCCGGTAGGCCAAAATATCAGAAGGCAGATGATTGTAGTAGTCGTATATATTTGTTGGCAATCTCGTGGTATCGAAAGAATACCGAGATCGTGCCAAAGGAGTACAGGTGCGATCGGCAGGAAAAGATACGTGCGTAGTCGAAAACCGCGTAAAAACAACGGAATACAATGGAAGACTAAAATGGCTGTTATTAGCACAGTTAAACAAACGAGCACAGTAAAACAGTCACTGGTACAATTGGTTATAATAATAATTGTTTTCATCGAACCAATCGCGTTCTGTTGACAAAAGTAGGTCACTATACACTCAAAGCAATACTCCATCGTTGAACCATAACAGTTGAGGAACGTGCTAAGAATTTTTCAGGATGATAAATAAACTTTAAAGCCTCATGATCAGTAACAATAGTGAATTTCTTTCCGAATAAATATTTATAGAGTCTTTTAACAGCCCAATACACAGCTAATGCTTCTCGCTGAGTCTGTGAATAACCTTGTTCAGTAACAGTAAGTTTGCGTGAAACACAAATAACTGGTCTACCCTCCTGTTCCAAAACTGCGCCAATACCCACAGGTGATGCATCAGTGATAAGTACAGACTGTACACTAGGGGAGTAAGTTCGAAGAACGGCATCACTTTGAAGAAACTTTAGTAGACTACGTAAGCATGACTCTTGTTCCTCACCCCATTTGAATGAATCGGATGTCAAAATATTAAATAAACAATTTGCACGACAAGAAAAATTAGGAATAAAACGGGAATAGTATTGAAGAGCACCCACTAGTGAACGTAGTTCCGTAAGATTTTTTGGAGACGGTGCATTTGTCAGTGGAGCTAGTCGTTTCATATCTGGTCTAAAGGCATTACCATCAACTAGGTATCCAAGACATTCGAAATTAGATACACAAAATGAACACTTATTTGGATTCACTGTAATATTCTTCTCAATTAAACGACGCAATAAGGCAATAAGTCTCTGGTCATGAACTACCTTATCAGGACCATGGACAATGAGATCATCTTGATAAACTTCAACGCCCTCAAGATCACTAACTACTCTATTCATGACACCCTGAAATATAGCTGGAGAACAACTTAGACCAAATGGAAGGAAATTGTATTTGAACAGACCAAAAGGAGTGTTAATTGTCGTCAAAATAGATGAGGATTGATCTAAAGGGATTTGGAGATAAGCATCTTTTAGGTCAACTTTCGAGAACACTTTAGAACCATGAAGTCGATTTAGAATATCTTCAGCCTCTACCGTCGTGCACGTTTGCTTCAACAAACGGGAATTCAGTGTTGATCTATAGTCACCACATATTCTAGGGGTTTCGCCATCCGACTTCAGTGGCGTAACAATAGGAGTACCCCATGCTGAGGACTGGATCGGTTCAGTTATGCCTTTCGCACACAAATCGTTTAATGTTTTATGTACTGCATCTCGAAGACCATAAGGACTTATTCGTCTTTTAAGAAAGACTGGTTCACCCTGTACTTGAAGTTTTATAGGCTGAATCTTCATACCTCCACCGCACTTAGCACACGTGGCTATCAAATCTTTGAGTAAAGCATCATTATTTTCTTTAGAAACTAGGAAAGACAGCTCCACTTTAAGCCTTTTCTAATTCCTTAAGCCCAGTATTGACAGTCCTGTTTCGCTAACTAAAAATTCACAAGGTATGTATGAAGAATTATCATCTCTTATTTGCAACTCGCAACATCCTCGTATAGGCAATCTGTGTCCAGTAATCCCCAATATTGCTACTTCAGTGGGTCGTACCACAACGTTAGGATCTAAAGATTTCAAGTTCTTGAATGAAATAATGGACTCTATACTGCCTGTGTCAACAATAAAGTCATGACATGAACCAAGCGATGTATATAATCGCTTTTAAATATGAGCATTACCTTTCGAAACAGTAGACAAAGATAAATGATCATTAAGAACAGCTGAATCATTGGGATCTAAATTACAAGATTTAGTACTACTTGAGGCAAATTGAATAGTAGCTTTGCATACTGATTGAATGTGTCCTATCTTACCACATCTAAAACATTTAGCATTACGAAATGCACATGAATTACGAGAATGAAGTTTTCCACATGATAAACATTTGCCGAACTTGGTCTCACATTTGTGATTTCCTTTGTAATTCCTTGTTGAAACACCTTTCATATTTACATGAGAATAGGAATCACTGTTAAACGAACGCAATTTTGATTGACCCTGAGATTGTATTCCATCATGACGACTAAGCAAAGTATTAGAAACTTTCATCGACCGGATATCAAGTTCATTCACTGCCTCGTAGTTAATACACACAGTTCTAGCATCTTGAAAGGAACAGTTCGGCATTCTTAACAGCTCTCTTTCCAAACCCGGCAAGTTAATTCCTGCAATTAATCGGTCTCTCAGTTGCACATGAAGTTGATCACCAAAATTACATTTGGCAGCTTGTTTCTGCAATTCAAGAATGAATTCCTTAACCTTTTGGTCATTTCGACGAGTCATCTTATGAAATTTTGCCCTTTCACGGCATTCAAAACTAGTGCACTTTACATGACTTAATAATAACTCCTTATTAGTTGCATAAGGAAGTGAGATAGGTTTTTCTGGATATGCCAAAGTTTTCAATAAGCTGTATGCTTCTTTTCCGATGAATGTCAGGAAATGTGCCACAATTTTATCACCTTTAACATCTTTCTTGGTCATGCTCCAAATTTCAAACCTTTCCAAATAATCCTCAAAAGCTTCCGAAGTTGAATGAATATCTAACTGTTCCATCGCAGGCTCCATCGCGACGCCAATATGATAATTAGAAGTAATTGAATTATAGTATGAACTAAGAATCCCAGAAATAACGCAATTGAATCAAGGAGTACTACACAAACACTAACGAATGTACTGTATTTAGAATTCGAAATCAAACATTCAACAAGTACAAAGGAGTCATTAGTTCATTCAAACACCACAGTGGCCCATGCAGCAGTGATCCTGCTCTGGTCATTGTACCTACTCTCAGTAATATATTCCTGTCGGGACGTCATTTATGTTGTACAGCCATGGTACCTGGATACGACGAAGTGGTAATCCACGTTAGGTACTAACTGTGGGCTGTAACTTCGACGTAAGTTGTTTGGTCACACCATTCCCGTCTAACTCGAGTGAACCCCCAGTCATTTGACAGAGGTCATCTACGTTAGTGATCTGAAAGTTTATCTCGACATGCACTCACATCTTAACTTTTTTCTCCAGGATGACAAGAAAAGATGAAAAACCCGATGAAGTATATAATGGATCTAAATTTTAATGGTACATTTCTTTTTATTATGTCGTACCGCATTGCTACCTATATTAAAGGAAGATCAACAAATTCTGCTGGACATTGCGAAGTCTCGGAGATGTTTACCAGCCGGAAGCCCGTCGGGTGTAAAATTCTGGATGGTCACGTCTCAAGGTCTTCGCTACCCTACTAGGGGGATGAGTAAGCTGTAGTCATAAATAAACTGACTAGCAATTGTAGAAGAAGTTGAGCACAGCGTTCCCACTCGTGATCTGATAAGATTGTATGATCGAGCACCTTCAGCTAGTTGAGTCCATTAAAACTAATGTGGTTAGCATCAAATGTGAAGGACTTAAAGAGCCATTGATTTTGGTGACTTATTTACAGCTACACTAAAAATCCAGCATTTCATAATCTACGATTTTGGATTTCTTCTTAGGGTTTGTGACTTTGTATGAACGCTCTATCGATCTGGAACCGGTGGTGGTTAGTCACTATAAATGAAGGTAATGTTCATTTTATAGAATTTCCCTTGAAAGAAAGATAACTAAAAGTTTAACAGGGAAGGCCTTGAATTGCTTATACTTATTATACCTTTTGTAAGTGACCTTGAAAATTATGTGCTGTTTTGCACTTGGTGTCCTTCGCTTACTTGACTCGATTAAAAGTGAAAGCAAAGTATCTAGAAAATTGCACCAAAGGATTTTCCGGTTTTTTATTCACTAAAACTAGGCTTTATGACTCTCATATAATGATTTCGATTAAATATTATTGTGCTATGTTCTATTGAATGGTACATATTCGAAGATTGTCACTGAACAGGAAGATGGAGTGGAGCATATCAATTACAAGTGAAAGTTGTGATTATGATTGCCGTTATTCGATAAAAGTTTTGCAAAGGAACTCTTGAAGACAACCATTATTGTTTGCACTGGCTTAAGACTTGTGATAAAGCTGTATTCCCTAGTTCTTTGTTCGTTTAGGTCTCAGAGATTAGTTGACAAACTCAGGGATGCACTCTAAGTGTTGATTGTTGTTCATCAATAAATCAACTGCATAATGGTCATTTTATATTTTGATTTATCCATGTTCTTTGATACTGAGGCACTCAAACGCTTTATGAAACCTTTTTCTTTTATTAGCTCCTTTTTATATCAGTTTAATATTTTCAGAATTAAACGTCCCGACTATCAACTTGCAGTGTTGTTAGTGTTAACCAGACAGTACAACCAACTGAAGACATGCTGAAGGGTTTGACTGAGCTCTTGTAAAGATTAACTTTGTAAGCATTCGGCACTTATGTCTACGTCATAAGAATCTATTTATTCTGTAGAAATTTCAGAGATTCAGTACTATTTGAGCACCACAATAAGGAAACCTAGACTGAATATATATTGCGCAGTGTGGGTAATGTAAGTCAGACTATCACACAATTCCCGTTCAGCTCATTTGAACTTAACATCCTATGGTATCTAATACAGACATACTAGATGAATATATTCATTTCTTCATTTCGGAATATGGTGTCTAACAGAGCTTGTGACTGTAAAATGTATGAGTTAACTTCTATCGGTTAACTTGTGCTTAGGAGTGTGATTTATTTTCATGTTTGCTTGTTAATCTATCTGTTCGTCATATTCCATTACTATATTGATCCAGAAATACTTAGGACGTGTTGACTGGTTGACACTCTGGACGGTTTGGATTGATTTCAATACACAGAGGATTTGATCAGCCTGACTCAACCCTGGATTTTGCCCACTAGAATGCTGTTTCTAGATACTTTATTGCCAACATCAACATAAATCCGATTCCATCACAAATAGGTCATAATTTCGTGTTAATCTAATGCTTCCATTATTTTAGTCCAGTTGTGCACAATCAACTTAATTATAGTTTGATTACCTACCACTAATAAATAAGCTGGCGAATTCACTTATTGAAATATATAGAGGAAATACAGTATTTATGACGTATTTTTACATTGTCTTCGATCACCCATTTTCATCTTAGAGTGTGTTCTACAATTCAAGCTATTTTCTCGACTGGCTTTCAATCTTTTTGTCTACGTTGTGGTTATGATTTACTGAAACTCTTCTTTCTGTCTGACGGCTGTGACGGCTTTGACGCCACACTTCGCTAAATACTACTTACAAGCAATTTCGCGAGTAGCGTCTACCACAGTAGAAATGAATAATTGTTCTGAATTCAGTAACTCCTATCGTGAAAATAGTTTCGGCTTTATTTTTATACTGAGAGCGATATCTTATTATCAAACCTCTTTATTCCTCCAGTCTGTTAAACTACTAGCAAAAGTATTTACACGCTTTCCTATTTAAAAACTATCTCATCTGCTCCTGATACAAATCGCTAAAAAACTCACAGTCTGTTAGTTTTTGTTCTATAAAATTCTCGTTTTTTAAATTTGAAAACTGACCTTTACTCAGGCAGAGACATTGGTTACATAGTCTTATCCTGATTTAAAAGTAGTTCTCATGACCGGTTTATTATTTTAAAGAAATTCGAAAATTTCCACAACCCTATACTGAAAACATATGGTATTTACCATTCATATAAAACAAAACTTCATCTTTATAATTTATTATTCAGACATGTTAAATAATGAATACATAGATGTATGGTAAAATGTTTTGTATGCATATGTGTGTAGATATTCACGTGTTTAAAACTATCTTCGTTTATGAATGAAATCTAGTTGGTGCTGGTAGCCCTAAAATGAACCTTTTATGTTGTCTATGTGATGGTGGTAAACCAAGTAGGAAACGTTTATATTCAACTTTAGGCGGTAGACCAAGTAGGAATCTTTTATCTTCATTGAATAAATCTTCATCGGAATCAATATAATCTGGTCTGTAGCCATAGTCATGCATTGGACGTCTGTAACGGTTAAATGTATATGAAGGTTGGCTTAACCTTTTAGGTGTTGGTAAAGCTAACAGAAAACGTTTATCTGCACTAATCTCTGAAGAATCATCATTAGAGTCCATGCAATTAGTATAACTGGTTAATATTAGAAATCCAACAATCATACAACAGAAGGGTTGAAACCAATAGTTATTCATATTAATTGAATATTTTGTAAATAATATCTAAAAAGAAATATTTAAAAAGGATACATATACTGAAGACTGATATTTGACCAAATATTATGTATTATGTTTGAAAAACAGTTTAAATATGATGTGTAGTTGATAACAACGTATTCATAGAACCTAAGCCGAAAGTAAGCGATAACTAAGTTCATTAGGTCAGTTCAATCAACATAAGTTAACACAATTAGAAACAAAAACAAGAACATAATAACTAAATTAGTTTCATCACTTTAGAAAATTTTCCAACTTGACATAAATTTAGTAGACAATCAATTAGGACTTATGTTGAAATCCAACAATGAAACAGACATTCTTAGTTACACAGAACAAACTTGTAAGATTTTTTTACTAGTCTGTATCTAAAAATATATATTAATCAACAAATCTCTAAGAATCTCATAAATTTTGTTTTAATTATATACATATTACAAGATGAATAAGTGTATACTTGATGTAATAAAGAAATTATTTTCAGAAGGGGGTTTTGTGGAGATTGTAGTGATTTTTAGTAGTTGAATTCATAAGTCAGTTGAAGTTAGACCATCATGGAAAACCTGAAAGCACTGGATGACCGATTCGTCTTAGTATGAAACTCTTCATCAGCGCGTATCTATGATTCCACCCCAAGGGGACTCGAACCCAGGACCTTCGGTCTCACGCGCAAACGCTTAATTTCTAAGCCAATGATCCGGCCTGCATTCAACGGTGTTAACATCTAACTTCAATTGTGACATGATTTTGTATAGCCTTTCATCTAAGTTTATAATCGTAGTCCCGCTTAAATCGAGTCGTGAACTATTTATATTCGAACATATAAATACTGATACAAGGGGACTCAAATACATATGCACCACACAATAACAATGAGACCAGTAGCAATTATCATTGATATATGTATGAAGGCTGTGATACTACCCGGGTGTTCAGATCAAATCAGAAATAGTCTTCAGGTGAACAATCTTAAAAATGAGGTATTTATCAAAAAGAATATATAGATTTAGATAACATAATTCCATATTAAATTAAACAAATAGCCTCGAGTTATTTTATATGAATAAATGAAATGAATGAAACAATATCAGTCAGTCAGTCAGTTACAACGTAGAACCAGACACATATGTGCATCTGTTCAAGTTGCCACAACTCAATAGCGCAACAAGATGAACACCGGATTCATAAGATTAGTTACTAAAATGGTAGTAATATATAAAAGAAAGATTTTATGAAGAAAGAATTAGTTCATAGAAAGAAAGATATGAATCATTTTTAATCTTATAGTTTAAGGGAAGACATAGTGTGTATACACTTAAGTCATTATGATCGATTCTGAGCCATGTCACCAAGAGTCTCCACCCCCTACTGATTATGATAGTCGCACAAATTCCAACCAAGTATTCTTGTATCTACCAACATGACTCAGACCAAAAGTTAATAACTTCAAGTACTGATGCTAAGTTTTGGTTGGGTCGACACTAACTTTCTTCCAACCATCCCCTACAAGCAGCACATCGAAAAAA